>CM026433.1:4837822-5395584 GCA_014871385.1 Ceratodon purpureus | reverse complement strand
CCACACCAACAACCCCCCCCCCCCCCTCCTTCCTTCCCCCTCGTTCTGTGCCGAACGGGATTTTTGCTAACTCAAATAAGCTTGTTCTGTACAGAACACAGTTTGCGTAGAATGGATCACCGGGAACTATCGGTTTTCGTTCATCCCAAGCGGTGGCAAGTTGTGGTTATATTAGATTTCATTGACGCTAAATAATGCTGTTCGTCCAGAACAGCTACTTCTAGGCGTATTGTATTTCGTTTTTTTAGACAAAAAAGAGAGTGTATATGAGGAAGTTGAACAAATCGTACTTCCCTGCTACTTGTGTAGAGGTACTTTTATGTTAGTATTTTAGACGCTATTGAAAATCTAAACAATATAATCAAGATAATTATTGATTATAAATTTATTGTATAAAATATATGACTATTGATGAATGAATATATACATGAAAATAATAGTCTATATTACTCTGGATACATGTTGAGTGTTTAATAAATATAGATACAAGCCTGTGCATTTAAAAATATACATACATAGGATACACACACACATATATATATAAATATGGAATACAATTATCCAAAATATCAAGAATAGGTTTATATATTCCAATATATACTTATTATATATACGTATTAAAGAAACATTTTTTATATTAATATATATATCTATTTATGAATTTTATATATCATAATATAAATATATTTTATATAAATGTAAATTGCTATATTTAAATAAATACTAATGAAGAAGAATAATATATAATGTAAATTTAAAAACACATATTTATATATCATACATTTATATATTCATATGCCTATAATAATTATATATATGAGTATTATATATGATGGTTTAAATCTATAAATATGTGTTATATATAATGTTTATTTAAATAGTATAGATTCTAATATGATTTATATAAATTTTATATACATACGTAAAATTATATAAATACATAATATTACAATAAAATTATATATGAATTATTAAATTATCACTCATACAATATTGCGTGTATTTAACTGATTATTTTAAGGTCATCTAGATAATTAAATTATCACAAAGACTGAATTTTTTATTTGCTTTATTTAAATCACAGTATATGTGCATTACTTTAAATATTGATTACTGTGTCCTTCTAGTTTGATATAGCTGATTTTATGTTTTTTAAAATATAAATATCATAGTTTATACATATAAACGTATATATAAATATTTGTAACTTTATGTGGAATATGTATCCATATTATTGGTTATATTCACTTGCATTTTACAAATATATTATATAAATAATATATATATATATATTTATATTTATATATTTATGTGTTTGAATGTATATAATTAAACATAATTTCATATATCTATAACATTTTTATTCCTATATGCTTCTTATAACTAATTCATTTGTTCTTTTATATAGAACACCCCCTCCGACTTCATGATGATGGTATAGCATGGCGATGGCATGATGATGGTATGAATTGGTATGGTATCAGATGGTATGACATGGTGATCATATCGAAAAGTAATCCCCTCCTTCTATAGAAGAATTCCCCTCGAACCGTATGATGATGGAATGATATGGGGAGGGCAATATGGTACTATATCTATTACATTTTTCTTTATATATGCTTATATCGTTAATTTAATATACATATAAATATATGTTAATTAATTTATATATAAATGAATTTTTATATAAATTAATTAACACTTTTATAATATATATTTATTTATATCGACATATTTACAAAATCAATATAATATAGATATATATATATATAGATATATTTATTACATTTATATGTACAGCAAACTATTTTAGTATAGAAAAGTATATTATATAAAGATACATAAAAAATATTTATTCTTATGTTATTGTGTAATTTAAATATTTCTAAAAATGCATTAATTATATATGTATTCTTATTGTATTAATTATATATAAATTCTTAATTTTATGTATACATATGATTAAAATTAGATTAATAATACCTATAAGTATATAACCGAAACATGATTTTATATGTAAAATCAAAAATTATAAAATATTAATATTAAAAATATTGAAATACTGACATGGATTGTGGCAAGTATTTAAACTAATTTATTATAGAATCATCAAACATATATTAAAGTATTAATAACGGCTATAATTATTTTTACATATATTGATAAGACATGTGCATTTACATTATTTGCATAATATATATCGTTTTGTAATTAGAAATATGTTATGATTGAGTATAATGAATATATATATATTTAGTATGACATGAATGAAAATTTAAATACTACAAAGCAATTGCCGAATAGGTGATTTCCCTTCGTTAATAATGAAACATAAGATATTGATAACTTGAAGTCTTGGTATATGAACTTAAAATGAATTATTAATTCTAAATATAATAGACTTTATGCTCTATGAATTAAATATGCAATCATTTCGAAGTAAAATAAAATATCTATATCTAAATACATTAGATATATTAATATATAAATAAATAACCATATAATTAACTCTAAATTTGTGTTGAAATGCTATAATATATACATATATAATTATATATATGTATATACATGACTGAATTTATTTAATCGTTTAAAGATTGATTAATAAAATTATAAACGTATAAAAAATATCATATACATTAATGAATGTATATGTTTGTAATAACATTATATACATTAATAATATTATATACTTTGTAAATAAAACTTATTAACATTACATACGTTTGTATTGATATTCCATGTAAATACGTGTCTATATACATAAAATTGCAGTTATCTCTATATATATTTGGTGTTCTAGCTTCTATCAGTAAATAACTGAAAATTAACTACAGTACACTTTCAGAAAGTGAATGCTGCTTCGGCTCGAGTACCAAAAGCGGGCGCTTTAGTACCACTTGAGTGGTGTAAGATGTAGTGGTCCGGGTGTGGAGGAAGAGAGCATCTGCATAATGGACAAAGGAAGTTGGAACCATCCAGATGAGTTCTCCACTTCGAAGTTGTTGCGATTATGCCCTCGATCAGCTGCGTTAGCGAGGCGGTTGCGCTCGTGAACCAAGACTACAGACGCAACACACGCAGCTAAGGTGCAATCTCCTTACGCAATAGCCTTGCATGGCGTCATTACATACGTTTGTATCGATATTCGATGAAAATAGGTGATTATATACATAAAATTGTATTAATTTCTATATATATTTGGTGTTCTAACCAAATAGGCATTAATATTTGTATTTAAATACGAATATGCCGCAAATTTTAATTTTAATTTTTATATATACATATATATAAATTTACATACATAGATGTATATTTATTTATAGATCTAAACTTATATCAAATATCTATATACATTATTTTAATTCATATATATTTTTATAAAAATTTATTCGTTTGTATTGATGTTCCATATAAATACATGTATTAATATGGAAAGAAATTAATAAATAAATATATATATATTTATATAAATATATATATATATATATATATATATATATATATATATATAAATAATTATAAATGTATATATAAATTTATAACTTGGTAGATATTATATTCAGATATAGGTTTATCTAAACTTATACACATATAAATATTATATATTCATTTATTTAGATATATATTTATATAAATAATTATAGACATATATTTATCTAAATTTATACAAATATAAATATAAATTTTCATTTATTTAGATAAATATATATATAAATCTTTATAGATATGTATACGTATATAATTAAATTTTAATACATATATTTAGATATATATATACACATTTTTTTGATATATTTTTATACATTTATTTATACATATATTTGGATATATAGATACATTTTAGATATGTCTATCTAAATTATATCTCATTTTTTATACATTAATTAAAATATTATTATGTATATTTAGATATATTCTTTTCTAGTTGATGGTCCATATAAATACATGTATATAAATTTATATATATATATATATATATATATATATATATATATATATATATATATATATATAAATAATTATATATGTACCAATACATAACAATTTATGTAGATATATTATCTTCTTATTCATATATATATATAAAGTCAACTATATATATATATATATATATATATATATATTTTTATATATATATATATATATATATATATATATAGTTGACTTATATCTATATATATATATATTCAGATATATATATTTAGATATAGATATAAATATATACTTAGATAAATTTAGATACATGTATATATTAAATATATTTAGATGTATATAGATATAAATAGATATATGTATATATTCAGATGTAATTAGATATATATATGTATATGTATACATTTAGGTATATGTATATATTTAGGTATATGTATATATTTAGATATATGTATATATTTAGATAAATGTATAATTAGATATAAATCTAAATATATACATCTCTATATGTGTGTAATTCTTTACTGTTCTGTTTGATCATGTATAAATATATATGTCGAGAAGAATTTATAGCATATCGGTAATTTTAATAATTTGTTATTGTACGATGCAAATTTTATAAAAATGATTGGAATCATTGTAGTAAATCATAATCATTTTGTGTTGTCAAAAGGGATATTTAGGTAATTCTGGACAAAAAAAAGTCCAGAATTCAAAAATGACCAATGCGAACTCAGCGGACCGCCGATGGATGGAGACCACAGATGAACAGTGTCATTGTACATGAATACCACAGAATATGGAATGCAAAACTAGACATCGAGATGTGCATGGGCGGAATTTGCCAGTGATGGATATATGAACCCGAAGATTGCGACATATAATGCAGAATAAGAGTTACAATGAATACTTTAAAAAATATCATGTTGATTCAAGTAATGAAATGTACAATACAGAGTCGGCGACCCGCCGATAATAGAACCAGTAAACTAACTAGTCCCGTAGCACTTTGAGTCCTGAAGTCCTACAACATTAAGTCTACACCCAGCACTATGTACCAAGTTCACGTAAATCCTATCACATTATAACCTACTCTGAAAACTATTTCCCTGAAAGCATAGCCGTAAGGTCAATGAGTAAATCATATATTTGAAGGCCGCACAAACGGGTCGACCAAGTCGGCGGGCAGCCGATGGAAGGTGTTCTGTTGGTCAGGAGGAGGGAAGAAGTGCAAATTGGAGGCGAAAAAGTCCGCCTAACTCAGTCCCAGCAAACTTCAGTCCAGTCCACTCGTGCACGTCCAAACTTTCTCGCAGCTTCAATTGCCCAGTGCACTTGCCCCGGCCTACACGCCTGCGCCATATACTCCGGTACAGATCCGAACTTGTGCAAGGGATAAACCAGAGGAAGGATATCTGTAGCAATGTTAGGTATAACGCCGTCATCGTTCGGAAAGTTTAGATGACCCTGAAAAGGCCAAGGAATGTAGCACATACAGTTTGGTGTCCTCCTCAATGACCTCGGGTCAACATCCACAAATAGCACCTGATCTAGTTTGCAGACGTTTCTAGACTGTACCTTGGAGCAAACTTGACCTAACGTCTTATAACTCCAGGGGAAATTCTCCCGGTCGATAAGGTCACTTCTGCTATACACGAAGGACAACCTCTCCATTACACCGGCCGGCAGAATATGTGTGAGTAAAGGCTTCAGTTCTCCCAAGGGCATCTTCGACCACAGACCAACATGGAAATGCAAGAAAAGCATGTCGAAAAGCTTCTTCAAACCTGGGCGCTTTACTACATTCCGATGCGTATCCCATGGCAAAAGCCTCTATCCTGGGATCCACATAGCAGAGAAGGCCATTGACGCATAGGACAATACATTTCTTGACATGATGAGGTGGACCGTGAAGGCATTTGAAATAAAACGAGGAACCCTGAAGAATATGAAATGCAATCAGTGAAGGAAATCAAAGAACAGGACGAAGTATATGAAAGAAATGGACTACATTCAAAGTCGTCGATGCATTGAAGAAACCTCAAAGGTAAATGTGCAGCAAGTGAAATGTCATGCACGCATCTACAAAAAGAAGTACCGAATTGCAGCACTGGAAACAATTGTGTGGTGCAGGGAAGTTCAGAAAGGGAACAGTCTTAGCGTATTAAACTAAAGAGTGCAGAGTATCATATGTGATTTTTAAAACTAGTGGCGCCGATGATGTAGGCTCTAATCAGTCGGCTGCCCGCCGACGATGGAACTACCAGGGGCCTCCGGAGGACAAGGTAAATTCACAAACCAAGATCCAGGATCACCCGGGACGTCAAACCCGCATGCATGAGAAGGAATAACCTCCCTATACTTCTGGTATTCGCGAGATTCTGGAAAAAGACGTGGCTTCCCCACGCTAGAATTCCTCCTACAATACTCCTGGACATCCAATCCAGACTGCTTAAGTCCTGCAAGGAATGGAGTAACTACCCTAGTTAAATAGGGATTGGGGGTGGGCTGAGGTTCTTTGCACTCTGCAGAGTCCCAGAAAAAAGAATTAGGATGGACAGCGCTAAATGGATGATTAAGTACATTCCTATAAGGGCGGTCGTCTACCAGTAGGGTATTCTGGACAGTGGCACCTGATCGAGCCAGTAGCCTAGTGTCGCAGAAAAGTCTATCCAGACGCTTCAACAAGTACTCCCGTTTCCCATGCGGATTAGTCCTTGTTGAGATATCACACCAGAATCCTGGAAGGCGTCTGTAATTGCTCCTGAGCAAGGGATGAATGGCTAACAGCTTCTGGAAGTGACGATCGAGATTCTTTTCAGAAACCGTGGACCAAAAGACTACCTCGAAATTCGCCGTGCAGAACTCTAGAAATGAAAGAAGTCCTGGTCTAGCCCGGATATGAATTTTTGTCTTCTGGTCATCACCGATATACCCGTGGTGCTCCGCGATGAGCAATCCCTTAATGTCAAGGACAAGGTAGTATCGTTGGAGAGGTACCTCAATATTACGCGCAATAATATCAGTGCTGACACTGACGGAATCATCGCGCGGGGAACCGGTGCGCGGGATCGCGACGTTGGTCTCGACGAACGAGGTGGAAGCCATCGCACACCGGCCAGAGCTATGTGCAGCAGACAGCGTCGGCGGCCCGCCGACTGGATAGTCGTACTCGTCCTCCCCATCACTTTCATTCTCGGCTTCCGCTCCCGGAGACTCTTCTCTGAGAGCATCACCATCAGGAGATGTTGGGTACTCCTCCAAGAGCATACTAAGAAGGGAAGGTCCCTGGTGCACTTTAATTTCAGCGTCATCCTCCAGTGACTCCTGAAAAATGAAGGACAAATTCCAAGAAAATTCCGGTGATCAATCGCATGCTCACAATTCATACTTGCTCTAGTGTACAAATGGAGACACAATAAGACACCCACGACAGAATACACAGTCTTGACACTGAGTTCCGTTCTCATATATTTAAAAGGAGGAAAACTTTATTTACTGTAAAAGTCTAAATACATGAAGATCCCATCGGCTGTCAGCCGACTGAATCATGTGCATGCTCTCTAAAACAGTTTCTACATCTACTATGTTCTCTTTCGTTTAGGGCAATCAATGTGTGGAGAGAAGAGACTATAAGCTTCATCCCCCGGAAAAAGACGACGCTGACCGAATTCGGAATGTTTCTGGCAGTACTCGGGCACGGGGAGTTTGGATTCTTTCAAACTGGTAAGCCAAGGAATCAATTCTCCAAGCAGATAATTCCTCTTACTTTCGGACTCCTTCGACTCGAAGGTATATGGTGTAGGGTGCACAGCGTTCCAAGGAGTGTTTGCCACATTCTTATAAGGGGAATCATCAACCAAGAGAGTGTTAATTGAAGACGCCCCCGTCCCCTTCAGCCCGTCATCGAGGTCAAAGAGGGTCTGGAGTCTCTTCAAATAAAACTCCCTACTAGCCTTATGTACGCAAGTCTCGCAGAAACTCTGGTCGAACTTGTAGCGCACTTCGGCATCTAGACGAGGACAGCGCTGCTGCAACGCTTTCCACAGAATCTGAAACCTCTTTTCCTGAACGCAGCTCCAGAAGACCACCTCGAAATTGTCCAGGCAGAACTCTAGGAACCTCTCTAAACCCGGTCTAAGCTTAGTATTCCACCTAGTACCCTGCTTCGTCTGGACTAATAGCAGGCCGTTAATATCCAGAACAAGAAAGTACTTCAGCACTGGATCGTGTACCTGAGTACCAGCCTGTTCCGGGGCTATGTGAAGTGGATTCAGAGGTGGAGGTCCCTGCTCCAGAACTGCACTGGGTCTATCTTCGTGAAGTTTTCCATGGACTTCCTTGTCCGCGGACTCTGGAGTGACAGAAAACGAAGCAGAGGACAAACGTGACGGTTAGGATGACGGTCGGCGGACAGCCGACTTGCAAGCAACATTATTTGAAAAAAGGGAAAGCGTACAACTTGGCATTTACCGAAAATTTATTCATACTTGGCAGTACAAACATCTAACACAATCCTAGAGCCCGATCACTACACTAAATTATCAATGCAGGCATTTAAAAGATGGACTGGGCCACCGCCTGATTCACTGACCTCCACCTTTGTGCTTCTTCGGCCTAGGCTCCCGTTTGGATGGCCGCACAGGTGACAGAACGTCCTGTGGAGCGTCCACATTTTTGGGACTCATGTGCTCTTCCCCAGATGTGCCCTTCTTGGAGGAAGTCTTCTTCGAAGCAGCCTTCCGTTTGCCCTTCCCAGAGGACTCCTCCCCTTCCTGAACCCCTGAGGAATCACGGGATAAGTTACCCACAAGAGAGGAATCCTGCGTAGTACCATCGGTCTTACTTCTCTTCATTGATCGTGTATACACCAGAGGGTTCTCATCCGGGCCAATCATCCGAGTTGCGCCCTTCACACCTTGCGTGACGAATGCGATTGACTTCCCTGTCAACTTGGTCTTGGCAGAGGGGTTAGATGAGGTTTGCTCGTCTGCCGTCGGCTGCCCGCCGACGGCAGCAGGAGGAACATGCCCTTCAATGCTCACTGCAGGCTCTTGGGTTGGCTTCTGGACACGGCGAACCACTTCATCGTCAGGCCTCGATGCTAGAGGAACCTGCATATTCTTTGGACGCCCCGCCTGGTCTAAATCACGTTCTGGCTCGGCGGGAGGAGTCCCCTGCTCTTGAAATGTAGGAGAAATAACACCGAAGCTCAGGGAGTCAGTTCCGGTCTCCCGTAGAACTTGCGACAGCGGTGGGTTCACGTAACGAGGATTCGATTCTTCCAGTGGTAATTCGTCGGGTTCTGGTTCATAGTCTAAGTCCTCCGTGTCTTGCTCCTCTACCTCTGCATCTCCACTTGGAATGCGAGCCTCAGCTTGGTCGTCCTCGTTTCTTGGCTGTTCCTCAGCATCTCCTGCTTCATCTTCAACGTCTGGGTCGGGTACATCTGGTGGCTCCTCGTCGACATCGTCGTCGGAGTCCAGAAAACTCTGTGAGCGAACCCCCGCAGTCTTCCCCGAACCCATACATCCACCCTTCCCGACCAAATGGGCCTCCTCCGCATTCACACCCAAGTCGGCAGCCGTGAGAGAGCCAGCCCTGCCTCTAGCAGAGGCGGGGACAGACGGCCCGGCCCCAGACTGCGTGGTCTGAACTGGAGCTTGGACGGGCACGTTATAGACGCCAGGAATGAACGTCATATTCCGAACCCGACAGTGCGCTTCGTATCTCTCTTCCTCGGTACGCACGATCTCAATTACAGTCAAATGGTTTTTCTGCAGCAGAACAAGACGAAACGGTTAAGGACATCTTCTGCCCAAGAAACACGAAGGATTCAATCAGCGTCGGCTGCCAGCCGACGATCGGTGAGCAAACAGCGAAGGCACCAGAAGAGACTGCAGTAACTTACCAGAGCGAGGGCCGTGACGTTCCCCCCTCCCCAGCAATTGATCACCCGAACGTCCTCAATCTGCATCGCTTTCTCCAGAAGAGATTGGAGGAAAGAGAAACTAGCGTGGCAGTGACCATTTGACCAATCCTCCCCAAGATGATCTTCTCCTTCATCCACATAGGGAGGAAGCGGACGTTTCAAACCAGTGAAGTCTGAGAAGGTATTCCATGCATCCCCGGGCGTTGTTCTTGGATACATAACGGACACATGAACCTTGGGTCTAGAGTCAATGAGAGAACTCCTTTGAAACCCGGCGGAACTATCAGGGAAGTAGTGCATAGTATGAACCGTCCACGAATTAGTAGAAAGCCTTGACACGCCTTGAAGAGTGTGATTACACTCAGCATCGAGTAGCCACAAGGATGGGGTGACAAGCTTATTCACCTTAATTGTATCTACCTCCCCATCCAGAATGACCTCCTCCTCCACCTCACGGTGAATCCTGTCAGCGACAGTTATAACGTGTTGTTGTCGCATGTTAGGCATCTCCTTTCCCGCTGGATCGTAGCCAAAGACCACGAACATCTCATACTGCGCCTTGTTGAAGGAGAATGCTCCGCGAACGTCAAGAGCTGTGCACACTTCACCCAGGTCCTCTGCAATCCGAACATCGAACTGTAGAGACGACTGCGAAGACTGGTCCACATCCGACTTACAGTATTTTTGCACAATGTCTTTGAAGAATTCTGGAGTTGGCCCTTGCAACGGCGTGAGCGGATGATTCCGTCCCTTAAGCCACTCCTTCCCCTCAGGACTATCTTCCAAGTCAGCCCGAATATTACTAACCATTGTATCATTGAACCCCTTCTCGACTTGAAGGGAATTCCAGTCATCCATGGTCCACTCAATCTGCTTCCCAGTCCCTGGTTTCCTCAGTGCAAAGCCCCTGTAAATACACATGAGCTCGTTCCGGACAATATACTCGAATTTCACACGCTTACACCAATTCTCCACTGATGTTCCATCCCGTTGAACCACCTCTTTCCCAGTGACCTTGACGTACACTTTAAGGTCCAGAATTTCCTTGGCCAGCCTCTTGCATTCGTGGTCCCGAAGACCGATCACGTACTGCATGTCGTTGAATGTTATGTCCCGGCGGGCTGGCTTTGGGGGAAATCCTGGTTTCAGACCGTCCTCCCCGATGATCCTCCCCTCCTCCCAGGCGTCGAACACCAGTTGCCACTCGTTGTATGTTTCATCAGAAACGAAGACTAAGGGCAGCTTCAAGGTTTGGGACGTAGGGGTCTTTCCGAGAATCGGACTGAGGTACTCCTTGCAGAACTCCTGCAAGGAAGAAAAAAATGACATTGATAAAAAAATCCCACTTCGGCAATACGGAGAACCACTTGAGCGTCGGCTGTCCGCCGACGACTTTCAACTACTTCGAAACAACAGGAAAAGAGGAAGATGTGAATTACCTTCCATGCGCTGTAGTCATCTTTCTTGTCGATCCTCCCCCGCTCGATCCATTTGGCGCGCATCTTCGCCAGCTGGGACCTGAAACTTACTTCGGCGACTTTATCCTTCACCTCGATGTTTAATGCGTTAGAGACCTTTATGAGGGTATCCTTGTCATCAGAATATACAGGGATGATATCGTGGTTAAGGTAATACTGCCGCATAGGCGAGTCCAGTGGTTCCTTCTCTCCCAGTTCTCGACAAGCCTCAAACGTGTGCTGGCCCCCAATTATGTACCAGTGGATGCCCTCATCTTCATACCAAGGTACCTCCTTCTGTGTGCCGTCATCCTGTCTAAGTGAATACTTGATATTTAGGCCCATCCAAGGTCGAAGAAGTCCTTCCAAGCCTTTAAGCTTAACAATCTCGCCCGTCACTGGATCCTTTACTCTGGGGTCACCACTCATAGGAAGGCAGTACAGCTCGGGCTTCTTCCGGATTGCTCCAAGTCCTTTGTAGAAAAGACTTATCTGATCCTGCCTCTTCCTGAATATCGCTCTGTACTTGAATTCGTCGGGAGCTATGTGTATCCTGTTATATGGAATCTGACAAGGAAGGGCACGTTGCCCGTTGGGGAAGCAGTGCCCAAGTCCCTCCTCCAACGTCTGGTACATGGCAAGGACGTCGGTGTCCTTTGTTTTGGAAGTGAGATTGTTTGCGAGCATGAGAGCTTCCGCCACGGTCTGCTTCTTCTCTTCCTTCTTCCCACCTTTCTTCTTCGCACCGTCGCCCTCAGCAGCCGCTGCCTTTCCCTTCTTCCTTCTCGATGACTCCCCTGTCGTCTGTGTCTCTCCGGTCTCGGGGGTGACTGTACCAGTGCCCGCTTCTACAGCAGACTTGCGGCCGCCTCTTTTCTTTGCTGCAGGCTTAACCAAGTTCTTCGTCCTCTCTACCATCACTTTGTCCCCGAGCGAATCAATCACGTCGAGTATCTGGTCAACAGCTATGTTCTCACCCCTGCCCCAAGTAGCCGCATCCTGTACTTCTTTAGAGCACAAGTCGTCCATGCACTTCTCAACCGGAATTTCAACCGCGAAGCAGTCCACTGGTTGACCCTCCGCGACAGGAACCGATGCAAACACCAAGAACACGTTGTCGTCATCGTCGCATTCCCTGGAACCAATAATCTCAAATCTTGGTCCACCTGCCATTTGCTTCTGACCTATTTTGGTCACGAAGCCCAGCGACATGGGAGTGTCACGCCAGGTGATGCCCCACTCCGTTATCCTCGGATCAGCGAGGAATGTCACCCTCGGTTTCAAGCCCCGTGCGAGTATTTCTACTTTAGGATGAACAACCTTGTCACAGAGCCACCGTAACCCATTCGGTTTTGCGGTGGAGGCGACCTTCGCCCTGCAAAATTAGAATCACAAGATTAGACCATCAGATTTTCACTCCATCGGCGGACAGCCGACGGGGGGAATAACCCATGTGAGAAAATAGAAAAATGAAGGACTCAGAAAGGGGTGGCGTCGGCGGTCAGCCGACGGAGGAACAACCCCATGCGCCAGAACACAAAACATGAAGGGCAAAAGAAGGGGTCACGGCGTCGGCGGACAGCCGACGGGAGGGACAAACTCATGCAAGAAAACAGAAACACGAAGGACAAAAGCAGGGGTGGCGTCGGCGGACAGCCGACGGGAGGAACAAACTCATGCGAAAAGCAGAAACATGAAGGACAAAAGAAGGGGTGGCGTCGGCGGACAGCCGACGGGAGGGACAAACCCAGGCGAGAAATTGAAAACTTGAAGGACTCAAGAAGGGGTGGCGTCGGCGGACAGCCGACGGGAGGGACAAACCCAGGCGAGAAATTGAAAACTTGAAGGACTCAAGAAGGGGTGGCGTCGGCGGACAGCCGACTGGACAACTTACCCACTCTCGGAGGCTGCCATGTCGTCGGCGGATGGCCTTTCACCGTCGGCGGATGATCCACGAACAGCAGCCGACGCGCGCAGGCGAAGGAGCCGACGCCCTCAACCCTAGCAGCCGACGCAGAAAAACCTAGCAGCCGACGCGACCTCTGCGGAGCGCTGAGAAGAGGACAAAAGAGAGCTGAGAAAGAGAAGGCTGGAAATGAGGAGGAAATGTCGGGGGTGGCGGGTGTATACCCTGCAGACCCCCACCTCCCGAGACTGAATCGTCACGCCCGATGGGTCATGACGTATGGCTATGTACATACCATCCATGCATGGATGGTCATCCCTAACATCCGTCCCATCACGCCACGTAGGATGATGATGGGACGTCTGTAGACTTTTTTTCAATCCGTCACCCAGTCATGATGGCCTGCGCATGTGATATGACAGCTGCTCCAATCGCCACGTTCAAATTCGTAATAATGAACCAACATTGTTCTGTGACGGCGGGGGCATCTCGCCGCCATGATGGGATCTTGATCTGTCCAAGGCGCGCAAAATTGAATTCGATTCTGGCGCCAATTTGTACTCATGGGAATTCATAACTAACCCCCCGTCAGATGCGCATACTTCATTCTATTTCTGTCATTGCACTTTCGATTCCCTCTGAGAGTGCTCCTGACGCACACGTTTCCTGAGAGGACCGTTTTTATTCCCGCATGTGCTTAACTGTCCCGCACCTTCTGTTGCCGTTTCTGTTCTCTTCGTCTATCGTTTCTAATTGGACGGTTGAGAGGAGTCTCTGATTGGACAGGTTAGGGACATCATACTGCTTCTCGACTCAGGTCCCCTGCAATTTCTGTCGGCGGACGTGTCCGTCATCGTCGGCGGATGCTATTTCTGTGCACACTCCGAGTCGTAGGATCCGCGTCGGCTGCCCGCCGAGTCGTCTTCGTTGTCGGCGGATACATTTTACTCCGTCGGCGGGGACACTTCCCGTCGACCCTGTCGGCTGTCCGCCGACGAGGTCTTCATCTCTTATCCAATGGAAGTAGAGCCGATCCAGACGTTTCTAAGGAATGGCCGATCAGGGCGCTGGAAGGTTAAAAAGGGCGTTGTCGTGGCCCTTACTCATTCTGGGCTCTATTATGCAGGCAGGGCAGTGATCCAACGTGTTGTAGAATTTGATCCTATAGTGGTGGTGGTAAAAGTGATTGAGGTTTCAGACAGCATGGAAATGAATATACCATTTCCGGATGAGGGTGCGAAGTCCTTGAGCAACTGCTTAGGACAAATGATATTGTGGGAGGCGGCTGACCTCAGGCCTTTCGGAGAGGTGGAAGACGATGACATCAAGGCCGTCGGCTGCCCGCCGACGGATGTTGAAGACGATGTCAAGCCCGTTCAAGAATTCCTGGACCTCGCAGAGCAGATGGAAGTTGCGCTCCTCGAGGAATCCGGAGGCTCAAAGCGTTGTGTTGCCGCTGGAGTCATTATGGAGTGCTCTCCTAAAGGAACGTGGGAGGGGTTCTTGATTCCTCACAGCTTCTTTCTAATAGTGAGAGTGTCGTCCGTCAATCCAGAATTCTCTGAAACACCTGCTTTCTGCGAGTTACCGGATGTGTTAACGATCGGGTGTGCTGTGGGGCGATTGGTACTTTGGAGTGGATACAAGGTCTGTCCACTTGTGAACGGCGCGTTGGCTGGCACATGTCCCGTCGGCTGCCCGCCGACGGAGCCTCACTTGGGGAACGAAGATGAAGAAATTGATGAAAGCAACTCCGCTCCGTCTGAGCAGGATCTGGGGACTAGGTCTCCAATGAATATCAGCAGTGACGACGATGTGTCTAATCAAGGGGAATCCGACGTCGAAACAGATGATCATTGTTGGGGTCCGGATTCCGGGACCTCGGGTATTCCTTCCACTCCAGATGCTTCTTATCCTGACCGCCACCTCTGGAGAAATCGGTATGTCGAACTTCTTAATGATGATCTATCAGTCCGTGGTAGAGCATTGATTCAAGTATGTTTACCGGACGAGGCATGTGATGATGAAGTCCTAGGGGATACAGAGGTTGGGGTTCTCTTCGTCTCTGAAGACGATCATCTGCAGATGACAACTCTCAGATGGCGTCTGACTCACGCTCGGTTAGAAGGGGGTCACCTCCTCTCTGATATAATTACTTACTGCTCCGAGAATTTAGCAGACGCCGACGCGGACGATGGTCTGGATGGTGTCCCGAAGAATGCCTATCGATCGGTGCGGAGGAAAGTCCGCGAAAAAGATGACGTCTCTTCCACTAAGCTTCGTCGAATGGTTGTCCCTACTGAATGCCGCTTAGTGAGCTCAAAGCGCTGTTGCAAGGACCGATGTTGCCAGACTTTTAGATGGGAAGATACTGTGAGTATTCGGCGTAAATTTTACGCAACAACATTCCAGTCGAGGCGAGAGATGTCCTTCGCTGTGCAAGGGCACTTACATACTGTACCCGGCAAGCGGAAGCTCTATGTTACTCTTGCGAACGTTGACGTATGTGAAGTGGCGTGGTATATCATTCACGGAGTATCGAAATCCGCGTACTACAGCTACAAGGCTGCGGCCCGAAGTGGTCGTGTCAGTGGGAGTCACGGAAATTCCGGTGTACATCGCCCCCAGATTCACACAATCCAGGCCCGCGCGACGTTGACCACTATCGTTAATGAGAATGCCGACCAAATGCCCAATGAGTTTCGGATGATTGGCAAGAAGAGAGTGGCCGCGCTCAAAGTACTCCCGTCTGCGATGAACTGGAACCACATGCGCGAAATGGCCAACGCCGTAAGTTCCTCCTCATCTTCTTTCACTTTGGATAGTTTACTGAATTGTAGTGATTACTATCGTCGGCTGCCCGCCGACTGGATGACGAACTTCCCAACTGATCGACCTCACTGTGTGCTATTCAGGTCAATGAGCAGTGCAACGCGAAGCTGATTTCGCAGTCCTCCGTTAGTCGCATGAGGAAGGAGTACTTCCGCAACGTTGAGGTCAAGGCCGTAGGAAGTAATTTCTCCAAGTGCACTGAGTGTGACTTCCTCGTTGAACTCATTGCCAAGTATCCTAGAGGGTCGGACGAGTGGCAGAGCTTGACAGAGGATAGGACCAGGCATTTGAACTATCAGCGAGCTTGTCGCAACATTTATTACGGATGGACAACCCAATCTATACAGAGTCCTACTGAGTTCCTATGCATCATACATGATAAGATGGACACATCGAAAACAGCGATCCCCCGCATGCAACGTATCACGAAGGCTACGGCAGGGCTTGGTCAAATTCCGATTTCCTGTACTGGAATGCTGACTCACGGTCACGGAGATGGCGCCTACGCACACTATGCAACTGCCCTGTGGCCAGGAGACCCAAATTTCACAATCTCCTCGTTGTGCAGGGTATTCCGTGCCTTGGAGAGACTACCTGTCCGGGAGTCAAAAGCACTCTTCGAGGCACCGCCACAGAATGAATTCTTTGCAGCGCTAATGCATGGATCGTCACGTTGCATCCCCTCAATTCCACCTTCTAGAGATGAGCCACTCACTCCACCTCTGCCTGGTAGGCCTGCTGTTCCTTTGCCGAAGAAGTTGTATCTGCAGCTTGACAATTCTGCGAAGGACAACAAGAACCGGTTTCTCCTAGCATTCTGCTCGTTGCTGACGGCGAGGCGAATATTCAAGGAAGTTACAGTTGGTTTCCTGATTGTGGGACACACACATGAGGACATCGACGCCCACTTCAGTCACCTATCGAAACTCATTAAGCGTAAGAACACATACTGCCTTGCAGACCTTATGAAGGCATTCATGGATTCTCAGAAGACAGTTGCCTTTATTCCAGAGGTTGTTCAGGAAGTGGCAGACTTCAAAAGTTATGTTGCTGATTTTCATCACGACGGAGGTAATGCGATAGAAGGTCACAGTGAAATGCATCTTTTTAAGTTCTATGTGGTGGAGGATGGGGAGGATGCGGGGTGGCCCGTAATGAGGTACAAGAAGCGTGCAACTGATCCGTCATGGCTTCCACCTGGCAAACCCGTGAAAATGTGGAGGGCAGACAAAGAGGGTAAACCACGTTTGCCCGTCGGTGATCCCAAACCGGTTCCTCATAAGCACTTATGGGGTAGTGTTGAAGTCGATGAGGGCAAGAAGAACGCGGATAAAGAGGTGGCAAGGGCAGCGGAGTGTTCAGAGAAGAGAAATTTCATTAAAAGTGGATTATCTAAGTACATTGAGTACTGGAGAACTGGCATGGCTCGGGATAAGAAATACGCACAAGACATGTTACCATATGTACTGTATTGGGAACGAATTTTAAAGGAGGTCAACGAGCCACTGCCCCCCAATTCCGCCACCTTACAGGAAGGATTCTGGCCTATCTCAGACTGGAAGCGGGACCACGTCACCACATTCGATGCACAGGACGAATATATACCGGATCCGGATATTCGTCCCGGTGACGAGGATGAGGTGGAGCCCTATCCTTTTTGTGGTCCGAAAAACTCTAGGCCGAAGTCTGTGTTTAACCCATATCGTGACGTTTTACGTGGCGATTGGGTTTTCTGTCGTCCGTGTAAGGAAGACCACCTACCCATTTGGATGGGTAGGGCGATAGAGCCTGTTATTACAGAGCCTGGTCCTAATTACGGTAAGTTCAAGGTTGAATGGTGGACTCCGATGAAGGGCAAGAAGGAAGGTAAGAAGAAGGTTGCGAGAGAGTGCTGGACAAGACGGTGGGAAAGGGAGTTGACTCTTGCGGAGTGGGTGGAGTGTAAATCCGTTGTATACACTCATAGGACCAAGAAAACTACGCATGAGGGGCCCCCAAAGTCCCATCTAATACCCGAAGATGTTGTGATTGCTGCCATGGCAAACTTCGAATCGCATGGAATCTCGATGAACTGGAATGACGAGGAGGAAGACTAGTCGGCTGCCCGCCGACGATTGTGATCTTAGCTCTAGAAGATGTAGGTAGTGATGGTTTCCTCTGTAAACGTTATAGTTGAATATTGTAAACACTGTGATTCCCTCGAATAAGAATTGTATTCTACCATTGACCCAATACTAGTCATGTATTACACTTTGTCTTCTATTTGTTGTTCTGATACCTTACTTTTCCTTCTTCGGTGGTCGTCGGCTGTCCGCCGATGCCTCTAACCATGTTAGATAAGCATCATGATCGGTGACTTTGTGAGGCTGGTCTATATTGTAGGGCCTGTGATTTTTACGGTGGACACTGTTACTCTAGTCGGCTGCCCGCCGACGCTTTCCACAACATTGGTAGAACCACTATGCGCTTTGAGAAACTGGAAAAAAATATTTATCCATTTCATTATATTCTTATCGGAGTACAACGGTAGTGTTCCGCCCTTTACATGTTACTTTGTATTGTGTATACATCAGAGATGCCACTACTCCTAAAGCCTCAGTAACAAATACTAACCATGAATTCTACAACTATCCGAGTGTGTGAAGCAGCTCTATTGAAAACGAGCTGGACAGTTCTAACACACAGTAATTCACCCTAAAGCCAAAAAACCAAAAAGCTGCAGATGGTCGCCAACGCCATGAAGCGATCAGTCCTTCGCAGTACACTTGGCTCGGACAGCACTACACCCAGTATCGACGGATGGATGCACGGATCCAAACGACGAATACGTGGACTGCGGGCTTGCGTTCCCTCCGCACCACTGATCTTGGCCAGAGCACCGACTTCCAGCACCCTCCAAGTTGTCGTATGCTTCGCCAACAATGCGGAGCCACCCTGCCGTTGACATGGTCTGCGTTGACACCTCCCCTGTGTGGCTGAAGTGAATGCTGCCAACACTCTCGGACTCCTCAGACTCCTCGGACTCCTCGAATGTCATCGGGAAGGCGATGCCGGAAGCGTCAGCGATCTCCATCAACTCTATGGTGTGAGCAATACTCCAAAACCACACCGCACCTGGCTGCAGAAGGCGTGTGATGTACTTGAAACGTGGAATGGCGGTGTTGCGAGAACGGGCGACCACCGCCCTATACCATGGCCGGAGCTCCTCGAGGTCAGCCGGTGACTCCTGATAACCTAGTGGTCTCACATTGCTACCACGCCTCACCATAACGACAAAATATTGGACAATATGCGACTAACTTCTACAGTATGCGACCTGCTTCTACAGTATGCGACCTTCTTCTACAGTGGACAGCCGACGAGTTCGTCTAGTAAACTGGTAAACGTTCTAGTAATCCACTTCTCTAGGGTTTTCTGGACGACTAATTGCCAACGTCGACCTAGTCTAGTAGCCCCTACTCCCCTACTCGGCTGGTAGCCGACTAGGACTAGCCTACTCATCATTTGCATTATTAGGACTAGGACTTATTTACTCATCAGTAGGACTAGTAGCCCCTACTCTCCTACTCGGCTGGTAGCCGACTAGGACTAGCTTACTCATCATTTGCATCATTAGGACTAGGACTTATTTACTCATCATTAGGACTAGTAGCCCCTACTCTCCTACTCGGCTGATAGCCGACTAGGACTAGGTTACTCATCATTTTTATCACGAGGACTAGGACTTATTTCCTCATCATCTTTATATGTATTTCAGATTCCAGAGGTCGGTTCAGTGAGGAAGAGGTTGGCTCTCCTAGTCGGCGGCCAGCCGACTACAAAGGACTTCCATTTGTTGTGACCGTGAATACTGTTCATTCTAAACGACGACTCCGGAGTCCTCACAGACGGACACCCCAATGTGAGATTCCTGGCAGTCGTGTCCACTCAGCGGGTCGCCGACGATCTTCCCTTCACCCGCTTCACTTCACAGATCCACATTTTGCAGAGCAAGTATTTCCTTTTATTAGAACAGATAGATTTCTAAGGATAGGGTTTCTAGGGTTTAGGGTTTCTAGGGTTTAGGGTTTCTAGGGTTTAGGGTTCTCAGTCAGCCACTCGCCGAGAGATTCGGCCATGACTGTGGGACTGGGATGTCCTCTATTCAACATTATAATAAATTCACTCAAATGATTTTATCCCTTGTAAACGGAATGCATTTTTTCATAAATATTTGACATCTTTGTCTTTAAATTTGAGGGATAACACATGAATTGGACGTCTACTGATGATGCAAAGTAGTCCATAATTGAGCGTTTTGTCCATAATTACTTAAATACCCCTTTCAAGCGTAAATCTTCATTCTGGTGATTTGTTCCAACATTGAGATTGAAGTTAAGTAATGTGACATACTTCACATATGGTTTTCTAGCGAATTTAAAATCACTGTAGTGATTCATTAGGAAAATCTGTAGTGGAGTTCCAGTAATCCCAAACTAATCAAAACATTTAAATTAATTTAAATAAAAATATTTTTCAATAAGTAACCCGTAGACCTGGATGTAGGGGATTTAACAGCTTCAAATGTTTGTCAGACTAGATCAGTTTTGCTATGAGAACTAAGCCTCATTCTCATTAACTAGGTTTACTGAATAGAGTATATTTCTTTGATTTTATCCATTAGCTTTCCTACGAAGATAATGAACTATAATCCAGAAGAGTCTGAGTTCATGATATCTGTGGTATTGTCACCTTCAGAGGTGGATTCCACTGCTTCAGAATCAACGTATATACTTGCTTTGGGGCGGCGCTTGAATTCTTCAGCCTGGTTTTCCGGTGATACTTGGAGGGCAAGGTATGAAGCATGTGCTGCGGCCTGGGGAGGAAGTGAGAACGTCGGTGAAGGACTTCTCATAAAATTAGGATCTCCAAAGAAGGGAATCATTCTGGGCCGAACCACTGCACACAAGGTCAGAGCAATTAAAAAATTAAGAGATTCACACAAAAGATCAAAGCTATATTGTGACTTCATTTTTGTTGAACCTGTATGTAGATAGTTAACCGATTATATTACCAAGGGCAGATATGATGTAGTATCCGGGAGCATATTTGCTTATACATGCTTTCTTCTGATGAAAAGGTAAGATTCATAACCATTTATCTGATATTTAAAGCCATGATGGAGATGCATGAAATGGTGTAAATTCGTGTAATTTACTGTCACAGGATATTGCTACTTGTGATGCTGGTCCATGCCAAGATTCTGTGTTCACTTACTAACTCCCGAATTATCCGTGGGCAGGTGGTTATGTTATCACGAACAATGGGCGGAATTAAAATGGAATTCTGACCGGGTTTTTTAAATCAGTTAGTTGCAAGTGAACTCAGAATATGAATTTCGAGATTCTGGACCGAACTTCTAACTAGCAGTGATTGCAAGCGACCTCTCGTTACAAGCCAGTCAGAGTTAGTCAGAGTTGCATGGATACATTCCAAAACTTAAGTAAGTCAAATAAATTAGGAACCCAAATTTACTGATATAGTAGACTTTCACATTCGAGCTACAATGACCATGAACTTAAACATTGCGAGCCCCGAAGATAAGCATAATCTGAGTAGTTGCAAACGAATCCAAAGGAAATTGAAGAGAGGATGATACTGCAGTTCAAGGGCTAGGGGTACTGGCCATACCATGACGCTTCTTCTGATTCTGAGCATCTAATGGCTGGATTAGCGGCTTTAGTATCGCGTCGTATATGTCGCTGAATTCTTCAATGCCAAAGAAGTGGCGCCCTGAAGCACGGCTCGCCAAAAGAGATGCCCCTGTAGAGGCACTGAGATCGACTACTATGTCTCCTGGGTTTGAGCACATGTCAATCAAAATTTGAAAGAAAGTACAAGACTTCTCATGGGGACCACGCCATGGATTCCCGCGTTTGTCAATGGACGGCTTTTCCACGTAGTTGGTGAGTGTTAGGTACCTCATCGGATCATCTGCGGTATTAGCCAGCAACGGATCAGCATTCAACTTGAATGGAATTGGTAATCTCTCCCATTGCTTGTCTTTGAGTCGTCCCGTTTTGACTAAGAGGACTGCCGAAAAATTGAATGTCTGAAACAAAAAGCATTTCCACTATCAGTTTATACTTGCAACAACATAATATAAATCACACTGATACAAATAACAATCATCGTGGATACAAAGTTCGAACATTTCAGATTAACTTTCACTACACTTGCTCCCTCCTCAAACATGTAGCCATTACAGCCACATCTGAAAGCTCTCACATTTACGAAATATTTCAATCACAGATGAGGTATGGGTGAACTGAAAGTCACAGCATGAAAGCAAGACGCAGAGGATTAAATCAGAACAAGAAACTTTCTAAGCCAGTATCAGAACATCGAGCTGTCCAATAGTTGGAAATAAAATAACCGAAAACGCTACTTAGAACTGTGAAGAGGAATATGGCAACGGTTTTTATGAGATTCAAGGAATTGATTATGTGAAACTGAACAAGCAATATGGTACGCTTTACAGGCTTCCAAGTCACAACCATTGGCCATGCAGAACAAACCATGCAGAACCCGAAAGGCGACACTGTCAAGGCTCATCTACTGCCTCTAAAACACCTAAGAAAACGTGAGAAAGAGAGTCGTAGCCTCGGAGAGCACATATGAATCTTACAGTTATGTAACGCAGAAGACGTTCTAAGAGACAATTCTCAGCAAAGAGACTGAAACACCTCACTCCCCCCCAACGTAAGCACTCTCTGTATCTCCCTCGAAAATTGACAACGAAGAAAACCAAAACAAAAAAAAATAAACAAACAAATGACCCATCAGACACAACCCTATCGCCCGCCAATTCAGACATTTCTCTATCACAAGTAGAAAAAGAATCATGAATAGAAATCGCTCGGCGCAGGAGCTGCCTGAATCTGCCAGCTAATAGTTACTCTATATAAATGAATCGGCAGTACTTGAAAAATATCGAGGATAGAGATACCGAAATTTAAAATCCCATCCACTTAACTGAACGGCTGTTCTGTACAGAACAGCCTCTCCATAGTCCCACTACGAGCCTCCCATACAGCAATGAGGAATAACAAGAGCAAGTTCTCACAGGCTGTCTGGGCCATACAATTGCAGATTCGATTTTAAATAAATACGATGAAGTTAAAGACTTAAACAAATTCAGACCATGTCATTACCGAACTGGCTTGCAAGCGCATGAAACACATGCATAAAAGATAGATACAAAATAAGAATGGAGTCTAACATACCATCATGCCCTCGTAGGCTGGGTGCGTAAGGGGCTCCGATTGGTGAACTTGCCACTCACATTTGATTTTGAGTTTGTATTTTGAAACCCAATGCATTAGCTCGTGAAGATATCCCATAGGCATCAGAACCAGGATAGCACCATCATCGTGCAGATAGTCATAGGCAAACTCAAAACGGGACGAGTACCAATGGTTAATTGAACCATCCAGAGAGTTCCACACGGGTATTGTATCTCCGAAACCAGGAACTACTGTTTCGAATGGTTGGTCAATGATGACGAGGTTTGCAACTGGGAATGAGCCTCCCCTTCCACGAAGAAATGTCTCCTCATCTCCCTTTGCCTGTTAGAGTTACAATAAAATTAGATCATGTAAAATGGAATTTAAATGTTTCAAGAAAATAACATTTATGGGTATTGAGAGGACTGTACCTTGAATGCGAATTCTTCAAACGTTGATGCCTCACTCTGGAGAAAATCCGCAACCGAGTTATTAATTACTTGCTCCTCGTACTTCACACCGTCTGGAGCCCGTCTAACGAGAGTGGTCCGCAAAGTAGACAAATAGCCCCCTCCGATGCTTCTGGTCACATGTGAGTGTGACTTCGAGGACCTAGCTTCGGACTGTGCTCCATCCAGATCATGCCGCCCTTTCTTTGAAGACCCGGCTTGCTCATTGTCTGCTCCACTAGCCCGTTTGTTGCCCTTAAGAGGTTCCCGAGCACTTGTTACAATACCTGATGGCGCAGCTTTCTTACCCGCAAGAACACCCCCTCTGGATTTCCCCTTCAATGTTTTTGCGGCTGCGACCTC
This sequence comes from Ceratodon purpureus, assembly GCA_014871385.1. Lineage (NCBI taxonomy): Eukaryota > Viridiplantae > Streptophyta > Bryopsida > Pseudoditrichales > Ditrichaceae > Ceratodon > Ceratodon purpureus. Next base: position 5,371,444 of record CM026433.1, on the reverse strand, counting down.
GACCTGTGCGGGATGGTCGTCATTCTCTTTAGTGGCAGCAGTGACCCGTTGAAACGAGGGCTCAACAGACCGCCTGTTTTCGAGCTCATGCGGAGGAGTGTCACTTGGATCGATCTCCAAGTACCAGTGGCATTTGAATAAGTGCTCCTCAGTCCAATCCACTGCTTGGTCCGCGGTGAACATGCAGTCTTCGTTGTTGAGGTCAAGCCAAGATGCGAAGCATGGATGCGCCTCAGGCACAAGCTTCTCTGCTTGTAATACATGTGTCCAATAGCTACAACAATGACAACCCAACATGCATTTATAATAAATATTAGTTGAAAAGCATGGCTTCATATATCCATCACTTCATAATAAACTTCACAAATACATGGTGCGTAGGATAAGCAATTACCGGTAAATGAGGCGCCTCATGGCTCTTTCACCATGGGGCTGCTTCGGGCTTCCCCATTCCGCGGACTTCTGGATCTCCTTGTTGAGAATAGGCTTGTTGAATGCGTAATCCCATTGTCTGACCCGATTCGATGCGACATAGGCCTCAAACTTAATACTCGGTTTGACATCAGTAAGTGCGTAATCACTGACTACATCTGCGTAGAACTCAATAGACTTTTCCTTCAACATGTGCCAGAACACATATTTGTGGAGGTAAGTGTTAAATGTAGCGTCATTGAACGGATGAAGAGGAAACTTCTTAAGCTTCCTGTTGGCATCTGATGAGTTCCAGATTTTTAGAATCTGCTCTTTCTCAGTCGAGGGTATACAGGAAGCGGCAAGGTTCTGTAACTTCTCAATCGTCATCTCCGGGTTGGAGTTCAGCGACCAATGCTTGGCAACCTGACAAATAATAACAGAAAATTAGTTAGTGATTTCGTCAATTAAGCTGTCATGATTAGTACGACTTTAATACCATGATTGGACCATGTTCGGCACCGAACATTCAATTTTCAATACTCACTGCAAATGACTTCGGGTCTATATTCTATATCAAAGACGTGAGACACTCAAATTCGAGGAATGATAATTTTCTAAGAAAACAGTAATTCGGATTAGCAACAGATTACATTTTCGGAAGAAGGAAACACGAGGAGGTCATGACGCCATCACTTGAAAGAACCCATGAAATCTCATTGCCATATAAGAGCTAACCAGTTGAACTGAATACAAATTCAGATTAAAAATGCTTTAACGTGAGAGGTTTTTCAACCATCAGGTGATCCACTGCCGATCAGAAAGTATGATTAACATTTAAGGATAGGGAGAAATAAATTTCTTCTGGAATCTTCTAGAGGCGACACAACCAAATAACTCAATAAGACAGAAATAACTCAATAAGACAGTGCACCTAGACTCAATTAATCTCCGACCAGGTAATGAGAAGAACTCTGCATCTCACAATACCTTAAAGTCCTTAGAAACAGAGTACTCGAAGCATATACAAGAGAGAATCGAAACAGACGTTCATGAGAGACTTCCAGTTGTTCAACTTTGATTGAGTCGCCGGCCCTGGCGGGGCTGGCCTGTCCTTGTATTTTTTCTTCTGCAGTAAAGGTTACTCCTTTACTCAACTAAACTCAACTCAACTCAACTCTGATTGAGTATTTCAGAGATAAGGCTCAGGACTCACAAGGAAAGCGCTTCAAAGATCAGCCAAACTTACGAAATCATCATTATGTAAAATCGTCACTGTGTGAGGTACAACAGACCAGGTAGAACAGAAAGTATAATTAACATTTAAGGATAAGGAGAAATAAATTTATACTGCTATCTTCTAGAGGCGACACAACCAAATAACTCAATAAGACAGTTCACCTTAACTCAATTAGAATTCCGACCAGGCAATGAGAAGAACTCTACATCTCAAAATACCTTAAAATCCTTTGAAGCAGAATACTCGTAGCAAGCATATATGCTCAAGTGCGATTAGTCCGTGCTGAGTGAGGCCATGGGGTGAGGAGGCGTTCGGTGCAGAACAGCCCCGCATGGACCCGACAGCAGTGGACAGAATAGGACTACGACATGAAAAAAGGCACTACAGTAGGATGACATCTAGTGTCTGAACATGGTGTTCGGCACAGAACACCCCTGGTTCGGAAAGCCTAGAGTGGACCTTAGAAGATACAATGCTGAATCACAGTATATAGAGAGTACATTTGACAAAGATAATTTAAGGAAGCAAAATTCATTCACTAAGTTCATTGAGCATTACCTCGGTCAGAAAAAACTTTCCATTAGCAGGATTTGAAATCGTCAACAGTTTGTTAAATGCAGAGGAGAAGCTTTTCCTTTTTGCTTCCATTGCTCCATTTATTGCTTGAAGCAGTCCATCTGCGGTGCGCCTACGCCGCGGTACATCTTCTTCGTATTTTCTCTGACCTTCATCACCAGCCTCTGTGATCTCTTGCTGCAATGAACATTTAAGAGATAGTGAGTCTCTTAGAATATAATTTCAGTTTGAAACAATATACCATAATGAAGAAATGAAGTTTGCTTACACTGTAAATGAATTCGAGGAACCTTGCTCTTGGTACCGGGTACCACGGCCTTTTCTCCAAGGGTAGTTCAAGTGACTTCTGTGCTGCGATCATCTCGTCAGGCAGTAGCACATCCCGAAATTGCTCAAGAGGCAGAGATCCGAGTTTGCGAATTCGGTGCATAGTATGTACTTGGTTCTGCTTCACATGCGAATTTTCATTCGATTTGTTGATATCGTGCATCGCAGTTAACACATCCGTCACGTCCTCATGTGTTTTAAGCAGAATTGACCTCACTCTGAAATGCCATTCATAATCAGCCTTGTGTGATTTCTTTATAAAATCGTACCAGGCTACCAGTCGGTGGTTACCATCCCACACATAGAAATATTTGTTAGAGAGCGAAGAAAGTTCACTGTCCTGTTTTAGGAAATCCTCGAACTCCAAGTCTCTTTTCCGCCAGCATGGAGTCCATTTTGCGCGCTCCTCGGCTGTAACAATTTTCTCCTGTCCTTCAAAGTTTGTTGTTGAGACGTAGAAAGCAGCAGCTCCATCACGGTACCCATGGACAAACTCTGCCTGCATCTTCGTGATATCCATCTCCAGAGCTGGGCGTACTACCTGTAATTTCCTCATTCTGCAAAGCGGAATGTCAATGTGCGATTTACCACCATCGAACATCTCAAGGCGCTTCAAGATTTGGATCGAGTTTACCCTGGTTTCCCGGTGTGCAACGATGAGCTCGTACTCCCGCACTGAATCTAATGCTGGTTCAGTCATCTCTGCTTCCTCTCCACCAATTCCATCGTCACCATCGTCGTCGTCGCGGTTTTTTATCTCGACTCTATCAGGTGCGTCGTCCTCCTCAAGTTGCTCTTCTGTCACCACATCGACCTCATCACCTCCTTCTGGATCATCATCTCCATCCAATTCGGAGTCATTGCCGCCACCTATCATCACAGCAGATCACCAAAACTAGTTAGTTAATGAAATACTCAGAGGATCGTACTTTCAAATGTATGGAAACAAGGTTCGCTGAAATAAGAGAAATAAACTACCTCCATCATCAGCTCTCGGAGTGTTGGCACTTTCATTATTACTAATGCTTCCCTGAGTTGGCTCCACGATGAGGGGGTCTAAGTGCATGTCAGTAACATCTGGAAGAAACCACGAGAATTAAATTAGAATTGAGATATATGTAGAAGTTACCTTATACATGCGTTCTGTGCAGAACGCCCCATATTACATTCAATATCAATCGAATATGACATACAATAATATAAGAGAGGATTTTAGAGATTCGCGTACCAATTTCTCCAGGCACGAATTCTGCATCCATCTTACTGCCCTCCTTCTCCACGACCTGGTCTCCAATTACAGTCTGAATAGAAAATGCGTGGTTAGTGACCCGTTCGGCACAGAACAGGGTGAACAACATGTTCATTGGTACTTGAAGTACCCCATGTATTAGTTAAATTCGACATACTCTATATAATAAGTTACTAATATTGACATAAATCCCAAGAATGTAGATGGAAATGGTCTTGTTATCACCACAAGGTACCACGTTCGGTGCAGAACGTCACTTCTATGCGGATAAACTCAACATATTGAAGGATATTTGAAATCAAGGAGTGAATAAAAGAAGTTGAATATAGGCAATATGTACTCTAACAAATCACCCTACTCTTCGTAGACATACAACGTATCGTTTAGAAAACATTTATTCAGATATCATGAGCCACATCGTCAACCCTGTTCGGCACAGAACAACAGTTTGTCGCAATTCTATAAAGAAATAAAAAAAAAAACATCAACCTAGATTACCCCTGTTCGGCACAGCATTAGAATGTTACTTCATATATAGGATTAGGAAAGATAACAATAACTCACAAGTTTAATCCTGTTCGGCGGTGAAGAACCCTCTTGGACATTACACTAATTTTTTTTTAATTATCTTCTAAAGCTCAGATGAGCCTGTTCGGCACAGAACAACCAGGTTGATTGGCCTTAGGCATATGCATCTTAAACTATCGACCCAGTGAATTCCCATATGCGGCACCATATAAACTCATCTTTCAAAACATTTCTCTGGCATAGACTAAGACAAGTACATTGAGATATACAGGACAATGAAACATTACCATTAACACTACATTGATTCCGCTCAGATTATCACCTGTACAAAACAGATATAAATCAGAGGGACTACCCTATTGCAAACTATGTCGAAACTCCACCACCATGACAAACTTAGATTCCCCTGTTTGGCACAGAACGTCACCCCTCAGAATAATAAATGGGAAATTCTCTAACCACATTACCGCTGGAACATAATCATTCAAAACGCCCTCCCAAATCATTAGAAACAGAAACAGATTGATCCGAAAAAAAAAACAAAAGGTCTATATTGAATCACAAATTATGCACTTATTAGAACGAATCACGAGCCTCAACGATCTGTTTCCTGTACATTGAAGGGTATCCATATATTAAGTATCTCAAAGTGACTTCGAGCTTCACGAATCACTTTAACCTTGTTCTGTGCCGAACAGTACATATACATTAAATCTGAATCTGAATATACGCATAAATGATATCTAATAAGAAATTGAATATACGCATAAATGTTAACTTAAATTCATAGTTTCTACATCGATCTGTACTATTATACAATTTATCCTACTAGGCTGCATTGTCGAAACGCATAAATAATTGAGCAAATACTACTCTAAATCCATAGATACCCAGCTGACATCATCAACACCGCACAGAAGAGGGACTAAGGCACACTCGGGGGAGAATGCATAGGGACAAATGCATATGTTAACCTAACCTGTTGAACCCTAAGAGTGCGCATGTTCACCACATCGAAATGACTGTTAATCACAACCGTTTTGTAAATCAAAAGTAGCCAAATAAGTTATGCATTCCCTGAGCACTAAGACTAATATTGTACTGATATGTTGTGGACTACCTAACATTCCATTAGAAAGCATTCACAGTTAGAGAAGCACGTACCCTATTGAGGACCACATGCACCGCAAACCACCTCTGAGCTCCTCCAAACCAAAGCACCCAGATTGACTCACTCACGAAGATGGGAGAAGAAAGGACGAAAACAAATGTCTTCAAGAACCCTAGGGCGAGCTACCCAATCCGACTGGTTTCATCCACCAGATCGCATTAACAGGAAAGTGAATTATAAACCATTTTCATTGTATTCGAAATAGCTTCATTCATGACACCATCGCTGTTTCAAGTCTATTTGTTTATAAATTGTAGGCCACCTAGAAATAAATTTCACGACTAACCAGCGTGATTGCCATAATTGCAACACGGTGTATTATATTTTCCTTTACCTAAACATGAAATTACTGTAGATCTTCTGAAGATACGAGGCTGTTACTATAATCACTCATATCCTATTTAAGTCTATTCCATCATGTTCTCTAAATTGTGAAGCGCTTCATCACTTAGCCCTTCATAGAAATCACAGTACAGGTCATATGATTTCTCATGCGTCCATTCCTCATCAGCTGCACTAAAGTGATCTTCATCATTCTCACTACTAGCGGAATCATCCGATGAGACATCTGATGAGACTGTCGCTATGAAATCAAGTCCTGTATTCTGTCTCTCCCTAGGAACATCCCAACTCTGGACCATGAAATACGTAACAAAAATGGTCGTGATCGCTGCTAATATAAATGCCTCAATTGACATCTCCACTACAAAGCTTAAACTGAATGCTGTCTCAGGCTTCATCGTACTCTGGAAAAGCAAATCCGAATGTGACTATCATGGGGGAAAGTTCGTACGTGAGCGGAGAGCGGTGAGCGCAGAATGGAGAGCACAGAATTAAGAATTAGGAAAATTTTCAAAAGCAAAGTAGACCCTATAACCGTGGAAAATTACTAAATTAAGGCTTAATTTTGACAATTTTTTTAGAAAAAGAGTATATTACCGTGGAAATTAGGGTTATCACTGGTAAGAATTTATTACGTTTGTTCTCTAAGATACAAATTAGGGCTGATGTCATGATGACGTCATGCATATATTTTGTTATATTTCTCATGGATTTAGGCAAGATATAATGATCAGGCGTTAAGTTTTAGATCAAACAAATAATTCTTTCATAGGATTATGTAAATGCACAAGGAACAAAACAAATATCACAGAACATAAAGGAGGCAAGGTTTGAAAATTTCCTAGAATATTTCAAAATTCGTGTATAATATCTTGACTGCTGAAACCAAGATATACCTTGTCAGAGCCCTTGTCTTCATCGAAGATTACTCTCTCTTCCTAGGCAGCGAAGCATCTGAATTTGAGTGATAGAAGTAGGAGATTTTCATCATGAAACAACACTTGGTAAGCTGGGTTCCAGAGAAGGAGGTCACTCTTGGTTTCTTGAGCTTGTCTGTAGGTGGCCTATTAGGATAGTGACACAGTCCTTGGCATTCTGTGCTGTATGCGAAGGTAGCGATGGAGTTCGGGGGGGTCAATCTGTAGGCTTGCGTGGAACGTTTGAAGACTACAAGAATTCAGTGTGTTGCGCGATGCCGAAGGTGTGTAATGCGAGATCTAGGAGGACGAGAGCGGCTGTAGGTTTGCCCCCAAAGGCACCGGCGAGTTATGAGGAGCTGCGGCCGTGGCTGCTGGAGGTGGAGCGCGCCAGGGAACGAGGCATGGACCTGCCACCGTTTAGGCACATCGGAAGCCTCCATGTTGGTGAAGGTGAATGGCGTTGGACAGTGCTGTGTACCAATGAGCTTCTTCGTATTATGGAGTTGTCCCTAATCCCGTATCCCTTGCTATCGAACGTCGATGAGAATCCAGTTGTTCAGCTGCCCGAAGTGATCATATCGGATGGCGAAACTTGCTGGTTTGATATGGACAAGAGTTGGACTGTATATCCTTCGAAGGATTAGTACTGTGAAGTTTAGTGGGGTGTTCGAATACAATCCTTAAGAGTTGGTCATTCATTGGATCTAGATACGAGTATTCCAACATGATGGTTTTAGATAATATAGATGATTCTAGAAATAAGAAAAGAAAAAGCAACTAAAAGAAATGGTCTTAGAAGTCCGTGGAATATTTCAGAGTTCGTGTACAATAATGGAGTAGCAGAAACCAAGATGTACACCAACTCGAGAATAGGTAACATAACTATGCAAATGTGGGATTCTGAATGAGTGAAATATAATTAACAGCACAATATTATATGTGAGCCTTTCTTTTGTAACATTTCATTCTTCATATTATATTTTGAGCATTACAGTTGTGACATTTCATCCTTTACAAACACAGAGACAAATTGGACATGAGAATTATAACAAGTTTAGGTTCAGGGAAGTAGAGTAGACGAAGGATTATCCAATGAACTCCAATTAAGTCAAATCAAATCCAATGAAAACAACAATAGACCGAAGCCTCCTTCAAACTCACAACATCCTACAGTCGCTACTTTCACTCTCAGAACTAGATGACTCCGAATCTCCTTCTACCGCCTCGTCATCGACGAATAGAAGGGCTCTGGGATCAAAAGTAGTTGGCCGACTAGGAACATATGTAAGGGCTCCAGATTGAAACGCCTGTGCTAAGTCCTCTGCGTAGTCCGGAAGTATGAAAGGCTGAATCGGGCTGGAATGAAGACGCCACGATGGAGTGGACACTGCACTTGGCACACGTGGCGGTGATGCTGAAACTACTCTGCAATAGAGAACCGACTGTGGTTACATCGAGTACGTAGAGCTGCAAAGAGAAGTAATGCTTGGATAATTTGAACGTAGAATAGAAGACTTAGACCACTTATCAGGTCTTGGTCTCTTTGGAGGCGCTTCGCCTGCTGCTGCCGGCCTTGGATGTTTAGGAGGGCCCATGGCGGATGGTTTGAGAAGGGCGTTGAATATGGCTTCGTCCTCCTCAAATGCAAGAATGTGGCGACCAGTAGCCTGGGCAGCCTTGATGGAGGCTCCTGAAACTCGGAGAGATACAAAGAAATGAGAAACTGTGGAAAAAACGAGAGGAATAATTCAGCAAAGATATGCATGAATAGTTACCTGTCCCAGCATTCCAATCAACCACTATGTCGCCGGGCTTTGACAGCTCCTCAAGTATGCCCTGCATCATGTCAATGGATTTCTCCCTTGCGCCTCTCCACGGCACCTCCCCATTCATGAGCTGCGAATCCACATCGGTGAAGTTGAAAATGGCATCACTCTCGGTAATGTTGAGGAGCCCATGTATCAGCTCTTCCTTCTTCGTCTGGAAGGAGAAAGTACTGCCACTACGAACGTAGACGCGAATCCAGAACCGCATAGTCTGCAGTCAAGCAAAACTAGTGAGTAAAATTAAGCGGAAGGGTTATCAATCAGTAAAGGGAAGGGTATGTTTAGGGAAATTACCAAGTTCGCGGGGTTCGTTGGAGAAGTCAGGCCGAGTACATTGACACCCCACCAGTCCTTGAACAGCACGTATCCACCAGCAGCAGCTTCTTCCTCGATATCCTTAGCCAGCTTCTGATCAGTGTTGTAGATGAGGCAGAGGGCACCATCTTTCTGCAGGAATTCATCTGCAAAATGGAAGATGTCGTACAAATAATCCTTGTAGCGAGAGTTCCAAGGCGGAATACTCGTGGGGGGAACGGAAATGGAAGGGACGGGAAGATTCTCAGGGATGTCGGCAATGATCAAGTCGACTCCCAGATGGTCTTCTTGTTTGCACCGGTCCGGAACTTCGTTTTCGCGGCCTGCTCCAAACTGGAGGAAACAAGAACGGAGAGTTAGTAACTACAAAGGGAGTAGAGGTGGCTGAATCCATGAAATGTCAGAATATAAGAACATACCTTGCGAATGAAGTCTTGAATCTTGATCCAATCCGGGTCGCCACCTTTTCTCTCCTGTCTCCTATTTCGCCGCAACAGGGAATCCACAGATGAGTTGAAGACGGAAACATGTGTAAAAATCGAAGCTCCAGCGGAAGAAGTTGTTTGAGGATATAGTTTGGCCTTCCTCTGCTGAAGGAGACCTCTGGTGATCTCCGAAGCACTGATCGATGAAGGAGCCGGCGAAGAAGCTGGAGAAGGGTTGGTAACGATCATACCCGGAGAGGGCTCTGGGGCCTTCTCAGCTGGCGCGGAAGAGTCTGCACCAGTTTGCTGTGATGCCTCAGACTGAGAACGCAGAGATTTCAGTCGCCTTCCTCTCCCTCTCTTTGGTGGTGGAGCAGAAGACTGATCCTGTTCTCCTTCACGACCTTCTGCATCATCCACGGAGTCTTCCGCCACAACCTCACCCCCATCGTGTAGAGTCTTGACGTCCGCCTCTGAGTCAATCGTGAAACCACGAGAGCAATCAAGATACCAGCATCCCTCAAGCAAGTGAGGAGCTTTGTACCTTTTCAACTGTTGAGGAGAATAGATACACTGGTCCGAGGTTTTCGACGTCCAAGAGAGGAAGTAGCTTGGGAACTGATGAACCTTGATTACCCCCTTCAGAACAAGCTCTCGCTTGAAGTACCTATGTAAACCAATATGTAGAAGGTTAGTATGAAAGAGATAAAGAGACCTCGTTCTGGAATTTGAATCTGATTAAGAGGAATGTATCGTACCGGTAAGTAACCCGCTTGACAACTTGGGCGGTTCCAGGAAATTTAGAGAAAATGGACTTCTTGTCGAAGGGCTTATCTGCTGATTTTCCAATGAACGTAGGGAAGGCCTTGTCCCACAAGAGAATACGTGAACTCTCCACATAATCGCCCGGCTGTTGGACATCAGGAAATGCCATCCAATTTATATCGAGGTTCTCCGTCTTGAATATGTCCTCGACTTCGTGGATGACGGCTTCCTCCAACTGTAATACAAAATTGATATGATTAGCAACGAAGAAGGAATACGGTAAAAAAATAAAGGAACAAGTAATTGGAATGGATTTCTTATAAAAATTACCCCAGCCCAGAATGAAGCTTTGTTCAACCATGGGTCGAAGTCGGTGTCTTTGAATTCAGATGGCAGAAATCTGTAAGACGTTCGAGCACTCGGGGATGAGTTCCACCATTTCAACCAACGAGCCTTGTATTTGGGCTCAACGGCCGCAGGAACAATCTTCTGAAGCTTATCCACTGACATCTCAGGCTTATTGTTGAGACTGAAATGGCGATTAATCTGCAAGAATTACCGAAGTTTGAGAAAGATAAATACAGAAATTATTGAAGTCATGCGAAACAGCGAATTGAACAATGATCAGTGAGTCACCTCATTGAGGAAGTCGTCACCATTCTTGGGATTTGCAATAGCCAAGTACTTGGTGAAGTCCTTCTTCTTGATGGCTTCGACCATTCTCTCTGATGCCTCATTCATAACATCCCAAACTGCACTTGCAGACTGCTCATCCTTAGGTGTCTTCATGCGGTAGGCATTGGCTGCTTCATCGGAGGCCGCTGCGAGTTCCCGCTGTAGAAAGAGAATTCAGACTTAGGAAATTCCATGAGTATTGAATAATAAGAAGCAAATAGAGAGAGGAAGTAGGACTTACTCGGTACAAAAATGCGATGAAAATTTTAGTTGTCAAGGGAAACCAGGAGGGATTAGGTGGCTTGTTCTTCAAACAGACGTCATACTCTTGAGGACTGAGGAGGTCTTTGAATTCCTCCAGCTTCATCATTCCGAAAGAGCGGATTCGAAATAGTTTTGCAGGGAGATTACTCTTGACGTGGTCATTCTCAGTCGACCTGAAAATAAACCAAAAAAACTTATGATGAATAAAAGAGATGAGATAAAGTAAAAAATGAAAAAGAGGAGAAAAGAAACAAGTACTTACCAGTTGATGTCGTGCATTGCGTGAAGAAGATTGCCAACGTGGCCACGGGGGTCGAGTACTATGCAGTGCACAGAGATGTGCCAAGACGGGTCGTCTGCATGATGCTTGTTGATATGACGAAGCCATGCTGAGAGGCGATGGTTACCTTCCCAGACAAAGAACATCTTCCCCGAGAATTGAGAGTAGTCCTCGTCACATTGAAGCTCAAATTCGAAGGCATCATTCGCGTCCCTCCATAATGGGCTCCATCTAGCCATGACCTCATCCGTTACATCTCGCGTCTGCTCTTCGTTGTTGTACATGGAGATGTACATGACGCGGTCGCCATCTCTATACCCCTTGACGAACTCCCGCTCCAGATGCTGCACACCCACTTCGCCCACTGGTCTGACCTTTGCCATTGGGATCATCCGACACAGGGGCACCAACATTCGGGACTTCTGCGATGGCTTGATCCTGAGCTTGTTGATGACGGCGTTGGAGTCCACCTTGTATAAGGTCTGATGTTCTAATTCCCCTTCTGTAGCAGTCTTCAAGTTTATCGGACAAGATGGTTTCACCAAAACATCTTGTGTTTGCGTAACCTGCGAGGGGGTGCGCAAATTAGGAAAACAAGCACAATCGAAGAAAGTCATGCAAAGTAGACAAGTATGTAAAAGAAAGTAACAATATATCTTCATACTGTCATCTCTCTTTTAACAACTCAATCATCATCTGTGATTGATAGAACTATCTACGTGAGGATCGACTATAGTACTCCTTAGACTGTCTACAGTTCCAGTGACGGCGCCTCCTCCAAAATCGCCTGGTCTGTTGGACAGGGCACGGCAGAATAGCCGGCAGAGCAAAGACGACATGGGCTGGCCTCCTGACTCGAATCGGCGAGGAAGGAGAGGGTGGAGACATTGGCGGGGAGCCCTGTGGAGGAGAAGTGGGCATATAGCCCGGGGAGGTAGGCTCATACACCGGGGATGTAGGCATGTACACTGGAGAGGTAGGCATGTACACTGGAGAGGTAGGCATGTACTGTGGAGAGTGGACCTGGAGAGGTCCACTTTCCACACCTACAGGGTTGGCTACATCACAGGTACAGTGGTACTGATCAAATGAATCCGAAAGATCGGAAACATTGATGACAGAAATGGGGGAAGTAGCGGACATCTCAGGAGCATCGGATGATACCTACATTAGGAGAAATGAAGAGATGATCAACTGCCCTAATTAAAAGAGTAGGAAACAAAGAAGGGAAGAGGGCAAATAGAACTCAACATCATAAACATAAAAAAGGAATAGAAATTGTAGATTGAATGAAATACCTCAGTTTCTGCTGGCGTAGGGTCTTGACGTTCGCTCCCCATGTGATCCCCATCAGAGTCCTTTATTGTAAACAATGTTGTAAGTAACAAAAAGAACAGGAACTTTTAAGATACAAACCAGAACCTCGAGAAGGCTCCCTAGAAAACCTTTTAAACTCATAAAGACTTATAAGATTTTTTTTAAGACTTCGTAAATTAAAACCCTTTCAATCAACACAAGAAATCAAAGAGGAAAAAAATGGAACAACTATCAGAAATCCCAAATGGTCCCCCAACCTTAACATTCAAATACGTATCACACCATCAACAAATAACACGTATTAATCAAATCTTTTAGCTTTAATTCGTTTCTAATTTTTAAAAAACTCAAAGAACCAAAAAAAATTTTAAAAAAATACAAGAAACCGAAACGAAGTTGCACCCTCCCGGCCTACTGTCGTTGACGACAGTAGGTGGGCGGGTTTTTTATTTTTTCAAAATTAAAAAAAAAAGCATTAAAATACGTATCACTCCATCAACAAATAACACGTATTAATCAAATCTTTTAGCTTTAATTCGTTTATAATTTTTAAAAAACTCAAAGAACCAAAAAAAAATTAAAAAAATACAAGAAACCGAAACGAAGTTGCACCCTCCCGGCCTACTGTCGTTGACGACAGTAGGTGGGCGGGTTTTTTATTTTTTCAAAATTAAAAAAAAAAGCATTCAAATACGTATCACACCATCAACAAATAACACGTATTAATCAAATCTTTTAGCTTTAATTCGTTTATAATTTTTAAAAAACTCAAAGAACCAAAAAAAAATTAAAATAATACAAGAAACCGAAACGAAGTTGCACCCTCCCGGCCTACTGTCGTTGACGACAGTAGGTGGGCGGGTTTTTTATTTTTTCAAAATTAAAAAAAAAAGCATTCAAATACGTATCACACCATCAACAAATAACACGTATTAATCAAATCTTTTAGCTTTAATTCGTTTCTAATTTTTAAAAAACTCAAAGAACCAAAAAAAAATTAAAAATAATACAAGAAACCGAAACGAAGTTGCACCCTCCCGGCCTACTGTCGTTGACGACAGTAGGTGGGCGGGTTTTTTATTTTTTCAAAATTAAAAAAAAAAAGCATTCAAATACGTATCACTCCATCAACAAATAACACGTATTAATCAAATCTTTTAGCTTTAATTCGTTTATAATTTTTAAAAAACTCAAAGAACCAAAAAAAAATTAAAAAAAATACAAGAAACCGAAACGAAGTTGCACCCTCCCGGCCTACTGTCGTTGACGACAGTAGGTGGGCGGGTTTTTTATTTTTTCAAAATTAAAAAAAAAAAGCATTCAAATACGTATCACACCATCAACAAATAACACGTATTAATCAAATCTTTTAGCTTTAATTCGTGTCTAATTTTTAAAAAACTCAAAGAACCAAAAAAAAATTAAAAATAATACAAGAAACCGAAACGAAGTTGCACCCTCCCGGCCTACTGTCGTTGACGACAGTAGGTGGGCGGGTTTTTTATTTTTTCAAAATTAAAAAAAAAAAGCATTCAAATACGTATCACTCCATCAACAAATAACCCGTATTAATCAAATCTTTTAGCTTTAATTCGTTTATAATTTTTAAAAAACTCAAAGAACCAAAAAAAAATTAAAAAAAATACAAGAAACCGAAACGAAGTTGCACCCTCCCGGCCTACTGTCGTTGACGACAGTAGGTGGGCGGGTTTTTTATTTTTTCAAAATTAAAAAAAAAAGCATTAAAATACGTATCACTCCATCAACAAATAACACGTATTAATCAAATCTTTTAGCTTTAATTCGTTTCTAATTTTTAAAAAACTCAAAGAACCAAAAAAAAATAAAAAAAAATACAAGAAACTGAAACGAAGTTGCACCCTCCCGGCCTACTGTCGTTGACGACAGTAGGTGGGCGGGTTTTTTATTTTTTCAAAATTAAAAAAAAAAACATTCAAATACGTATCACACCATCAACAAATAACACGTATTAATCAAATCTTTTAGTTTTGATTGGTTTCTAATTTTTAAAAAACTCAAAGAACCAATATAATTTCAAAAAATCCCGAAAATCATTCCAAGGCCTCCGGCCTACTGTCGTTGCCGACAGTAGGCTTGGGGCTTTTTAAATGTACAATTTAAAAAAAAAAAAACACACAAAGCAACAACCACCAGCAGCAGCAGCAGCTACATGGAGTACATTACACTCTATCCACCCCGACGACCAACACCAAACGCAACCAACACCAAGTTCATTAAAAGCAGCAGCAGCAGAGTTGATTAACCACCAGCAGAGAAATTCATAAAAAACAAATCCAAGCGCAGCAGTCCTAAAACCCTCGTGTAGATCTACAAGACTTGGAGCAGGAAGAAATTGGAATCAAGCAATGGAGGAGCAGGCAGTCAAGAGAGTTCAGAGCAGCAAGTACTCAAGCAGCAAGCAATTGGATTCAAGTAATCGCGAAAGCCCCGAGCAGCAAACAATCTATCCACAAGCAATAGCGAAAGCCTCAACCAGCAAGCAATCGAGCAGCAAGCACTCGGGCAGCAGACAATCCCCTACATTCTTGAACAATCCCCAACCACCCATCAAGTACCCAACAAACTACATGTTGAATCTAGCGTTCTAGATGCCGACAACGCGCCGACAGAGAAGTTTGCTTACCTGCTGGTCGTCGTCGTTGTCCTCAAGGTGGTCCGAGCCTTCTGTCCTCTCGGCGTCATCGCTCTCGCCTCCACCCCTCTGCCCATCGACTCTCCCAACCGCGGCTTTACCAATCACGACGTCGACTCCTCCATCGACGGCACCAAGTCCTGCCCCTGGAGCATCGTCTCCGCCTTCCCCAAGGCCGCGGTCTCCCAAATCTTCACCTCGGTGCGCAGCCATGGTACTTCCTCCCTCTCCTGCCTCAAAGATGCCCTGCCTCACTCTCCGCGCCTCGAGTCGAAGATGCTCGAGGTCTCCAGCAGCAGCTCCTCCTGGTTGATCTTCGATTCCTCCCATCCACATGCTGCTCTGTATATTAATAGCAAGGAATTGAATCCATGTGTTATGAGTCCTGTGCCTGAGTCATGTGCCGCGGCCCGTCTCACTAAGTCTGAGATCCAATCCATGAGTCACTAGTGATGTGCCTGAGTCATGTGCCTCGGCCCGTCTCACTAAGTCTGAGATCGAACTTCACAGTCATGAATCAAAATTTACAATAACGTTTCACAAATTCAATAATAAATATCGGTTCTTTAAGATATACTGCACTAAAACATATAAATCATAATACCGTGGTCCTTGACGGTTTAGTAATACTTACCTTATCGGAGTTCAAATACAGATCTGATTGAGAATCCGGCTCCGTTGTTGAGATTTCATTTAATCCTATTGAAGGTTGCGGTGAGCCTACTTTTTGACTACAAGTAAAGACTAATTCTTCCGTCATGGCCTCACATGCACCTCCACTTAAGAGAACCTCTTGTTCCTGCTCGTGAATCTCGACGTCGGTGTTCTCTAAAAACTCATCCTTCTCCTCCACTATAGAGTCTAGAATGAGTTTACGAAGGCTAGAAAACTTCAATGCTACAGGCAGCCCCCCTCCTCTCCTTTTTACGGGTGCACTCAAATGGTCAACATCAAAATCTACCTTCTTACGTAATGCTCTCCTCTTTCTAGCTCGTCTATTTGTAAAGTCAGTGCGGCCAGGTTTCCTTCTCTGTTTAGGAGTAACATAAGTGGAGGATAGCCCACCACTCTCCTTCATGTGTCTAACCCTAGGAAGGACTCTCTCACAAAAAAAAGACTCTCTTCATACATTCCTCCCACCTTTAATACCTATCACGTAGAACCCTAATTTGATATACAAATTTAAAAACTGACACATTCTCTACCCTCTTTCATTTAATGGAAGTAAAGTTAATAATTTGAACCTTTAAATATAAAGAATAAATCCAAGAATACAATAGTCTAAAAGATCTGATTCAAGCATTTCAATGCATGCTTCTTTTTATATTAATTGGTATAATTGTAGAATTTAAATGACGGCTCATTCTAATCTTATAATACATCATGACAAATAGAATCGGCTTCACGATTCAAATTGTTAAAGTACAGTTCTAAAATTCTTGACCTGATATACTTAGACCTGCAAAAAGTGGCATTGTAATTAGTTGGCGCCGTCTCTCTTAAATCTTACATTCGTTACCTAACAGAATGAATCATTCTCTAACTGTTCACTGGCCGTTCCAACCTGAATAAAATGATCAACAGCGACGCATCATTCCTCTCACTTTGTAATCGCGATACTGCTTCGTTAGTTCTCTCACTCTCCTCCCATCTTTCACTAGTATCACAAAGTTCCCTGCGAACATGGGGATGGTCTGTCTGTATGCCCAAGGCATGGGCATCCCCCTTAGGTTTCGCGTAGATGACGAT
This sequence comes from Ceratodon purpureus, assembly GCA_014871385.1. Taxonomy (NCBI): domain Eukaryota; kingdom Viridiplantae; phylum Streptophyta; class Bryopsida; order Pseudoditrichales; family Ditrichaceae; genus Ceratodon; species Ceratodon purpureus. Next base: position 5,354,390 of record CM026433.1, on the reverse strand, counting down.
GGTCTAGCTACAGTCTCCTCTCTTCGCCTGAGTCTCAGATTCCACTTCCGTGAAGATACCATCAGTATAGAGGAGGAGATCTTTGATGACGTTACTGCCGAGGTTACCCACACCCTCGGGCAACCTTCAGTGAGAGATGAAAACAATATGCTGCAGTGGAGACTCCTTCCTGGATCCTATAGAGTCTATGGTCTTACTGATTCTCTGATGGCTGCATCCACTGAGATCCTCACCCCCCGTCGCTCTTCTACTTGCACAATTCAGACTCCCTTACCTCGTGATGTCAAGGTCAAAGTCGAGCCTGGTACTGAAACTTCAGACGTAGAGAAACCTCCTCCTCCAACAGTCATTTCTCTCTCCTCTGATGACGAAGTCAGTCCCGTCAAGTTGGTGCCTAAGGTCCACGCTGATGCTCCTCCTTCCAATGCCTCTCCTCCATTGTCCTCAGTCATAGTTAGCATTGTTCCGCTCCTTAAAGAGATTGCTAAGACGCGTGGGTCCAAAAACATTTTGAAGAAGATAGACTATTCCACTATTAGACACGAGAGAGTAGAGTACTTACCTGCGAAGTTTGATGGTCCGGTTCTATTTGAGTTGCCCCCAGCTGCTGCAGGATCCTCTAAGCTCGCCGCCAAGTCTATGCAGGGAATGGACAAACGATACGACGGACACTTGTGGACCAAGACCATCACAACAAACATCAAAAACGACTTCGGACTCTCTTTCCGAAGTTCCACCTGCGTCGGATGGTTGCGTTGCACGAACGTGGAGTGTGAATTCCTCAAGCGTGTTCCCAAGATCTTCGAGGTTAACGAGACTGAGTTTGAAGGCTGTACCCTGCAAGCTTTTGTCATGGACCAGCCTCCTCCATCTGACTCGACGCTAGTGTGCAAGGTATGTAAAGAACCTCCATCATGTGTAGCTACATGCGAGGCTAAGATTTATTACGTTGTGGGCAAACCGAATCAGACTAGAGCGTGTATTCACATAGGAACACATGATCATCCAGTGAAAGTAGGAGATTACAGAGACTCTAAAGCAGAGATTAGTAGCTTAATAGAAGAGCAGGTAGAGATGAACAACAAAGCAACAAAGAGCGCCGTTGTCCTGGAGGCGAGCAAACTCCTCATCGGGAGCTACCTCCTACAGCCCGAGGATGCACCACCGAGGAAGCTGACGATGGAGGAGCTGGTTCCTGTTCTGGATCGATGCAAAGACATGGCGTCGCCAAACATCCGCAACAAAGTCGCCACCTTCAAAAAATTCAACAGGTACGGAATCATGGACGGTATCACCAAGCTCCGTGGTAACAGTCTCTGGGCGTATGTCCAGGAGAATAGGTTTCCTGGTCAGGGAGCTATGCGTGACAAAGTCTTCGTCTTCAAGATGTCGGAGGTCGGGCCGGGAAGTGGTGTCGACTTGGTCAGCCGTATGCAAGCTGGTGGCGACTTGGAGAACGCATGGATCATGTTCGACCATGTAAAACGCGTCAAAGACTGGTCGACGATGGCGTGCCATGTGTACGACGCCACCTACTGCCGCGTGATGACAATCGCCACTTGCGACATGCAGTCCGAGGACACGGACGCCCAGCTCGTCTTCTGGAAAAACCTGAACCTGGTCATGGAGATCAATGGCGTTGCAGCGCCGAACTTCAAGGGGTTCATGGCGGATAACGCACAGGCGAATTGGAATGCAGTGCGAATCCTTTACGGCAATGGCAACAAAGAGGACCCAATGGAGGACCGGGAGAGGTCGTGCTTGTTCCACTGGACTCAGAACATGGTGGCGTATACGCAGAAGCACTTCCCCGAAGAACTCTGGGAACAGCACAAGAAGATGTGCACTCAGTACAAGAATGCGACCAGCATGGCAGAGGCGGAAACTCTGTACCACGCGTTGCCAGCATGGTGGGCATCCACCGGGGTCGTTGGCGAGAGCGGGCTCATAAAACTCGATCAGTGGCTGTCATTCTGGCACCACCGCTTCCGCCAGTGGGGGGGATTCATGACCGAGGTATTATCTCTGCACTCTGTTTTGATGTTTTTCATACTGGTTTCCTAGCCCTAACCTAGAAACCTGTAATCCGTGAATCTAACGGCACCTACTGTCAAATCTGCAGAAATTCACGAAAGAAGAACTCACAGAGATGCCCACCTGTAACCTCGCCGAAACAGTTCACAACAAGTGGCTCCAAGCTTCAGGAAACAATGGGAACGACCTGTACGTTGCTACCGTGGACGATTTCGTTCGGGCTTTTCTACAGGTTGTCAACTATTACCAGTTCCTCAAAGGTGACGTCGGCGGAACAGGACCATCCAAGAAGGAACTCAGGCTCCGGATGGCTGAACGCAACGCGAAGAAATGGGGAAATCCTACAGTGCTCGACAAGCCCATGCTCGATATGCCAGGCGCGGATGAGTTCTGCACCCGTCAGCCTATCATGCCTGGAGCGGAAGTCTTCGGTTCACAGAAGCGAAAAGCCGACGTCCTTATCGGAGCTGACGAGGAGTCTCATCGCCCGGACAAGACAAACTTCTCACGCCCAAGAGGCCCAAGACGTGCCGTCAGGGCTCGCCCTATGCAGATGCCCGTCATTGAGGAAGACGACTCCGAACACGACACCGAGGTACAATGTACGCAGCCTCCTGCCCAGGAAGTTCATTCCCCTTTACCTTCACCTGTGAACAAGGGCGGCATTCGCCATGTCAACGCGGTTGAAGAAACCAAGGTGGACGTAAAGGAGTGGCACATTTCCAGACTTCACAAACTTTCTGCAAAGTGCTGCTGGGCCCAAAGAGCTGAAACGAAGAAGAAGTGCACTGAGAGAATCGTCAGAGGGCCCCATTGCACAGCTGCACCGACCTACACTGGGCTGTGGACTAACTATCGCAGGAACACTGTTGAGAAGACAGAGTTCTTCTTCTGCTCCGACGATATTGAGCGCTGCGTGAAAGGCTCTAAGCGCAAGTGGGTAGCGCACTACTCAAAGGACCAGGAATTCCCCTCCATTCCAGAGGTCTGGCCAGTGAAACTAGGTACTAATCTAAAACTGACTGAGATTCTTGCCCTCGAAGCAGCAGGCTTTCAACTTCCGCCTAAAAAGCCGGTCTCCCCAAGACGCCTCTTTTCCTCTGCCCCGCCCCCTGCAAATCTCAGCTCGGTGCCAGTCCCTGCAGACGCTGACCGCTACCCAGGCAAGAGAGACGGCAAGATGGTGAAGCGCACTGCCACTCGTCCCAATCCGGCGCAGCGACTATCCATGGGCTCCTCCGAGTCTCTTAAAGCGCGCCTCCGTTCCGTCACCATGATACCTGAGCCGGGCCACGGTTGCATCATTGGGCTGGATTCGGGCGTCGCTCCACACATCACACGGTACCAGATTACCATCAGTTCTTACCCTGGTTGCACTTGCCCAGCATTCAAGAAGACGATGACTACGTTCAAAGGCAGGACTCAGTTCACGTATTGTAAGCACCTTTACTACATACTCTTGAAGGTCTGCAACCGTGATCCCGAAGCCGAGCTTTTCATCCATGCGCCTACCTTTAGCTTCAACGAGGTCAAGCTTCTCCTAGAGAGTGGAATCTTGCGTCACCCCTTGGCGAAGAAGTAGGTAGCCCTCCTACTTTAGAACTGCCATTTCCACAATGGCCATTTGTCACGTAGTGAATGATTTTAGTAATATACCATGTACTAAGTCAGCTATTCAGAAGCTGTATTGACTTTTTCATTATATTAAAGGCTTTGTCGTTCACATTGATTGCATTCTATTTCAATACATTCTATCTTGAAGAAGTGCACTATATACCTCGTATCCTCTGACATATACCCTTTATTACAGCAAACATATACTTGTTATTAGATGTCCTAATCTTCGAACCTAACACGTTTAGGGTTGCCCACTACACTATCAGCAGGGCTCCGAACCTCTGACTGTACTACAGGACAAACTACATTCGCATTCACTTTCGTTCCCACGCTTGGAGCGTGTCCTTGGTATGATCGTTTCAGCAATGGCCCACCTCCCCGCCTCCGATTCACTGATTCCCTGGAATAGGTTCCCCTTGGGATCTTTCCAACCTTGGAGTATGCATGAGGTTGCAAAGGCACATCTGCGTCCTCCTCCAGCACTCTGATATCATCCGAATTTTCTGAACGTGGAGGGTCAGCTCTAACATCCGGTTGCACGTCAACATCCGTTGTTAAAGGACGCCCTTGGCTGCTGGCCATCACCTCTTCTTCGTCCTCCACCTCAACATATGGTTGAAATGGACAAACATCGTCAGCAAGTGAAACAACAATATCTCTGACGTCTTCCATAACTGCTGTCCCGCAGTACGGAAAAGAGCTTCACAAAACACCAACAGAAAAGAGGAAGAGACATTCCATAATCCTAACTTAAATATCCGTGAAGGAGATGCTTGGCGCCCTTGAAAATCGGATATTCATTCATTTGGAAGTTGCATCTTTCTCAACTGAATGGAAAAGGATGAGGGTTGAGCAGAAGTCATTTTGCTTTTAAAATTTAAAAATAATAACAAAAATTAAAAAAAAATTATAAAAGCAAAAAGGAAAAAAAGCAAAAATAAATATTAAGGTTGAAAATAATATGAAGGCGACTAAGAAAATGAAAGAGAAAATAAAATGAAAGACAAAATAAAATGAATGACAAAATAAAATGAATGAGAAAATAAAATGAATGAGAAAATAAAATGAATGAGACAATAAAATGAAAGCGAGAATAAAATGAAAGACAAAATAAAATGAAAGAGAAAATAAAATGAAAAGGAAAATAAAATGAAAGAGAAATTATAATGAAGGAGACAAGAAAATGAAAGAGAGAATAAAATGAAAGAGAAAATATAAGGAACTAGAAAATAAAATGAAAGAGAGGATAAAATGAAAGAGAAAAGAAAATGAAAGAGAATTAAAGGAAAGGAAAGATAGATAGAGTAATGGAAGTTAAAATGAAGGATAAAAGAAATAAACCATGTAGACCATGGCAGATGATTTCTAACAATGTTAAGAAATTGTTACGATATTAAATGTTACTTCATCCCTCTTAAGAGCTTTAATACCAATACATTTTATGCGGTAATTTGCATATAAATTTGAGGAGATAAAGGGAATTAATGTATGCCTAAACTAGTTAGAAGGAGCTGGAGCATAGTAATTGGTGCACGTTAAAAAATTAATCATCAAAAAAAAAAGAAAACGAACTACAAATTCAATGAAAACACTGTAATTATTCCACGGTTATAGGGTCAATAAAATTACTAAAATTAGTATTTTTCCAAAAATATACTGAGAATATTCGAATCTTCCAATTTTATATTTTATTTTTAGTAAAAAAAGTGCTATTTTTAGGTTCTGTCCCCCACTCTGTGCTCTCCGCTCTCCAAATCTGCGCTCACCGCTCTCCGCTCTACGCTCTCCGCTCACGTACAAGCTACGTCCGACTATCATGTTCGGACTAGACTGAAAGTATAAATCCATATACGCATGATAAAGAAGTTAAAGAGGTTGCATCTGGAAAAATGTTACCTGATGGTCTAGTGGCTCCGATGTAGCTAACCTTCGTCTACAGTATGTCTTTAAGTAGTAGTCAGTTTCAAGGTTACTTGCCTTTTGAAGGGTCGTCTCCTCACTCAAAGATCTCTCCAGAGTCTCTTGTAATGCCTTTGCTCTTCTAACAGCTCTCGTCTCAACCATATCTCAGGACCTCATCACGACAACTACTTCAAATAATGGTATGAAGGAGGTGAGCCTGAGCAGCCTTATAATGATTTGGCAGCTTCTAATGACCGTCCAATTCTTCTATTTGGCTTCATTGCCTTATTTAATGACTACGAGCTGTAACCATTCAAATTAAAGTAGGTCACAAATTTGATCCTAAGTAGTCGCTGAAAAGTGATCATAACATTGGCTATTGTAAAACTTTCACATGGGATCTCAAACTCCTAGGCGGCTGGTGTGTTATTTAGAAATATATTAGCAAGATAGAAGTATATGCAGTCATTTGAAATGTTTTAGGATCTGACTCAAACAGTTATGCTTAGCCTCCATCCTTGCTGGTGCACTATATATTGTGATGCACTTTCGGCGTTAGGAATATACTTATACACTCTGCCATGTCTAGTATAAAATTAGTCGTAATTATAAACAATGTGTTCTATGCTACATTAAGACATTTCCTTAGTCGATGCATGTTATTATAATTGGCTATAACAAACATATTTGTAACAATTAAGTTGTTCTGAATTGAAGATTTAACACTTACCTGAATCATTACCAGAATAAGTTACTATAAGACATTACCTTTGTCTATGAATTCTCATTGTTTCACTTACATATAATGTAATTAATATCCGAGACTAATATAAGAATTAATGTCTACTCTCTAGGACTGTTAAGCCTCGGGACTATAAAGTAATTAACAGTTTATATATGTGAAATCACATTTACGAGCAATATTGAAATGTGGACATTTATAAATGTAAGCATTTGTACCATCCCCTTGTGATAAAATTACATTCGGAATAATGCAAACACATTCAGGATTGTTTTTTTTCAAGTTCAGAATTCTTTGCAGAAGTATAAATAAATTTGAAATAGTGTGTAATTGTTAGCATTTATATTAAGGCTGTATACCAAACGCTAACTAGTACAACGACAAATTTACAAAGAGGAAAGCACCATATTGTTAGCGGTTAATCCGTTTAACACCTGTAGTGTGCAATATGGGCGGGCTAGAAGAAAACATGTAGAGAGGTTTAACTGTTCTCTTGCTTTCATGATAGATAATACTTCGTATTCCATGATCCGAGCATATAGTTCGAATTGTAATATTGTGTGTTCTATCCTCTAAGTCATGGGCGTTCGGCACAGAACACTATATTTCTAGAGACTTCACATGAATGAGTGTTTCAATACAGTGAGAACCTCAACTGCCTCAGTTTTGCATAAGACACTCTTGCTGTCCTTCAGGTTCGCGTTATCACTGATGGGCCAGCTTGATTAGATATGTCAGTCGTTCTGTGCCGAACGACACTACTGGCTCTATTTTCGCAACACAGAATTCTGGCTAATATAGTTGTCAGCCGCTTTGTGCCGAGCAAGTTAGACGACTCTAAATTAGATCCGTCGTATTCTCTTTTATGTGGCCAGCTCCAGAAAAAGAGTTTTCTATATATGTTTAAATTCGGGTCCCAATGTTTACATTGTATTGGTTACTAAGTACATAAGGGACCATTTCTAGTTGATTATACCATTTCTTCTGAATCAACCATGGCTAGCCAAGTAGTGTCCTTCAGGCTCCTGACTTCTTCGATTCCTTTCATTCTTCTTGTTGATGACACAGGCTTTGTTAGTGTTGATGAGAGATTGTTGTGTCTTAAGTTTCAGCTACATGAGAGCTCTTTAATAGTGGAGAAGGAGGAGTTGGGATCTGATGGAATGGTTCTCAGGACTATCTATCAGAAACCAAACCTCACAGATGGCCGTATAGTTTACACCCTTCGTGCAGGCAGCTATACTGTCATGGGAGGCTATCCTACTCTTGATATGTCTCAGTCATCTACTCTTACTCCTCGGTCTATAGCTACTTTGGAGCGACGAGGTCGTGATTATCTCAAGAGGACCTTACCAACCGTTAAAGAGTCTCCCGAGCATAGTATCAACTTGTTGAGTTCTGATGATGAAGATGATGATGATAACATTACGATGCAGACATTTCATTTCAGTGCAGATGGACCAAGTGATCAGAAAGACCGCATCTGTGAATCCTCTGACGCTGTTGCTGACGACTCTTTCGTTGTTTCTGAGACGCCATCACGGAATATTGTTTCAGAGTCCTTCTCTGTTGACACACCATGCTCGGCATGTGTCCAACGTGATGCTAGTTTTACAGTACAGTCTCAGACCTCCATGCCAGTGAAGTCCGAATCTATTGAAGTGACTGCTTCTGTTGAGATCAAGTCTACAAAAGTTTCTGTGGCAGATACCACAGAGACATCCACAATAAGCATCTATGAGTTGATTGTTGCCCTCGGTAATCAAGGATCGTCGAAGAGTATTTTGAAATATTCGGATTTATCATCGTTTTCCCACTTGAAGGTGAAGTATTTACCTGTTCAATACAATGGGAATGTCATTTTCGAGTTGCCACCTCTGCCTTGTGTCAAGGAAGGAGGAGCAGGATTGCTTGAAGGTATGGATCGAAGAAGTGATGGACATGCTTGGACTGAGACGGCAACAACGAACATCTCAGATCGAAATTCGGAGCTTTCATTCAAGTACGTCAAGTGTTTAGGACATCTTCGATGTTTAAATCCTACTTGTCCTCATCTGGTCCGTAATGGCGACTATAACGACATGTACTGGGAAGGATCCACCCCTGAGATTTTGACACCTGGACCAACACCTCTTCTACCAAAGAGGTGTTCTGTCCTTTGCCGATTCTGTAAGGTTGCCCCAGCTTGTCTGAAGTTGTGCACGTGTAGGATGTTCTATATTGTTTCTAAAAATCCTTGCATGTCGAGGGCTGCTGTTCACATCGGAACACATGATCATCCAGTTGCTAATGGAGAATGTAGAGAGGCTTTGGATCTTATCAAGGAAGAGATTCTGACCCAGGTGGCGCGGACACCAGCTGCTAAGGTTTCTGCGATAGGAATGGCAGTAGGCCGTGAGCTTCTACTCAAAGGCCTGGTTGATGTGAGTGGCGACGGCAAGAAGCTCACGGAGGCAGAAATATCCCAGGTGTTTGACAAATGGGCAAAGCTTAGCACTCCAAGCATCCGTAATATGATAGCAGATGCTAGGCGCTTCTGTGGCGAGGGCGGATTCATTGACAACATTCTGAAGTTGAAGAAGGCTTCAACTTACGATTATATACATGATAGTGTTTTTCCGGGACAAGGTAGTGACTTAGTGTATCTTTTCAAGATGTCGACTTGTGGCGTAGGAAGCGGAGTTGGTCTTGTGAAGAGAATGCAACCTGGAGGAGACCTTGAGAACGAGTGGGTCATGTTTGACCACGTCAAGAGAGTTAAGGAGTGGACAACCCTGGGAATCCATGTCTATGACCCTGATTATTGCAAGGTTATGACCATAGCAGTTTGTGACATGCAGTCGGAGACAACAGAGGCGCAAGAGCGAATGTGGTTGTCAATGTTGAACGTCCTTGAGAAGCATGGGGTCACAAATGTGAACTTTAAAGGCTTCATGGCGGATTCGGCTCAAGCCAACTTCAATGCTGTGAGATCCTTATTTGGATCAGGGAATCCCAAAGAACCGATGGAAGGTAGGGAACGGACATGCCAATTCCATTGGACAATGGCGTTAGATCGTCATACAAAGCAACTTATCAAGCCAGAGCTCCAACAAGTCCACTTGAAGTTGTGCCAAGACTATCGAAAATCTCGCACCAAATCGGAGGCTGATACCGCTTTGGCAGCCATCAAGGCTTGGTGGTTCTCATCTGGAGCAGTCGCTGAGAGCTCTTTAAAAGAGCTCAACGACTGGATAAACTTTTGGCACTTTCGGTACCATCAATGGGGCTCACACATCTCAGAGGTAAAAATCCGAAACACTAAAGTCAATTCAGAGTAAAAGTTGCTTCTATATTATTGTAGGATTAGCCTATGTGCACATGAAAGTTGTGACGGGATGTTCGACCAGCAAGGGTGTTCTGTGCAGAACACCCTCTTCCCATCCATTTCGGTTTTCGATGTTTTGGGACCCGAGAGGGTGTTCTGTGCAGAACGCCATGTTCTTGTTCCTTCCCTCTAAGTCGCGTCGTCACATAAATGGTAGATCTGCACAGAACGCCCTTAGTACTGCACAGTGGCCCCAAGTATGTAGTACAGTATTCTTATGTAGCACAGTATTCTTCAGCAATCTATATTTTCAGTATACTATATTCAATAAGCACTAATTTCGGGTCGACATGCTGAAATATTTTCTAACTAAATATATGTCAGAAGTATGTCCTTCTTTATACTTAAGAGCATCTGTACTTGTACATTGATTTCTACTTCATATATTTTATATTTACTTTTGACCTTTAAATTCTGTCCATTTTAATATCATTGCTTCTACATAATCTGATAATAACTTTGCTGTAAATGTTATTGCTCGCAGTTTCTCTCCTTTGAGGAAGAGGCTTCTATGCCAACATGCAATCTGTCTGAGACAGTACACAACAAATGGCTGCAAGCATCTGGGAATGATATGGTGGATCTCTACAACGCCACACTTGATGACTATTGCAGAGCCGCATTACAGTCAACTCAGTATCACAACTTCCTCAAGGGACGTATTGGTGGACAAGGGCCATGTCGGAATGTGTTGGCGCTTCGTCTTGCTACTCGTAAGGGTAACCCTGTGAAAGTGGCCCAAATTGTTGGTCAAATTTCAGGGGAGGCCGGTTTGAATTCGAGGTTGCCTCATCTTGAAGGTGAGAACGTTTTTGGTTCAGCAAAGAGGAAGCTAGATTTGGCTCCTGGTGATGATGATGATTCACATCGTCATGACCGAGTGAATTTCACTCTTCCCAAGCTAGGGAAAATTATGACGCCTGGACAGAGCCGCTCGTTCAATCAGAATTCCACCACAAGCATTCCTTCAATCACTGAAGGTTCTGTAGAAGGACGTGTGGTAACTCGCAACGGCCTTCCAATCCGTGAGACTCCTTGTTACAATCCTATGGACTGGCGGATTGAACGAATTTCACCTCAATCCAAGGACCAATGCAGAGGCTATAACAGCGATGGCAAGAGATGCAACGCGGTGATGGCAAAGTACCGAAGGGCTACTGCTGCTCCAACATTTACTGGCCTTCAAAGGAAATTCAAATCTCAAGATTCAGAGCAGAAGCAGTTCTGGTTTTGTCCATCCAAGCTGGCGACTTGCGTTATGGGAAGTCGATCAAAGTATGTTTTGCATTACCCTATTGTTCCCAAGGTCTGGCCTATTATGCTTGGGACTAATTTGTCACAAGCAGAGGTGGACGGATTGGAATCTGCAGGTTTCATACTGGAAGAAGATCACCTTGCCCCATCTAAGGAGATTGAAGATGAGAAGCAAGATGTTCATCCGCCAATGATGGAAAAAGGAAAGTCTACTGATGCCTTTCATTGGAGCAATCCTATCTACGCTCCATCTCAGCCTGTTGATGGTCCAAGACCCCCAAAGGCATCAGGTGATTACCGTCCCACCATGAGAGATGGTAAGAAATTCAAAAATGTGTCTGAACCTTCACCTGAGCATGTTGCCAAGTTTGTCAAATCAATTACCACCGAATGCTCTGTGGTAAAATATGTGAAGGTTCCGTATCCAGGATATGGAGTAGTTTATACTATCCACACTCCTGGATCCATTTCCAAGAATCAACTTTATGAGGTTACCATTGGAGATTTTCCTGCCTGTACGTGCCTTGATTTTATTACTATGAAGACCACAGCCCTTGGACGTGGGCAGAAAAAGTGGATCCTTTGCAAGCACCTCTACTGTCTTCTACAGCGATACATGGGATGTACGGTGGACGATAAGTTTATTCACCGTCCAGCTTGGACATTCAATGAAGTTGGCATGCTTTTAGACAGATGTTCAGGGGAGATCTAATTGTTTTTTATTTGAGAGTAACTTTTATCATGAAAGTACTCTAAGGATGCCATAGTGCTAGAAGTATACTTTTAGAATGTCTTAGAGAATGATGCGTATGTTTCATTCTCCATTCTAGTATTCATTGGCAAGTAGTTTGGATTTGATTGGATTTGTGCCAATTAAATAAGCATCCTTCACTGATTCTTGTAAGCCTTTTCTAAATCTATATATCTCGTTATTTACTGTCTGCCTCTTATAATCTATGTATCTTCTTATTCTTTGTAAGCCTTTTATAATCTATGTATCTTATTTTATGTCATGTAAATTCATACCTACTACCTTTTATGTGTACACTTCAAAACCTGGCCCTTGAAATATTGGATGAAAATCATTCGGCGCAAGTTTTCAGTCATCAGTGATGCAAATATTCATCAGGTCGTACTTACTATAATTAAATAAATTTCATGAGCCATGAGCGTAAAAAGTACGCTCATGGCTTACAGCTCATTGCTCACTGCTCATGTCATAGCCTCCCTCTTAACAACTTATGGTTAAGATTTGTTGCAATGAAATTGAAATATATCACTATTAAAGTAGAGACACCTAAAACCACCAACTTAAGGATTGTGGGCCTTTTTTTCAAGGTTATTTTTTGGGTGTAATTTTCACGTGTCGAAAAATAGGTTTCTCATAGAATGCAATTTTTTTTCAAAATTTTCTTCCCAATATTGAAATAGATACAAATTTTTTAACACAAAAGTAGTTTGTGACCCAAAACTGATCTGTAGACTTTTCCATTGTCACACCTAGCTGGTACTAATTTCCACTCATGATTTGATTGGTCAATTTGAATTGAGTGGTCTGACAATGCTAGTTCAGCAAAGTTCTAGTTTTGGGGAGATCTACATGTTGGTTCTGGGGGTGCTAGTGGTTTTAGTAGTACCTTAGTAGTAGTCTTTCTACATTGTTTGATTGCTCAGTTACTTTGAGTATTGAAGGGCACTTTTTAGAGGTTCTTCGTAAACCAAAATCCTACAAATTTGAAGTATTAATAGTTTCCATTCGCTTTCGATACTGAAACTTCTGTATGCAAGGGCCCACTTTCCTATTCTCTTCCTAGAAGCAACATCGAAGTTTTACGTAATTATGAAAACCATTTTATCGTTCTATTCACACTGGTTTTGTTATAATGTTTCTACGTATACAACTAGAAGAGAGTACTATAAATTCGAATTTCTACAATTTATTGAAACTCCAAAAGTAAAAAGTAGCAAAAAAATGAACCACTCATTGATCGAAACGAACGTTCCTAAAACACAAATTGAAACCGTTTGAAATACAGCAAAACGGGAGCTGTGTAACATACATAGATGCAACCGCAGGGAAGCACCATACAAAAGCTTGAGAGGTCATTTTCACACATACACCAGCAAAAAGCAGCTTCTATCTCACTACAATTCTACACATTTATGCATGCTTAAGTTAGTCCCACTGTATGACACACATATAGCAGCTGCTTCCTCCCTCGACAACTTTAAAGAGCTACCTCCAAGCAAATGATTCCAGAGCTCTGTACTTAGCCAAAAGGCAACTAGGTAGCGACTGCCTGAGGTTGCTCTTGGGCAGGTCCTTCAGAGCGGAATCCTCTCCCCTGACCCCTACCTTGACCTCGGCCTCTGCCCCTTCCTCTGCTGCGACCTGCATCATAACCAACATCACCATTTAAGTTAAGATTCCCATTGAGAGTACACAAAAGTTCATGTTCAATAGACCTGACAGAAAATCTGGTCCTGAAATTACAAGAACCTTTCGAGAGAACTGAAAATTCTTAGATTTTTAAACATTTTTAAACAGGAACTGTGATATCACGAGCTGTGAGCATGTGAAAGCTTAACACACCTGAGTACGACGACTCCTGAGAGAAGTCAGTTCCCCGACCTCGTGGAGGTCCATCAGCATTAGGTTCGTCAAAGCCACCGGCGCCTTGCTCTCTGCCCCGACCACGGTACCCACCGCGACCTCGACCTCGGCCACGACCGCGACCGCGGCCCCAACCCCCTTCGATCCCGTTATAATCAGAACTTGCCATTTCGTTGCCTGCCAAAGTAACCACGTGAGAATACATCCAATATTTAGAAAACAGTATTACAAGTTCAGATTATTGAAAAGAATGATATTACTTCAGCAAATACAGCGATCATGATAGTGAAATGAATAACACAGCGCTCAAATTATCAAATAACTTTCCAATGACCTATAGAGTATTCCAGTTTCTCTTTTAAAACCACTATTAAAAAGATGAACAACTCCAAAATAAGACACGACAACTTCAAAAGCAAGCCCACCTCCTCTGCCTCTGCCCCGACCTCTGCCTCTGCCTCGACCCCTACCTCCCCGTGGTGAGCCATCTGAAACAAAAAATTAAGTCCATCAGCATTAACTCTTCCTTAACCAGGCTAGCCTGAACATAGTCAATGATCTGATACAAACTTGAACCATTGGGAAATATTTTAGGGAAGTTTTAACAAGGGTAGAGCGCACTCTAAGACCATCACCTCGGATTAACCTAAAACCTATGCAATCCAGATAACTAAAATCCTCATTAAGAGCTCTAAAGTTAGACATGATTTGGACAGAAAGTGATAAAACAGGAGATTGATTTTTTATTGCCCATATAAGAGAGTTACCTCCGTCGTACTCGAATTCAGCAAGAGGCTTGACCTGGTCTGCAGGTAGGGGAGGCTGATAACTGCTCAAAATTTGAGAACATTGAATGAGATACACAAATTTTAGGACACAAAAAACTCGACAGCTGTTAGTGAAGACACGAAAAAACTTTCTGCATCCAAACTATAGTGCACTTAATCAGGCAGAATAATCCTGTACATTGGATATGATACTCGAAATGAATAGACGCCGGTGGATATTCTAAGCGTTAACCGGAATATTATCAGTCTTACCCAGTTGACGACTTCTCCAACTCCTTCGTAGATAGGGTAATCGTGATCATAGAGACATGCCGAGTGGTTTCCAAGCTGCAATGCACAATGCAACTGTTAGATAACGTTGGACATGAAACAGTTGACTAATGCCAACAATATTATCTTATTGTAATCCCTTCTGTATGAAACCTATCCGAGATCGAAGTACGAAATGCAGCATACTGCAACTCATACCTGCAACTAACAAAAGGAAAAGCTCTAAGTGTTCAGAGCTCAGTACAACGGCAAGAGATGCTTACGGTAATAGTCCTTCTTCGAGTGGTTCCCAAAGATCCGTAATGTCAGTGGATCCAATAGACGTATTTTGATGAAGACCAGCAATCCTCCTCTGAACATGTTTGAAGCTTGCTGTGAGAAATTTTATATTGGAGTGTATTTATCGACTTCAGTTTTGTCATGTAATGTTATGAGAGATGGAGAAAATGAAAGCTCATGTGTTGAAAGTTCTGCACTTGCATAATTAATTGATGGTTCAAATTATAAATAACCAGATTTTCTGAACTTCTGTTACAATATAAACTGAATATTTATATTCAATAAAGTATTCACCTTAATGATTTCAGCGATAGTAACCGTCTTGTTAATAGCACGGCCCATTGCCTTCAGTACAATCTCCGATGCGCCCTTATCCTGCACAATCAACGAAAGAGAATCAGCATAAAATCAACCACATACATGCATCACGATGCATACAGTTTTGAACCATTTGCAAGTAGTTAAAAGTTAAAAAATTAATGCATGTGTTAACTATTGCTAACACTCACACCAGATTGATTAAAACAATGTTACTCCAAATTATTATGTTTAATCAACATGCCCAATACAATCAATCCTAATGCATATGTTTGATTACTGAGATGAACATCAAACTTACGAGCAGCACTAATATGCAATGAGGTTAACAGGTAGACATTTGAAAGATAATCCGGACAAAGACATCGCAACAAATGATAAATGGGGAACATATCATAATCCTTACTATAGTAACCATTAAATTAAGGAGTACAATATGACTTGAAAAGTAGTTAACTGCATGATTCTCAGACCATGATAGATACCGATCAAAAGATCACGAGAAATATGATCCACTGAGCAAGGACTGGAGATAATATCGAGTGACCAGAATGGCTTTATCAAGGTACACCAAAACTGCAACAATAATTATCTGAACTATCAACTTGCTATCGTTGCTACATTATTATATTCGTGATCGCATAAAACTAAACGGTGAAGTTCATAAAGGAGCGGAACATGCAATGCTCACTGAATTATTCTGCCACGGTAGTGATTATTACCTGAAGAAGAGTGGTTGCATAGGTAATGTAGTTTCGCATCTTTCCTTGCGTAGTAATGCGAATTTCATTTTCACTGATAGGAGTTTCGGGCCGTGGCTTCTCCACCCGTTGGTACCGGTCCATCCTGTCACTTCGCGTGGGGCTTTCAGGTCGCTAAGATTGGTAGTCCTCACTGCCGAAGCAATAGTGTAAATCCCTAAAAAATTCTGTTGAATACAAAGGAGAAAAACAGTTACAAAAGAGTTTGCAAAACCCCCTAGGAACTTAGCCTAGGGCGAATATCTAAGACGCTTGACCCTAGATATTCCACCAGTCTCCCACACACACTTCGTAGAACCAAAAGCACAATGCCGCTTCAGTACAATGCCCTCCGAACGCCACACAAACCACACTCCTGTACCACAATGACAGCAACGCTGCAAGGAAATTTCCAGATTTCCAGTAGCGAGACGACACCGCCAAGAAGATCACGCTCCCTAAGCGCTCCCGCGCAGCAGCAAGGCAAGAAAATTCCAAACGTTTCCAAAGAATCAACTAACAAAATCCACAAATTTCTCCCGCAAAGAGCAACCATAACAACACACCACTACCGTCCACGCCACCCCGCACAACCACGCAGCCTAACACGCACTCCGTACCAAAAACCTAACCGACGAAACCACTAATTCTTCACCGCCTCCACCTCCACAACCAGAAAACCGCCGCCGCAATAAACACGCATTAAACCGCCGCCTCCTCCCGCAGTCGCCATCACAAAAACCGCAACACACACAACCTCCTCCCCTCCCCTCCCTCCCTACCGCCAACAACAACACCACAACCTCTCCTAAAAAACCAGAAACACACTACCACTCGCACACTCCACAAACTACGTAATCTCTCCACAACCTCACACCACCACCGATTGCGACAACATCAAGAACCAGGTCCTCCAAACCCTAGCCGCATGCAGGAAACCGAAACCGGAAACAAAAGAGCGCGATCATGAAACTGCGAGCGAACCTGGTGCGCAGGGCGATGGACGCGTTGCCGAGGCCCGTCGAGGCGGCGATCCGGGGGCGTCGCGCGATGGATTGAAGTTGAGTGCGAAGTTGGAGTTCCGGTTGTGATGTAAGATGTGAGATGTGAGGAGCAGTGCGGGGCGAAGTTGAGAGGTGGCAGGGGAGGGCGTGGCGCAGTGGAGTGGAGAGGAGTGGAGTGGAGTGGAGGTGCGGGGAGTTCTGCGGGTGACAAGAGGACCAATGCGGGCGACAGGGTGCGCCGCGGAGGTGACGACAAGAGGTGCGTTGAGGTGAGTTACTGCAACACATGCGCTGTGGGGTCTGTGCCAAGGGAAAGGAAAGCGCTGCCGGGCGCAGAGACGGGGTGTTTTGCCTTGGTGACCTTGGCAACCAATTCCCCGTTCGCTGCTGTGGATGGATGGGTGTTGCACGAAGCGAGGATGAATAATCGATGGCGAATGGATGATAGATGGACGGATGGAGGGTGATGGATGGATGGTAGATGATTATGGATAGCTTGTGGATGATGGATAGACAGATCAATATAAGATAATTTTAACTAAGGTAGAGATGGGTATTCCCGTGAGGGTTCTAATTCCGTGGCCTATCAGTGCACCAATATCTTAGCAGACAGCACCTGACTACCACACTCAACATATTGTATAACAACCTATCATGTTCTCCATGCAAGAATCTTTGTATTGCATATACCTACACAAGGAAATAGTGGTCTAGAATGTTGCACTTCAAATATTCATGAAAATTTGATAAATTTCGAAAAAATATTAAAAAAATCAGATCTGTGATTTTCGACCTAACTTCTATTTGTATAAATTTTATCCCCATAGTTTTCTTAATCCCAAATATGTTGAATGGCTTAAACTGACGGGAATACCCATCTCTACCTTAGGTGACCTTGTTGACACTTGCAAACCAGTGCGGGCACTGTGAGCTGTAGTTTCTGACATTGCAATTTTTGCAAAAGACTTTCTCGCATTACACACAATTGTGTCATTTGGACTGTACGCCCTCACCAACAAAATCTGCCCGCTCACATTCTAGAGATTTGGGCGGGTTTTTGTTGATGAACAAGTCCAGTCCAAACAACATACAATTGTGGGCAATGCGAGAAAGTCTTTATGCAAAAATTGTATTGTCCATAATTAAATCTCACATTGCTTGCACTGTTTTGCTAGTGTCCACAAGTCATCTAGCTGGCGACTCAGATACAACTTATTCCACAAACGAACATCGATTTCGAATCGGAAGACTCCCATTTTCAAGACTGAAAATAGAATATCACTGGCCTCAGAATAGTAGTAGGTTGATGGAACTATCATGGTATGTTTTCCAAGAGGTTGGGGATGTAATTCATGTTGTTGTCTACGAATGTAAAATAAGTTTTAGTGTATTGTGTTGTGTTGGTGGAGGTGATTGGTATAAAACTTACATTTGTGTACAATCAAATAAAATTGTCCAATGCATCTATGACCATTTGAAAGGAGATGAGAGTCCCGAACGAATCAACGAGACACAAGAAGTTAGAGTGAGAATGTACCGATCAAGAAGCACTGGAGGTTGATGTGTCGAAACAGAATGTGCCACAATGCTCTGTTCTCTCTGCTTAGAAGTAGACTATATGCAAATTCTCTCACTCAGCGCTGCAAATCGAGAGACTTGAGCACCACTCAACCTCTGTCTTTCCTCACTATGACTGAGTGTCACCCAAGAATGTCCATGCAGTAACCTCCGGTTTGGATCCATGTGGCACAGATTTACGCTGCCAGTAACCTGTAGCGAGTAACCTCGTTTGGCACATGGTACAACAGGTCGCTGGACATGGACACTGTGTCGTCAGCTGCGATGCAGAGACACTATCGGAACTATGACCACAGCCATATTCGAAAGGAATGTGCCCGGTCCGGACCTCGTACAATGTCATACTGTAACTGGAAACGTCTAAAGCCCGCGAGAACGGCAACTCCACGCTTCCGGACCGCAAGCAAGTCAGGTGCACGCCAAAACGTCGTGCCCTCCATCCCAACCGAGGATTTGTAATCTGCCACATACATGCTTCCGCACTGGGGATGATTCCTGGCCTGCAAGCCCACTTTCTAGCAAAAGTTATTGGATGCCTTTTAAGTCCACTACAAGGAAATGGGTCTGCCAGCAAGTAAAAATCAAGAGAAACCTGTTCCAAACAAGAGGAGACCCGGAATTCAATCCTGCGGTTTAGTTACCAAGAGGGACGCCTGTCGTATCAAGTGAAACTTGTTGTTACCATCAAGAGTTTTAGATGGGCCATGTAGGGATGATGACGTGGTAGTCCGATGTGGCAAGACTTGTGGATTAAAGCGAATATGTTCATTTCTGTTCCAGACATTTTGCAGACGATGTGTACATTGTGACAACATGTACGTAATTTGTAGATATAGTCCACAGATGTGATTTGGAACATAAGGTGTTTCAGGCATCTATTTTTTAAAGAAGATAATGACGATCATGCCATGTTCCCTGAGATTAGGGTTCCAAGCTCGGCTTGGTCGGCGGATATGAAACCGAGTCAGATTTCAGAAGTAAAAACTACCGTAGAGACTAATGGTTTAAATGGCATTCGAAATGTGGAAATCAAACAGAAATCAGAACACACTCCGGGTCGAGTAACAAAAACAAAGAGAGAAGGCCGTCGGGGGAGAATTTATAACGAAAAGAAACATATTCCATATTAGATATTCCGAAAACATACAGAGGTCCCGGCTGCCAGATGACAGAGCGGAACAAAAGAAACCTAGCGGATGGGGAATATCAACGTCCTCCGCCGACAAAATTAAACAAAAACTAAATATGTCTGAGTACTCTGTTCATGCACTACTAGATAGCGACGTAGGACGTGCACCGTAATCTAGATTCTGGGTTGAGTACTGAAAGGAACTGCAAAACCCCTGTATCCAGTACACCAGGACAAGACTTATCCATCCGACTTAAGCACGACATCGGACTAACAACCAATACTACTGACATTGAACGCCCCCGTAGACATCTGAGGATCTGGTCACATGGAAAACGACAGCGGAACCTTCGGAGTGAAGGACAGACGTTTAACTCCGAGAGAGATACCTCTAAGCACGTGAATGCTGCGCCACCCATATGTCTGGACGATTGCTAATTTTCTGCCCCTCCTCGAGCCAGATCGGGGTATTTCCCGGACCAGAAAGACGCTCACGCAGGTGAAGGAGCTCAGAGTTCGTGAAGCTTCCCAGCGGCAACGTCCGGTAACGCGCATCTGAAAACGGCACCGCCATCACCCAAGACGTCGAGAATATATTCCAGCTCATGTTGAACCTCGCTGCCTCGAACTCCGCTTTCTCGTTCCAGTTGTCTGCGGCCACTTGTGCATACTCGAACCTTGCGAGGCGGATAGTAGCGTACTCTGCAGACGCATCCACAGTATTCTTCCAGAGCTTGCAAACCGCTCTCGCCCTGTCCACGTCCTCGAAGGTGCAAATTGCAGGTGCCTCCCACGACTGGTCTGTGAAAACATAATCCCATGGGTCAGGGCCCCTCGCAACCTCAGACAGAAGCTTCTGCAAAACGCCATGACATGCTATCACCTCATAAGACATGTCGAGCTCCGGAGAGAAAGAGATTCGACTGCAGATGACTCTTGGAGAAGTAACTACGAACTACTACACATACACTGTAAAGAACAAGAGCGAAACAAGTGAGCATCGACAGTAAGATGAGGCATACAAGAGAGGAGAGTGAGAGGTATTTGTTGGCCTGACTTGCCGATCAGGAGGGACAACCGAGGTTTAGAGATTTAGGCTGTAATTAGTGCGAACGTACCTACTCTCTAGACGATAGGACATCACATTAGGGACGATGATTGGTATTATTACAGGAGGGGACCTACTTGTCAAGCATCACCATGTGTGTAACTCATTTTGATTCTCTCCAAATGTGGGAGCATTGTCACTTAATTCAGATTATCTAATCTCACTCATGAGGGTTGGGGATTGGATTCAGGTACTATCCAAAATTAATTTGTACTATATATCAATGCATTTAATTTTCGGAAATTACCATGATTAACGAAGGGGTCTGATAATGAGAAGGAAGACTAATTTAATTTAATTCAAACTCCAGCCACTGAAATCCATTTCCCAGGGAGACGAACTCTGTGTACCAACGAAGAAATCTACTCATACCACGCCAGAATTCTCAACATACATATAGTTCATGTGAGACGGATTAACACATAATCAGAAAACTTCTAACTGAGGAATCAGCAGTAAGGGACAACTTACAGTGTCAGTTCCAGTTGCGCTGTATGGACTGGATCGAAATGGAGTCGAAGACATTTCAGCACATCAGTCGAAACCATGGACGCAACGACAGATTACCATAGAGTGAAAAGGTCTCGAGCGGAGATGCTGCAACATTAACCAGAAAATTGTCAGCACGAACATCAAGTTAGAAAACCAGGAGAAACGCATCAAACATTAACAATTCACCGAGAGAAGAAAAAAAAATAAAAAATGGTATAAACGGTTTCTACAGGCGTTGATGTTTCGGTGAATCACCCGTACATTAATTACCACAAAGTTTAAACAAATAAGAACATAAAACCAGTGATTTCCCGAAATTAAATTTAAGAGATATGCAACATAATCATTGGTACGCTCACACTAGAGGAAAACAGGGATTTTGGTGACGCGTTTTGACGCGTTTTTTAAGAGCGTTTAACGCGTTTTGACGCGTTTTTTTTTTTGACGCAAAAAAATACCGCTACGTCTGGAGAGTCAAATCGATCTTGACGTGTCGCGTCATGGAGCGTCATCAGCCTCTTTCCTGTGACGCTCATTGACGTGACACTGCTTCGTGAATTTACCTGCGGTCAGTAACTTAGAGAGTAACTTTTTTGCCACGTGGGCGTTTTCCGGTTTGCGGGAGACACGGTGGATACCACGTCATGGATGAAAAATTTGCTGAAGTGGCACAAAATTCTGACATGGCGATCGGTTTTACAACGGCTCATATATTGACACGTGGCATGATCGTGGACTGGACGTATATGTGCGATGCGTTTGTTAAAAGTGACGTTATTTTCTGTTACTTTTGACGCAGTGGGGTTTTTTGGAAGTACGTCACGGACGTCAGTTTTGACGCGTTTTTGAGGTTGTTTGACAGATGCGTCCCGGACGTTAAATTTGACGCTGTTTGACGCTGATAAACACAAGCGTCACTTATTTTAATGCGTTTACGGAAACGTCATTAGACGTAGGATCATGTTTGCCACGTCAAAAGTGACGCATTCAATTTGAATGTTGTGTAAAAAGAAACACAATGTAGTGTTCAACTTGACGCTGATAAAGACATATGTCACATAATTTAACGCGTTTCGGGAAACGTCTTTAGACGTAGGATGACGTAACGTAAGGGGCTGCTCATGCTGGATCCTGCTTAATCTACACAACCCACATCATTGTGCTCATGGTGAGTTCATAGCAACACATCATTCAATCACACTTGAGTAAAGATTTAGGTGGCATTTGATTACAAGGAAGTTAATGGAACAAGATCACGTGAAGAAAGGAACAAGAGAGGAATCGAGACAAGAAGAACATGGAGAACAAGAAACCCCCTCCCCCCCCCCCCCCCCCCCCCCCTCGGATTTTATTGAAGTACCTTTCAGATTATAGGTTGCCGTTACTCCATCCTAGCTTGGTTTAAGGTGTGCCTTAGATTTTTGGAAAGCTAACTTGATTGTACATCTACCCTCAAAATCTCAGAAGCATACGATAAAAATCCTAGGACTGATTGCTAAAAATCCGAGACCCTTCCTCCAGCCGCACTCCTTTGACAACCCTATCTTCGGGAGGCGATATCTCACTCCCTATAACTCGGAATTGGACGTGCTTACTACCATTGGAAAGCCCTACAAGAGATCTACAATCTCCTCAAATCTCACTTTACTTGGACAAGAAACAAGGACTGACAGGGAAAACAATGAGAGACACTCCATGGAGTAGGAAGAAAACACAAAAAGCTTGAAAACAAGCCCTCAAATACAAGATAAGAAGCCGCCGAAGTGGCGGCTTACCCTAACCCTACCAAGGCTCAAAGCCCTAATCTAAGACCTTCATGGATGAATGTTTCCGCACACGTGACACGTCAGCTGATTCAATATGTTTCTTGAAACACATATTTGACGCATTTTTGTGTCACTGGAAACGCGCGTGTCACTATTGACACCCCTAGAATGTTGACTAGGTCAACCCTAGACGCCACATCAGCCGTAGATTATCCGCACACGTGACACGTCAGCTGAGTCAATGTGTTTCCTGAAACATATATGTGACGCGATTTTATGTCACTGGAAACAAACGCGTCACTAATGACAACCCCCGGGATGTTGACCAGGTCAAACCTTAGAGTCCATGTCAGCCATAGCTTCCACGTGAGTGTGACACATCAGAAACGCATTCCACGTCGGATTCCTAATAACGTCACTTTTAACACAATTTAACATAGAAACACATCCGTGACACCCATCTATGTTAAAAGTGACGTGCGGACTTTGGATATTACTGTACTTAGCCATTTGAAAATCACTGCGAGGTAAAAATCCCCTTTAAAAGTTACTTTTCTACACTGCCCAATCTACCTTCTCTGTCTCTCTTGACGCTGCTACGTCACTCGTAACATCCAAGGTGACGTAAATTTATTTCGCGTCAAAGCCGCGTCAAATGTGACATTCGCACGTTAACCCTACTTGACGTACACTACGTCACTTTGGACTAGATTTCTACACTAATTTCGTATAGTCTGGGCCCGTGTCATCTTTGACGCGTTTTTACGTCCCCTAAGCCTCGGTTTTCCTCTAGTGTCACAGGCTCACCATAATTAGATACGTAATCATGGTTATGATTTCCCTCCCTCGTATCCACATGAACGCTGTTTGAAGAAAATCTTGAGGATCAATAAGGCACTCATAAGATACCACAACAGATACTGGTTGAACATCCAAATATGGACTTACATAAAATCCATTACATTGCGTGGCGACAATCACTTGTGTCTACCACAACAGACCGTTGGACATTATACATAATGCACGCGTTGAAAAGATGAAGTACATGAAAAAAGAAAATAGATGCACATGAAGACTGGATACGAGATAGATTGATCAACGGTACTCTGTCTATTAAGACGAAACCATTCCAGCATCAGAGACTTGCCGGATTAACTCTCTCCTACTTACACCCTCTGATTCGTACATACGAAATAAATGAACCGAAATTAGACACGGTGAAGGTATAATGATAAACTTATTAACAATGCATTCAGGAAAAAAAAGACATAGAGGGCCATCTGAGTCATCGAATATGATAAAGGAACTTCAGATCATAGTGATACGATACCACTCTCTTCCTGGTCGAGAGGATGCTTCAGTTTCTTACAGACCGCGAAAAAAAGTCCACTTCAGTAGGAAAAGCGAGAACAGAACCACTAACAGGTTCTTACAAAGGGCAGTGGGCACAGATGGAAACATTTACAAATCAAAGAGGGTCACCTAAGCCATCGCGAATGAGTCATCACAGTTCCCTTCTTACTGTGAACACGAGTCATACAGAGTAAAGTTCCTCATACACCTACAGGCAGGTGAATCTGTCTGCAGGCGTGCGGAACTTCAACAGCCCCTGGATTCCGGAATTTCAGTATACCCTCCTCTGGTAGTTGAATATCGGAAAATACCCACTCACTATGTCGTTATGTCACTGTGTAAAACAAAACAGAAATTAAGGAGCATTTTCCACAATCCAACACATAAGAAAGCGCAAAGCACGGTAGACATCCTACCCTTATTCTGTTAATTGCAAATGAAAACAAAGACACAATTTGTATACTGCATATGCGAATATATATTGATTTAACCGTGACAGTAAAGGAGATATTTTACCTGTCATTAGATATTTTACCGTGATCATGAGAAAACCATATTCCAGAGGAGGGAAGTTCATTCTTCATCTGAAGACTCGCCCACTGCTCGGTCGAATACGTCGGGAACTGCTTCCTCTACATGTTCAAATAGATTCTCAGCCGGCAGTACTCGACCATCCGAGGAAGGTTGCAGTGGATCTTCCGATATGACATCAGGCACTCTAAGGCCGTCGAAGTCTTCATCTCGCCCCGAGTCGAACAGTGGTCCGTCATTCCATTCCCGCTCTGTCGATACCACTCTCTTACCACGAGCCTCTGTTCGGATCACTACTCGCCAACCGGGTGCTTCATCACAGTTGGAGTAAAAAACTTGCTGAACATGTGAAGGTAATGCAAAGGAGTCTTCCCCAAACTCAATCATTCTGCTGAAATTTGCAATAGTGAAACCCCACTTGTCTTTTTTTACGGTAGCATTCGCACCCCTGTAATTAGCTTTTACCCAGGAAGCCACCAATACCACCTGAGTGAAAATTCCGTAATCTAACTCTATTATCTCATCAAGGTAGCCGACATATTCCACTGGGGCCGTTATGATGTTCCGGTCTCCCACCCCTGACCTGCACGACCGAATGAAGGTCCCGGCTATTCCAGAATCACATGTCCTCAAACCCTCTTCTGCACTCTTCACCCTTAGATGGTAACCATAAGAATACATCCCTCTATATTTTTGTGCCATAAGAGAAGGAAAATTTGAAGTAGCTTCCACCATTTCATCCACGTATATACCAGAATCTATCTCACGTTGAACCTCGTTCCTCAACCAATCTACGAATGCCGGAATTTCACTTAAATCGGAGGGGAAATTAGGGGCACGGGAACCTGCACGACTAGGATGCCTAGAACGCCACTGATGCCGCGCTTGCGTACGCTCCGATGTCACTTCGGCATATCGTCTGCGCTTCCATGCATAACAGGTAAGAAATACCGTACAGCCCATGCTGCGAATGAAATACTGAAGGTACTGACAAAGAACCGAAATAAACAATATGTGCATTTGAGCTTTTAATAAAACATAAAGCATATAGATTAACTGTAAGTCCATCATCACAGCTAAACATTGTATCCACATACGAAACATAAGCCTGAAGGGAAAAATAGTTGTAAAGGAACAGTAGCCGAATACTTACAGTCTGTAAGGCTCAATCACATCCGCATTCTCCACCACGAACGCATGCATGTGTCGCTGCAAGAGAGCATCAAGGACTCGTCGTTTCCCTTTCCCTTCCAGTACAACATCGTTAAAAATCGGGTCCTCCTCTGAATCCCACACCCTACGAAATGCACCTGCGTCGTCCGAAATGAACTCTCCAACAAACCCGCATGCTTCTTCCACCTCATACCCCTTTGCCATACAGCCCTCAGGCTTAGCAGCATTTCTCACAAACCCTTTTAGTGTCTTGAAGTACCGTTCGAATGGATACATCCACCTAACATGTACAGGACCACATAAAAAAAGTTCCTCCACAAGATGTATAGTCAAGTGCACCATTACATCGAAGAAAGAAGGAGGGAATTCCTTCTCAAGCATACACAGAGTTTCTGCGCATTCTATGAACAGGCTTTCACGTGTTTCCACATCAACAGTTTTGCAACATATCTTGCGGAAAATCCTACTGACTCGGACTATGGCTGCCGTAGTAGCTGGATCTCCTACGTTTCGCAAGCAAAGGGGTAGAATGTCCTGTAAGAGAACATGGTAGTCATGGGACTTCAAACCAGTGAGTTTACCCTTGCTAATTTTCGAGTACAGTGAACTACAATAATGACTGGGCATTTTCAGGGACTTTAAAATCTTCAGAAATACCTCACGATCTGCCTTCGACAATACGTATCTGGCGTCTGGCATGAAAGCTTTGGTGTTCTCTTCCCCCACACGTCTAATCCAAAGATGTGGTCGTATATTCCTCGACTGTAGATCCAACCTGACCTTTGCTGAATCCTTCTCTCCGAAAAGTGTTTTTATGATATTCTCCGCTATGTTTTTTTCAGTATGCATGACGTCAATGGTGTTCCTAACGGGGAGATCCTGCACAGTAACAAGAGAGACGGAATTAACACACTGTCGCAGGTATCCTGCAAAGAGCAGGGCAGTAAACATTGAAACCAACTACCATCCTACGCAGATGTGGATAAGATACTGCTCCATACAGAGTATACTGCATATCTCTCTCGACAAATAATGCGTTACAACATTGGAACATGAGATGTGTAGAAAATCTTTTCTCCAGTACATCAGACAACCCGGTACGACAGTGAGAACAATCAACTCCGGCTCACAGTAATCATACGTAAACAAATCATAAAGCAGCACTGGAGAAGCAAATGCTCTTCGTAAGAAGAAGATAACTGCAGAAGAGTACAACTTCAAACGGACGCACAGAACTCAAAGACAAAGAAGAGGACATTTATTTGCGACATTCGAAGTGTCATGACCACGTACGGAGACATGATTCAACAGTCTTGTCACGCGATATTCTGGAGGAAAAAAAGAAATCTTCTCAGTAAGCTACGATTTGCACGAGAACTAAACGTTCTCACACTATAACACCGTGGGGAGTAAAAGGTGATGCAATATATAAGAAGAACATCATACAAACAGTACTTGAAACGGAGGACTCTATGATAGGATCGTAACCTATACTGGAAGACGAACCGGGTCTTCGATGAAGACTGCCACGACATACTATCTCATTTGCGGAAGAAGATAAATTTTTTTAAATTAAAGAGGGTAAAAGATATGAGCATTCGGCATTAACTGCGAAGCGAAGATAACTGCTCTGTCGTTCACTTTCTAGGACATTACAGTCTACTAATACGCAGTCAGCTGAAAACTTGGGCACAATAAAGACTCTCACTGTGTAATACCGCAAAGCAGCAATTCAGTGTGAGTTACGTAGCAACCATCTCATTAGTACATTCGCAGGCCAAAATTACTGTACTCTCCTCATTTTAACATCTCAGAGAAACAGGTACATTTGCAATTCTTGGGCTGTCGTATCAACAGATTAGAAAGGTGGTCGACCTTCCAGTGCAATAATAAAAATGAGAGGATAAAAACTAAAGACTTCAAATAATTAACCATCCCACTCCCCGTAAACTCGGAAGACAGCGATCCGATGACTCATACTGCATAAAAAGAGAGGTCTACATCACAGACACGATAAAGTTATGTGACGAGGTAGAAGCTGCTGGGACGATAAAACTCATATTCTTGAAATGCGAACACGATCAATAAATCATCAGTTTACTATAAATAACAAAAAAGTAAAAAGCAGACCCCAGAGGATGAGCAGTCCTGAACGAGTTCAGGAACGAACCTATTCATCGACAGGTAGTTCACACATGCAAGTTGCTACGTGCTGCGGTGATAATAAACAAGAAACATAACGAAACGAACGAAATCAGAAAACCACACCAGTTGAACTTCATCAATTAATAAGTCCGTTCTCCTTCACTTCATATGATACTGAAAGTGAACAAATACGAACTCAGTCACAGACATTTACACATTGAGGACTCTAAGTGTTTGATATCGCAAAGCACCAATTCGTTCTCAGTTACGTAGCAACCATCTCAAGAGTCGGCAAACTAATTCTCGAAACAGAGCTAATGTTAACATCTCAGACGAACAGGTACATTTCCAGTTACTGGTCAGGCAAATCAAAAGTACAGATAATCTCTCGAGCTTCCGGTGCAATTTTAAAAAACAGAATACGAAAAAAAAAGAATTAAAATAAAGAACGATCCCTCTTCCTGTAAACTTGGAAGACAATGATCCGATGACTCAGAGACCATATAAAGAAAGATGTACATCACAGACATGAAAAAGGAATGTGACGAGGCAGAAGCTGTTGGAACATTCTCGAAATATAGATTAAAAACTACACAGAGAAAGTAGCATCATATCATAAAAGAGAGTAGTACACACCTTCCAGTATGGGAGGGCAAATAGGATGCTAGCTCGCTTTACCCCATGCAATTTAACGGGGTCATCTGCGGAATCCTCCGAGCCCCCGTTCCGAAGATATTCTGCTCTCTGACGACCCTGTTCAAGAATTCGTTCTCCAGTGCGTCTAACCGGAGCTACTCGATGCTCCACATCTCCGTTAAATGCTGCCCGACAACGACGAAACCTGTGATCCTGAGGGAGAAACCTACGCCCTCCAAGGTATACCATTTTGCTAAGGTATTTTGAGTACTCTGCACAGGTGTCTTCTCCGCACACAGGGCAGGCTAGGTAGCCCTTCACTGTATGTCCAGACACGAGCCCAAGAGCAGGGAAATCAGAGACTGTCCACATAAGTATGGCCCTAAGTGTGAAGGAACGCTCTCCCACAGGCCGGGACATGTTAATTGCCGGAACTCCATGCCAGAGCTTCAACAAGTCCATAACAAGAGGTTTTAAGTATATGTCGAACGTATCCGATGTAGGTGCACGCGGTCCAGGAATCAAGAGGGCTAAGTTAAGGAAGAATTTCTTAGTAGCCAGCCATCCTGGAAGATTGTAGACTGCCACTAATACGATCCACGTAGAGTGTGTCGAATTTTGATGGCTATGGGGACAGACTCCGTCGGTTATCAGGGCAAGTCTAAGATGGGTGGAAACATTCGCGAACTCTGGAAACATGCGGGTTATTTCCCTCCACTGAAAGCTGTGAGCGACTGATGTCATGTTCCTGCCGTCAAAAGGTGCACTTGCATGATACTCCAGCAACTTCGACAACTTCGGGCATCGGTAAATTCGAAGTAATTTAGGTATTAATGGGAAGAACCTGGTAACCGCTACTGGGACTGTAGTGGACCCCGGAATATATCTGGAAGTGTGACATGTAGGACACTCTCGTAAATTCTCATTTTCTGGACCGTCGAAGAGCACGTGTCCTTCGGGGCAGCTATGAATCCGCTGATGCTGCAACCCAAGCTTACGGACCATTGTCTTCAATTCGTACGCTGTTCTCGGAAGACTGTTTGTTTTTGGCAATAAACTCCCTGCCAAATATGATAAAACTGCTGATACAAACGCATCCGAAACTCCATAAACCGAGGCTAGGCTCATTATTACAATCCCGCACTGTATCCGGTTCTCCTGACAGCCTGGGTAAACAGGGTCGATGGACTCTTTCACGAGGTTTTCGTAGTCTGCATTGAATTCATCGCCGTTTTCTTCCCCCTGCTGAACTCCGTCTGTAAAATTCCGCGGATCCGCAGCTGCCTCAGCATGAAGCGAATTTGCATGACCAAACGCAGCATGAAACATGCTTTGATAATCCACGCCTTCATTGCTAGGCCAGACAAACTGCGGAGAACCAGGTCGCTCACCATTCCTCTGGTAGAATTCCTCACCACAGTCTGCATGTTGTGTTGGACCTCGTAAATTACGCCCATCCACTGTCTGCAAAAAAGGAAAGACATTAAATTATTCTTGCACCTCAGAAATCCTGTGAATACATTCTTTACATTTCTGATCGGAATGAGCGGTAGGCGGTGTTCAGATCGGACGTAGCTTGACCAAGTACTCCATGAAATAAAAGAAGGCTTATCGTACCAGTATTGGATGTGTTAGGTGTTCGTCTCGACCGTATCGCCTATGATGTTTAGCAATAGTTTCCACTTTTCTGATGCGCCCACCATGACACCTCGAGCACGCGCAAGGGTACTCAGGTAAACCTAACCGGCGAGATATGGACCGCTCTATATTATACGCCGGAACCAAGCGCCGCCGCCTCATCTTCTACTGCTGAACGAGTCTAGTGTTCAATTGTTTTTTGTCTCCGAATCTACACATAAACTGCAGTGAATTAAATGAGACAAAAATAAGTAGAGAAACATGCTCGTTCATGCTGCGCTCACACGGTCACGAAAAAGCAGGAGTTCGACTTCACGAAAACATACCTGGATTTCTCAAGGAAATTAATTCCAGTACACGGTAGTACTCAAACCAGAAATTCTCTCGCACATACTGGTCGCCAAGAAATTTGTAGAAGAGCTTACAAGAACAAGCGACTCTGCCATACCCGAGGATTAAAAACTCAGAAGGACCTGGTCTCGCGATAATTCCCGAAGCCTCCTTCCGAATGTACTCTAGAAAAATAAGTGCGACCATCTCCCCTGTGTTGTAATTTTCGGAGAAGATTCTACCTTGTTCTGCCATTACAGGGATACCGAAAACAGAATGACGCTCTGAAGTGCAATGGCATGCCTTTTCCCTCAGTGGACATATGCTACACTAAACCCTAACCCATGACCATCTCATCCGACAAACACACGGACATACATACTGTGGAGTAGAAAAACACTTCTTCTCACAGACCCACGTCACGGTGGCGACGCTCAGCATAAAGCCCAAATTTAAGTGAAAGCTAGCGAGACATACCTGAAGCGGTGCTGGATGTTGTCTTCGTCGTCCTGCCTTTCTCAGCGTACTGAAAGGCCTCTGTAGCAACCCAGGTGAACAGCAACGTATGACAGGTGATCGTTAGCATTCAATACAGAGATCACGAGGAAGGAGCGGTGCGGGACCTAAACCATAGCTCATGAAAGAGTGGTATAATTAATTTTGGCACATCATCATATCGGGAGTTCATGACGAAATGAACTCCAGTTCACTATGACTTCAACTCATGGAACTCGACTTCAATCAGTAATTGCTATGTCAGCATGCACGCGTTCATACAGAATTAGTATCTAAATCTACTTCACCGGTCTGATGTGGTAAATTAGACAACCGCATAGATAACGCATCGTTGAAGTCAGAAATTCGAGGTACCCCGTAGATGCAAATGCACGCGCTCGATCCGGATTCAACATTCAATCTTCCCTTTGTTTATTTTTGGAAGAGTTTACAGAGAGGTATAATTGTTGAAAATGTTCGACATTTCTAATAGAATCTACCGTTGAACAGAATCAACGGTCTGCATGTCCTGTGGTTGAACGAAGGGAACGTCCTATATGTACTTCGTAGAACCGTTTCTTAGAAATTACGAGCCCCCCCCAACCTCTCCCCCTCACGGACACAATTTTATCACTATGTCAATGCACGATACCCAGTCACTGGCAGGACCCTTTTAGAGCAAAGGGAGTCTTCGAGCCAGTCGTGGTACACGACTTCGATTTTCACACCTCCAGGATTCAGGAAGTGTGAAAACGTGACCATGTCCTGTTCGGCAATCCCTCCGAAGCTGCGAAAATATAAATTCGATCAGAAAGAAAGATATGAGCAGTCGGCATGAACCGGGAAGCCAAGAATGGGTGGACTTCAGAAACTTCAGAAAAACAAAAGTGATCAGAGAATGTACCTGCGAAGAATGTTTTTTGGTGGGATTACTTGACCTTTTCTGTGGTAAATAACCACGTGCGTAACTTTGTCAAAAACATTATCTGCCTCGGTGGCTCCCAAATAAGAAGCCTCGAGCATCCACCTCCTTAAATCGCAGTCTGCTATGACTTTGGAGTCCGGGTTTCTGCGCTCCACATTGTACTGAAACCCTAAGTAAAGCGAAGAGATCGGAGTCCCCGTTCAAACAGCTTGGAATGCATGAAAGACACAGAAAAACGGCAGCCAAAGGTGAAGAAAATTTCCAAAAAGACCCATGAAACTCACGTAGAATGAATTGGAGGATTGATCAGTATCCGTGTCCCGGTAAACCAGTGTCTCAGCAGATAGTCCTCAATTACTGCTCGTTCAAGGTCTTCTAATTCTCCAAGAAGCTCCGAACAGCCCGCCTGCACGCGCTCGCATTGTTCATCGTACGAAAATTCTCTTTTCTGCCTCTTGGTCATACCCCTCCGAAGTTGCGGCAGCTCTCTGTCTTCAAGTTCTCTGTCATGTTTTCGTTTGAGAATACCCTCTTCTGGCCCAACAATGGGTGGTTGTTCCTTTCCATATGGGCTTACAGACCTTCTACTCACACTACCCTCTACAGTCGACATTGTGGAAATGCGAAATGAAAATGCGAATTCCAATTCTCCTCTTAACAACCTTCCAGTGAACAGGGGGTCTGCTCATCTCCTAATGTACGACATTCTAGTTACTGTAGTAATGATCATCGGAAATGGAGGTGACGATGACTTCCTCCCATTAATTCTAATTAAAAGTAATTTAGGGTTAGCATGTCACGTTCATCCGTCGAAAGAGTACTGGGGAACTCTCTAATAACTACAGTCTCACCAGTTTACATGCAGAAGTTTTAGCCTGTAAATGCGCGTGACAACTTCTCTCGTCTAACCTCTCACACCGTCCACCATGTTGCAGCATTTCCGCAACACAGCGCAGTCGTGTCGTAGTTCGACATAGCAATTGTATGTCTTCTACGTTACTGCGCTAAGGTAGCGCCGCGACCTCATTCTGCAGATTTCTGAAGTACTCCGTCTCCGCGGTGTGACTGTGTTTTCGCGAAATTGTTCGGCGCCCGTGTCATATGCTACGCTAACTCCATGCGGATGCTTTGAAAGCGTACTGGTTCAGCATCACGGACGGGGTGCTTGGAGACATTCTTCTCTGGAAGGACAGGCATCGTCCTCCTTGTATCTGATTTCTGTTTTTTTTTTTTTTACAGAAATTAACCGCCGTAGAACTTCGTTAATGCTAATGTTCTTTCTTTTCTTGCTATGAGGCTGTATTTGTATGTCCTTTGGCAGATGTGGATGTAACGCAAACTCTTATCATTGAACGGCGTTGTATGCAGACTTCGGAAACGCGGCTCCTGTTATACTGTTGCAAAACCCTTACTTTCTGGTAACCTCTGATCTTCTCTTCTGCATGAGAGGCATTGTACTTCATAAGATGTACTTACCCGTAGACGTAGCTGCAGGCCGAGACATGTGATATATCTTCCATACTCTACGCAGTAATCCGTTTCCCTAATTCTGTAATGTTATTTTCCTCTTTATGCTGATTTCCTGAACCTAGTGTTTGAGAACAGAATTCTCTAGTACGAGTCCTCGTGTTCCGAACTAGGTCATTACCATTTACTGCAATTTCGTCTTGCAGTAATCGCCAACAATGGCCCCACGATCAAATCCGAAGGCAAGGAGGGGCCCGGAGCTGTGGATTCCGAAGAAGTCGAGCAACTCCACGGATGACTCGCAGAAGGTGGATGATTCAATCCCGGCAATATCATTGTCCCGAGCACGCAACAAGTTTCCTCCGGGACCCGATCTTGCAGCATCTGTCACGAAAGAGTTTTTCGACTTACCCCCTGAGAAGTCCTTGCCGAACAGGCGGTCAGTCTCTGCAGCCGACGTCGCTTTGACGCAATCTCCTCCGTCCCAGGACGGATGTAATGGTACGTTTTTTTCATTTCGATGCCGTATATTATTTAAGGACGTCTCCATGTAGTTTACCTGCATTTCATTCCGATGTACTGGCTGTGTGTACTGCATGTACTATTTTCGATTTCACAAAGTATTGCTGGCGATGTCGCAGTACATGATGCACCATCATCAGTCCCTGAAGGGAATGTTGGCGCTGAAGCGACAGCGCCTATTTCCACGCCCGTCGTTGCCACTGGCCAAGACGCTCCAGAAGATTACGTTGATCGCTGGAGGAGGAAGTTTCCGAATGTGCCTAATTCTTGGGGAGACAGAGAGAGTGCGGAAGGTGCGCGACCTGCAGGGAAGCCTGCTACTAAATATGACGTGATGTGGAATGACGAGGACACACTACAGAACAGAGGTGATATGTACTCCCCAAGTCCGTCTTCATTGCACAGACGTAGTCGACGTCATCGACGTCACAGTTCCGGTGACTCCGACGAGGTAATGGTCATTCCTCCAGTACGTATAGAATGTGAGCGAACCTCAGATGATGATTCAACACCGAATGTAATATCTTCGGAAGTCGTGCTTGTCGATGATATGTACTCTCTGACTGTACTCCAGCAAATTAGGCGAAGGTTAATTTCGTCCATCTTTTTAATAGAGAAGGTCGACGCAGTTAGTGCGACTTATAGTTATCGTCATTTATAAATTTTTTAGTCCTCATTTTCTAAATTACTGATCAGAATTTCCTTTACACATTTTCGCTATGTCCAGAGTCCATGGCGTAGGAGGCGATCACACCGCAGTAAGAGACGACGATCTAGGCGGTCTCCGTCTTTCTCCACATCAGGATCCTCATCAGGTCGTGATAGAAAACGTAAGAGTTCAAGTCGTCATTATTCTGATCACAACTACCGTGGCCATGGATATGGTCACAGTGACTCTGAAACAGGATCGGCAGGTGAGGAGGATATCCACCCCAGCCGACGCTCATCTGAGCACATGACGCATGCTGGATTTGACGTTCCCAGCCGAGGCACGCGCGGAGTGGAACTGAAGGTCCCCTTGACGAATTCATCGCTGAACTTCCACAAGCGTGATGAGGGCGTTTCTGAAAGAGGCGGTTCCTCTGCAGGCGGTGGTAGCTGCACGGTTACTCCCTTTCTCCTGAAGAAGGAAAGCGAGGCAAGAAAAGACAGGAGAGACCGTCAGAAGGCCCGTGAGGATACCGCTTCTCGTAGGGTGGATGCGGGGAAGAAGAAATTCTTCATACACGTGAATGAGGAGGGTAGGCCATACGGATATGGAGTTGGCACGTGGCACGAGATGGTTGGAAAATTGGTAAGAGGTCTGGACCCTTCTTTCTTAGATATACGACATCAGCCTTTTCACCTGATGGACACTTTGATTTCCCGCCTGAACGAGGACTTTGATTACCAATATCATGTGAATCCGACTTGGTTGCGAGGACGAATAGGATCGGCTCTGAGCTCATACAGACATGAACTCATTAAATTGATAGAGGCAAAATGCGAACGCCCTTCATGGGTGAGTGAGGACATCTGGTCTAGGCTTGTTACTATGGCGGGGACTGAAAAGTTTCGTGCTAAGTCAGAGCAGATGAAGCGCGCTAACTCGTGCCGAAAGACCAAAGGTCGTACAGGACCCATCGGCATCGCAGGAGTCACAGAAAGGCTTCGAGTAAAACTGGGTAGAACTCCGGACCCGGATGAGGTCCAGGAAGAAGTAACGAGAGATAAGAGTGGAGATAGAAGGTCCAGAACAAAGGTCCAAGATAGAGAATGTAAGGAAGCAGACGATGCAGCAGTAATACTGTCGTCAAGTCCCCGTACGAGTGGAATACGTGAAGAAAGCGCTCCTGCCGGTAGAGAGGTGACAGATCAAGCTCTTTCTAATTCGACATCCGTTTTTCCGGTTCGCCGAGAGATGTCCGAGACAGACTCAGCAGAGAATCTGTCTATTGTACCGGACTCAGATGATCCAGACGTACGATGGGCACTTTCGCATCCACTCGGAAAAGTCTTGTTGAAACAAATGGCGGAAGTAAGGAGCCTTGACGGATGCGGCACTGTGGAGAAGAAGATGGTACTCGACAGCCTAATGTCACAAATTCGCAACATGCGCAGTACTTCTAATCAGAAATTGTCTCCTGACGACAGTAGTCCAGCTACAGCTTCTGCTCCGAGTTCCAGTTCTCCCTCTCCTGGTATTGATAATTCTGACGCTGCAGAATTGCCGGATGCAGAGGCTGTGGCGCATTGCCTGTCTCTGGTAATATTCGGAAGATTCTCGTATACATATTTTTCAGTCCCATGAGTGAATCTAATTTATTGCAATGATACCGCAGAGAGAATCCAACATATTCGTACGTTGCATCGGAAACGATGTTGATCATCTCCTGTTCTTGGTTTATATGCACGCATAGAGTTACTAATGACAGTGATGTGTTGTACAGAGTCCCACAGTGAATAAAACTGCATCAGAGGTAGTGAAGTCGACTCGTCCGAAAAATACAAGTACTGCAGCCACAAGGAAGAGTGAACGTATTCCAAAGAAAAAAAATCGTGGTAAGAACAAATGTGTGGTTCGTTTCTGCATTTCTCCAACATCATTAAGTGATTTCTTACGCCTAAACCGTTTCCTCTCAATAACACCTCTTGTCTATATTTCGTTAGTACACGCATTTAGTTGAAGTCACATTTTTTTAATAGATTACTGATTATACATTCTGCGATTCAAAATGGCAGAGTTCTGAGTCGGCCGCTCTTTAATCGTGGTGAACAATAGCATTTTTTCGTTGGAGCCGGCTGTTCGAAGGAGAGGCTATGCGTTTTGAACATGATGCGTTGTGAACCAGCGACTAGGGGTCCTCTCCTGGATTGCTTTTACGACAAATCCGCCGCAGGGTTTTTTCATTTATGTAGGTGCTAGCGCAAGTATTTGGTAATTAGAACTATCTAATTGTCAACCACTGGACAAGATTTTGGAGGAGGATGAGTTTAGAATAAACTGGGCCGTGACTACCTATTCAGGTGTATTGGGGTGTGGAGATTGCAGAGTACAGCGTGCTTACTTTGGTGCAATTAGGATTTTCGATGCATCATATCCAGTTTTCAGGACTGGAAGAACGATTCAGCTTCCTCGAATTCGGTCATCGTCTGACACCGAATTTGTTATATTATTGATAATAAGAAATACAGTTTTTCGTGTATATATATACCTGTGACGTGTACTGTGCAATTTATGACGTCAAATATTGCGAGTTTCCAAATTTCAGCAATAATCACTCCGAGCAGGACACGTGTACGGCCCCAAAATGTGTATTCGTTCTAATCTGGACGGTCCGGAAAACTCATCGACATATCTAGTTACTGGGGTAAAAATACCGGGCCTTATATGTGCAGGACACGTGCAAACAAAATATCGGTCAATTTGAACGAGTAACATGAATAAGCGCTCTACACTTGTAGCGTCGCAAATGAGACGAATTTTGTGGATTTCGCACTACGTCATGTCTCTGTCCTGCCATGAGATCGGTAGAATTATCTTCCGGAAAACTTCAATGTCAGTACATCTCCAGAATCTTCATTCCGGAAAGGGTTGGCCACGTCCGCATCTTCGCCAAAAAAAAGTCGATGACCTGGAGGGACCCGTGGCGTCCTAGTCATCAGACGGGGCGCTGACCTGTAATCCGTCGTGGCATCCATTACCGGATCAAGAGAAACCTGTCCAGAATGTCCGCCAACAAGATGTCCGAATCAAGAGGACAGAACAAGAGAAATCTGTTGGAAATCTCTTCCTGAGACGGTCATTTTCCTTGTAGTGGTCAGTGTTAAGGAACCCTGTCACCTGCAACGATCTCATTGCCCTTGCAATTTCCAGCATCATCTTCAGCGTCGTTTTCAGTTTGAATGGTGGACCAGTGTTGTTCCCTCTCTAGCATGAGCTCATCGATTTGACTGCGTATTTCTCCTGCATGCCTGGGGAACACAAACGCAAGACTAGTGCACCCACTGTCCAGCAACAACGAAAAATCAGATTGAGTACAAAAGTTTCGCCATGGAACTGCCTTGGTAACCAGCCCTGGTGGCCACAGTTGCTTCCGGCACTCCGACGGAAACCGTTTCTCAAAACCTTTCACGGCGGCGATCCTTAATTTCTTCGTCCTTACGAATCATCTGTAACTGATTCTACTGCATAGCACCGTCACAAATATGACCTCTTCTATGGGTACTAGAACCAAGTTAGTCGCTATATATTCACACGCAGAACATCTCCAATACGATAGAACTGAAACGTCCACTAAGAATTCACACTACACATCAAGGTGATGTCGAGGCACCCTGAATGTGTAAACACCATCAATATCTGGAAAAATGCAGTATAAGTGACGATCAGGCAACGCAGCAAATCTTGAAGGCACAGCATTCTTCAACATTTCTAAGAGCTACCCAAATTCGAATAGTACACATATGGACGTCGAGCATCCCAACTCCAAACTTGTTCAAGTAGAACGCCAGGATATGCCTCACATGAGGCATCACTGATCATACAAGAAGTTACCGTTATCTGTTTATAACACTCCGCAATAATCTGAAGAATAGTGTAGACGAACACAACTCGGTCGTTCGTGACATAAACATGATACAAATGAAAACACCATGACCTACAAAGTAGACCAAGACCAAGTTGGCTGCATCACATCGAACTAAAGAAAAGAATCTTGGTAGTCATTCACCTTCAGTTGACCGACTTAGACTTCTACCACAGAACTGTAATATGAGACCACAGCTAGGTTACCCCCATATCCACTTCATGTTCGAGTCGGTGGTTTGGAACTCCTTTAACCTGGTAAATGCTACAGAATCCAAGCAAACGACCTCAAGTCCACACAGCTGGTATCTATAACGCCAAACTCCAGCACATATTACAATGTTGAGAAAAACTTGTTAATTATCAACAAATGCAACAGCTTTCTACAGTAGCCAAATGCCACAAAACATTCTACAATGGCCTGGAATTGGTGCAGGTCAGAACAAAAGTTGATCGAACGATCTGCAAGAACATCTACTCAATCTCCTCGGTGTCATGGCTCTCATGACTTTCCTTCTTGACCTTGCCCTCCTTGTCCTTGTCCTTCTTCTCCTTCTGATCCTTCTTCTCTTTCTTCACAGTGCCTTCCTCCTCATCCACGTCTTTCTCCTTGTGCTCCTTCTTCTTCGTCTTCTCCTCTCCTTCTTCATCCACCTCCTTGTGCTTCTCCTTCTTGACTTTCTTCTCCTTCTTCTCCTTGCCTTCAGGGTCCTTCTCCTTCTTTTCCTTTTTCTCCTTCTTGTCCTTTTTCTCGGTGCCTTCCTCCTCGTCTACCTCCTTGTCCTTCTTCTTTTCTTTCTTCTCCTTCTTCTCCTTGCCTTCAGGATTCTTCTCCTTCTTTTCCTTTTTCTCCTTTTTCTCCTTCTTCTCAGTGCCTTCCTCCTCATCGATCTCCTTGTCCTGTTTCTCTTTCTTCTCCTTCTTAACCTCGTTACCTTCCTCATCTACCTCCTTATGCTTCTCCTTCTTATCCTTTTTCTCTTTCTTCTCCTTGCCTTCAGGGTCCTTCTCCTTCTTCTCTTTTTTTTCCTTCTTATCTTTCTTCTCAGTGCCTTCCTCCTCGTCTACCTCCTTGTCCTTCTTCTCTTTCTTCTCCTTCTTGACCTCGTTACCTTCCTCATCTACCTCCTTATGCTTCTCCTTCTTATCCTTCTTCTCTTTCTTCTCCTTGCCTTCAGGGTCCTTTTCCTTCTTCTCCTTTTTCTCCTTCTTGTCCTTCTTCTCAGTACCTTCCTCATCATCTACCTCCTTGTCCTTCTTCTTCTCTTTCTTTTCCTTCTTGATCTCGTTGCCCTCCTCATCAAACTCCTTGTGCTTCTCCTTCTTATCCTTCTTCTCTTTCTTCTCCTTGCCTTCAGGGTCCTTTTCCTTCTTCTCCTTTTTCTCCTTCTTGTCCTTCTTCTCAGTACCTTCCTCATCATCAACCTCCTTCTCCTTCTTCTTCTCTTTTTTTTCCTTCTTCTCATTGCCCTCCTCATCAACTTCCTTCTCCTTTTTCTTCTTCTCCTTCTTCTCCTTCTTCTCACCTTCCCCTTCCTCAGTTACCCCCTTTACTTTCTTCTCCTTCTTTTCCTTCTTCTCATGCCCCTCTTCATCGACCTTCTCCACGTCCTTGTCCTTCTTCTTCTCCTTCTTCTCCTTCTTCCCATGTTTATCCTCCTCCACTTCATGTTTCACCTCCTTCTCCTTCTTGCCTTTCTTCCCCTCCTCGTCCACATGGTCCACAGTCTTCTCCTTCACCTTCACTTCCTTGTGGTGCGCATCATCGCCCAGGTCTTTCTTCTTGTGCTTCTCCTTGTGCTTCTTCTCTTCACCCTCCATCTCTTCCTCTTCCACTTGATCAAACTCCTTCTTGTGCTTTTCCTCCTTGCCTTCTTCCTGCTCAAAAGTCTCTCTCTGAGTGGTCTCTACGTGCTTCTTGCCATGCTTGCCATCAAACAGGCCCTCGTCATCCACCACGATCTTCTTCTCCCTCCCTTCGACGTGCTTCTCATCCTCATCAATGTGGATCTTCTTCATACCTTCCTCCACCTTGTGGATTGGGTGGTCCTCCTTGTGGCTCTCCTTATGACCCTCCTTGTGGTCCTCCTTGTCCCCCTTTTCCTTATGGCTCTCCTTGTGGTCCTCCTTATGACTTTCCTTGTGGCCTTCCTTGTGGCTCTCCTTCTCGTGCTTCACTGCAGGTGGACTAACTTCCTGCAAGTTCCATACCGCAAATATCAGAAAACAATTCGAAACTCGTCCCCTTCTTACAAATCAGTAGCGGACATTGAAACCAACAGGGACTAAACCCCCTTTCCAAACTCACTTATTCATGTGACCATCGACGATTTAAAAACTAAAAACTCATCAGCAAGTGGTATAAACATTCATTGACTAAT
Organism: Ceratodon purpureus; assembly: GCA_014871385.1. NCBI lineage: Eukaryota > Viridiplantae > Streptophyta > Bryopsida > Pseudoditrichales > Ditrichaceae > Ceratodon > Ceratodon purpureus. Next base: position 5,313,225 of record CM026433.1, on the reverse strand, counting down.
GATCTCTATGGCCATTCGGCACACGCACTTTCCTATAAAAATGAACAGAAACAGATCTCCACAGCTTTGTAAGAGCAGAAAGCACGCTCTTTGATATAATACAAATCTCTAAAGTGGCAGATTAAGTCTCCTCTATAAAATGCATGTATAGGCAACGCATTCAAGAGTGCAAAACATAAAAAGGGAAGATGGCTGAAAATGGCAAAGTCTACTCACCTTTAGGGCAAGGCTCCTCATGGCAGCTTCTGCAGAGGCGGCGTCCATTTGAGAGGAAGGCCGAGATTCCAATGGAACGAAGGGGTTCTCATCAGCCCCAACCAAATCCTCGAGCTTTGCTGGCTCCGGAATCTTAACATTCGTGTCTCCCATGTGCTCCACTACCACAGGCTCTGGTGGGAAATCGGATTTCTCACTTGCCATGGTTGCAATTCTTAATCTGATACCTGTCGACAGGAATAAACACGGGTTTTCTACAATCAGAATTGGAATGTACTGTAATGATCAAGTGATAACAGTTGAAAGAATTAGGGATAAAGCAGAAATGAAACACTGAGCTATCTGCACACAATTACAATATGTTGTGCACTCATCCTACGCACTTGCCCTTATAACCCACGGTACCATAGTGTGGTTACATTTAATGTAATGTCGCAACAAACAATCTGAAGGATGCACAAGACAAGCGACGATGCCCTCTAGGATCCTGCTAATCAAAACAAAACATCGTCCAGATCCGCTCCAAATTGACAAGCACTCATATGGAAACGGAAACAAGCAAAGTACTGCTCTTTGGAGGAAAGTGGATAGCTTCGTACAAGCTCCAAAAAATTACAGATCTGATGAAAAAGCCTACGAAACAGCAAGATCCAGCAACAAGACATCTCTGAGTAGATAAAACGTTCACACTGTGCTGAAATTGCTAAAAACCTATCTCGTACACCGACACCCCGTACAAGGTAGATCCACGGCATACCAATTGTACAAGATGTTGATCGCCATCCTCAATGGCAATAGATCGGTATGCTACGACTTACCAATTGATAAAACTGCTGCATCTAAACCCTAAGCTGCGAGAGAATTTGATCGTGCACGCAACTTCGTTTTCGTTTGCACTAATTTCAAAATCGGAAGAAAGAGACGACGGAGCGCGCAGACTAACTAAAATGGACACACGAGTTCGCGATGGTTAAAAGACTAGAATCGTCACACATAATTGTGAAGCTTTACTGCACGTAAGAAGACACGCAGCCACAACATACACCGACCAAATCACGAACATACAGATCTACTCCAGATCAAACTACTCCATGGCCAAACTAGAAAACTGACAGATCCAATATTTTCGCACCCCTCAACGATGCCAAGCTAAAACCTAATCTGGATCTGTAAGACAATCCGCGAGTGCATCAACACTGATCCATCAAACAAATCGGTCCAAAATGCAAGTAAACATTCACCTGATGTTGCGATCGATGATGTTCTAGAGTGCAATGCTTCCTTCTGATTTCAAATTTGGGTCCAATCGATCGATTGATCAAGCTTCGACAATGGGTAACTTGGATCGCAAAGACTCCGCCAAGAGACTAGATAAGAGCAGAAAGCTGAGATGAATAATGCAATACACACCTCGAGAGTGGATCTAGACATCGAGAGTCGCCAACGGAAGACTCGGGCACAAGGGATGACGCGGACGCGGAGTGCCGGTGACTCGGCCGTGCCACGTGGATGCCATCCGATGTGATTCCATGGGATTCCGTCAAGTTGGACGGTGCCAGGTTGCCAAGTTTGCAGTGCCACGTTGGCAATGGGTCGGTGTGTCGACATCTGTTGAGTTGGACGGACGATATTCGTTGCTCGGGGGTTGGTAGTGAGGCCTAGTAGTAAGTTAGAGCAACTCACTGAGAAGGAGCGCCGTCTTCATCTGTTGAATAACTTAAGGCGGAATTTCCATAAAGTAGTGTGACGAGTGTTTTGAGGAGTGGGTAGCTACAGAGTGCCAATCCACGGTCATCCTTTCAGGTTGACAAGAAAATTTGATCGTCGCCATTCAGAATCCTGAAAGGCAGGAAACTGCAGGATTGGATTGACGCCTCAATTATTCAATTTAATTATTAAGAAGTAAGAACCATATGCATGAACCCTTTACTCTTACAAACAGTAAAAAAATCACTTAGTTGAACTTTACAAGCATTTGCTCATTATTTTTACTATCCTTAGACATCTGTAATTTCTTACAGAACCTCCCGTAGGAAGACCGGTAAATTTTACAAACGAGAACCACCTACAGTACATCATGCATCCTTGATATTTCCCTCGTACGAATATAGTGTTACTAAGGCCCGGTTAAGACTGCACGGCCAAACTTTGAAAGGCCGTCGGTTTGGACCCATAAAAATGCTCAAATGCCCAAAGTCTGACCTCTCGGCCTTCACAGTACATGCCAAAGTCCAAAGGATGTCACCTTCAAAAGAGCCTTGGTGGTAGCCTTGGTAAGGAAGTTATGGCGCCAAGAGTTTGGCCTCTTGAGCAAAATTTGGGTCGAGCAAAATGCTCCACCCAAACATCCGTTGAGAGGCCAAATTTATTGTCATTATGGTGCCAAAGTTGCAGCCTCTCAATTGGATGTTTAACATCACTATTCTTAAACGGCAATATTTATCATTATATATTTAAATATTAACGTTGAAATATTTGCGAGGCGTTCGGCCCTTGTTGCATCATCTTGTTGAACCTAAGGATCATTAGTGTACATGTCGACATAGAACTGCCGTGCATAATTTTTGATGTCTGATTGGAGGGGAGCAGAGAACTCTGCCGTTGTCTACCAGTTCATTGATGGTAGCCTTGCTGGACTGCTCCTTGTGAAATTCGAAGAATTCACGGGAGTAGCGATCGCCCACGAAACTCCAGCTAGCAGCCGACTTGTTTCTCGTGACTTCTAGCTTGGCTAGTCTGAGATTTTCCAGCGCTTCCTAGGCCGCGTTCAACTTCGTCCAAGCATCGAGGTCACTCCAGTCTCTTTCGATTCTAGCTTCCGCCTCTTCAATTTCCTGAAACTGCCTTTTGTAGGTTTCTTGGCTTTTGAGCTTGCGCTCGAGCGTAATGTTACCACTCACTCGACGGATGTGCTCCATCACCATGAGAATGCGAGTGCCGAGAGGGTGATCTCCGGGCTCAGTCACCACTGAAGTCCAAGCCGTCATGAATTCAGCTTGGGCGGAATCATCTTGAACCAGCTGCCGGTTAAACCCCGCCTTTTGGATGCCTCGTTTCTGGTCCAGCGGTATCTGTAAAAAGACACCAGTGTGGTCGGAGAGATGCGACAGGTGTGTCCATATGCCGTGGCTCCCTCCTCTGCGGCAAATGTTTGCTGAAGCGTAGAACCGGTCCAGCCTCGACCAGGTTGGCTGCGGTTTTTGCCTGCGCCAAGTATGGCGTTTACTTCCTAAGCGACGGTATTCATCTGAATAGAACACGTCATGGATCCCTAAGTGAAGCATGAATCTGCCCCAAGCCGCAGTCTCACGTCATCCCACGTTGCGATTATGGTAACCAACAGAGCGATCTTCAGCAACCTCTGTTATGTTGAAGTCCCCTGCTACCAGCCAATCAGCTTCCGGAAGATGCGCTTCTATAAGAGCTTCCCAGAACCTCGCACGTGGTCCTGTTTCATACGGCGCATAGACATTCAGAATGCCTATCTTCTGTCTGTTAGTTTCCAACACAATGTACTGTGCTCGGCCATCGACTAAAACTCCTTTTGCAACAATTTTTCTTGCAAAGTTTCGAGAAACCAAAATGCATGTTCCAGCGTGGAACTTGTTGCCTTCTACTATATATAGAGCTATGTTCCAAAAGCTAGCACCTCCATTGAAGTTGAGTTGGGTAGTTAACTTGAGGCAGTCCTCAAGCGAGTAACAATGCTGTTGAAGGAGCAGAAGCTCCGTGTGGGGAGTTGCCCGACAAAGGAATGCTCGCACTCCGCATCGTTTTCTTGCCCCATGTACACCTTGACCTAAGCTTCGGATGTTCCATGATGCGAGTGTTAGTTCTTTTGTAATCATTCAGGGAGGAAATGAATGTCACCCTCAGAAGCAGCTCCTTCTTGGGTTTCCGATATTGTGTCGACCCCATGTGGGCTGATGCTCTCTCCGGTCTGCTCTTCACAGAGCTTCTTAAAACCTAGCCGGTCTGGAGAGGGGTTGACTGCAACCAGATCCTCGCCGATTAGGAGAGTGACCACCACCGTTGTGTTGGTATCCAGTTGATCAAGGCTTCCCAACGTCGCACTCTGGAGTAGCTGTTGGATGTCTGGGTGGATGTCGACCTAGCGAAACTCAATTGGGCGGACCAGGGGGAGTTCGTCGGACTTCAAGGCGATACATGCGCTGATAACGCAGTTACAGCAGTCCTGGGAATCTTCAAACCACTTGTAGTACCACACTGCATCATTCCAACCTTTCATTGGATTGAAGATTCACAGGACTTGTTGCATGTTGTGCTTATTGGAGATTAGATGCCGCAAGGCTAGGGAGGCTTCATTCACGATGTGACCTCGAGCTTTGCCTGCTGTCTACGAGTTTCTATCCTCGTTCACTCTAATTTGCCTGAAAGCGATTGGCTTTGTACTTGCGGACGAAATCGGGTCAACACTATGAAGGAGGGATGACCTGCCGTGATGAGCACCGGGGTACACCCTCGCTCTCTTGGTCATGAGTTGATGCGGATTCGCCAAGCCTGTTGCCTCCCAAAATGAGTTTGGGATGGTAGTCGTCATGTGACTATGAATGTTTGTCTGGCCCTTCTTCTGAGAGAGCGGAAGGGGAATCGTTAGTTTTGGCTGTGGCTTGTTACGTCCCTGTGACGCTCTCCAGACGAAGCTCGACACTTAGGTCCTAGCCGGTTCTCCTTCCGTTTGCTCAGAATCACCTGCCGTAGATGAACTCTTGTGCTCTAATGCGAGGTTCCCATTTGCATGGGGCTCTTGGCAGCTGGGGGCCGGGGGCCGGGGTGCTTGAGGTTCCGGCACCTTCTTCTGCTCGGGGGAGAGAAGGAGTTCTCAAACCGGATGGGCACGGGATGCGCGCTCGACGGGCCGGTGTGCTTGCATTGGCTGCAACCTGAGGATCACCTGGGATCTTCCCTTGAGTGCGAGAACTTAGTGCCATCGAGCTTGGGCGATGGGGGCTTTCTTGTTCTCTACTAGTGCGGATGTGAGGGAGGTCCGCGAGCACTGGGTTCGCTCTCTCCTGTGGAATGCTGGGCTTTGGAGGTTGTATCACCTACTGCCTCGTTGCGTTGTTTGGGCTAGGCTCCCTGGGGGAGTGCCGCTCCTACTGCAGTGGCACCGGCTGCTGAGCTCGCGACGGGGTTGGGTCCTTGGAGGTCTTGACGCCCAGCAAGAGTGCGGTTGTCTCCTTCCGTCCCTGCAAGGCTGTTGACCATGCCGTTCTGGAGGCCATTAAGGGCGAGCTCTGGCGCGATCCTCTGGTTTCCTGTTGATGATTCTAGGATTCATGGAGCACGTTTTTTTGGTGTGACCAACGACCTGGCAATCCGCACATTGGTTCGGGTGCCCGTACACCAGAACCTTGTGTTCCAGTCCTGTGCCTTCACGTCTCCCTGGTATTCTGACCTTGTCAGGGATTTCCGTGGCTGCAGTCACTAGATCTTTGAGTCTTGGGCCCGACGTGTGCCCTACATAATTGGGATTGTCATCGTAATGGGGTACTTTCCCAAACGCACTCCCCAGAATCCGGTAGCATTTCTTGTTCCTCCAGTGAATGCCTACTCCCAACAGCTGAATCCACACTGGGTATTCAAGTATTATAGAAGAGGCTGGATCGTGTGATGAGAACTCTGCACTCCATAGTGAGAATAAAACCTCACGTCCGTCCATGTAATGAACCTTGGATAGGGCGTGGTCAACTCCTTCTATTGAAGAGAATTTTGCTTCGAAATAACCATTCCCTGTCAAACCGCAGTGTACGAGGGATTTGTGAAGGTGTACATTGTGCACCACTCACTTAGTGTCGCAAATCCTTGGCTTGGTCCTGGTAACTAGCCAAGGACTGTTCTTTCATCGACTGTGGCCGCAATGTCATGCAGAATCTTCAGATCCTACAGGCTGATGCGTAAAAATAGGGCCTTTTCTTTGCAATTCGACAATGCTTCACCGCCATTCTGCTGCTGCTGAATGGGCAAGTGAGTCGGCGTCCGATTAGTAGTAAGAGCCTCTGCGAGCGGCTGGTTGTTCCCGACATTGCCCTCCGTCTCAATCGTGATCTGTGTTGCAGCGTCGTTTCGCTTGGGGGCTGCGCGATGCGGGCTGGATACGACTTCCCTTGGGCGCATTGGTGGCTCCATCAATAACAAACCTGTAGAAAACGCTGAGATTCTTCCAGAATCAAGCACTAAACACTTAGTTGAGATAGCGGCCACGGGATTCAAACCAAAGTGAAGGTTGTTAATTGTGTCTGAAATGAACAGTCACCAAGTATAAACCTCAACAAGTTCACTTCATTGAATAATTAAGTAAATAGGGTATCAAAAGAAAACACCAAGCAATGTCCAATTACACCAAAAATATATTTTGAATGCTACATATTATAAATGCTTTTGGTACAATATATCATAGTTCATATGGTGAAATTATGAACTTAAAATTTGACTAGATGCACCTTGTAGGCTTGTTTATTTGTTACTTTTGCCAAGATCAAAATTTAATAGTTGATATTGACATATAAAAAATTCTTATCTCAAAGTCTTAACCCCTAAATTTCCTTGTGTTTTTGGGAGCTATCCAACAAAAAAAACCTGTTCAACCTCGTTTGGATCGGCAAAGGGTTCATCGGAGAGCATCTCTTCTGACATCGGCCGCACAAATTTGCAGCAAAGGGCCCCACACTCATCCTCACAAACAGTCTACCATCGCCTTGGCTTACCCTCCGTCTTGTACCATCCCAAACCCCTAATTCTTGTTGAAAAAGTGTCAAATTAATGGAGAATTTGACCTAAATGTTGATTTGGAAGGAATCTCGGGTTGATTTTTTCATGGCTAGATCCGCCTTGCAAAAGCATACAAGATAGACTCTTCAATTTCCCATTTTAATACAATGATGACCAAATTAGGCTCAAATCCCTAATTCTAGTTGAAAAAGTTTCAAATTAGTCGAGAATTTGACCTACAAGTTGATGCATAAGGAATCTCGGGTTGATTTTTTCACGGTTAGATTCCCCTAGAAAAATCACACAAGATGAACTTTTTAAATCTAGCACGAAAATTGAAAAAAACTAGAAATGGATGGAAAACATCCAGTTTCTACAAAAATCGGGCTACTGGATTTGATCAGGCGTCTAGAAGCAAGACGCCAGCACGTGAAACAAAACTTTCACAAGTGACTGGTAACTAATTTTCACGATGATATCGAGTAACCCGAAGTACAGTGTAGTAATCTCACCCTCATTAAACAATGCTAAGACACAATATGTCAAAACTTGTTTTCTTCCCAACGTCTCGAGATAGTATTCGGAAGTGTGTGTCGTAAACTCAGCAGCCGGAGTAAAAATGGGTATTTTCCTGCGGCCCTACCGAAATATCCTCCACTCTCCTGGATACCACATCTCCAACTGCAAAACATTAACCCCTAAAGGCCCTTGAGACCCATTTGGGGTCGCAGCACTTCTGGTCAGACTATTCTAAGGTTTTTGAATTTTATTATTTTCTGAAATTTTTACGCCATGTAGCTCTCAACGATAGCTTTCCAATGCCGTAAATTTCGAAGCATTTGGAGTTATGATGCAAAAGTTATGAATTTTAGAAGAATCTGCTCGAAATCCGGGCAGCCAATAACCAATGGAAATCTCCCATTTTCTGCCCAAGTTGCCCGTCATTCAATGGGGCAGAAAGTGACAAGACAAATTTTCAAAGGGTCCGCACTTGCAAAATAATGGGTCCAATATTTTTTCATCCATTTACATTTATGACAGTTTTCATTCAATTGAAAATTTTCATCTAACTAACCATTTCCATCAAAAAAGGGTGCTGATTTTTTCATCCAAATGACAATTATCATCTAGAACGTAATTTTCATCCAAAATCTAGTTTTCATCCATATAAAAGATTTCATTTAGTCTTCTATTTTCATCCAAACTTCATAAATTTCATCTAGTATCTATGACGTGCCAGGGGTCCATCTACAAGACCCCCTTTTACCAAAACTGCCCTTTGAAATAAAAGAGAAATATACAATCTATACTTCAAAAAATTCTAGAAATTTGAGATCTACTCCGATTGCATTGAAATGTTTTGTGTTTCTTTTCCTCATTGACCTCAACATATCTACAGTTTGGATTTTCAATGGGACAGTTTTAGACTACCCTTTGAGTAGTTTTAATTTTGGAGAATGTAAGGCAATTTCAGCACACCCCCTTTTACAAAATCAAGGATCATTTCAAAATACATATCTTTTTTTTTTCTTACTATAAGATTTATTTATGTGCTATTTGAAATTCTCTAATTATTTTCTATTTTCCTTTAGATACAACCTACTAAATTGTATATTTTTTTTACATATTAAGAAAATGGATGTTATAAATACATTCATAATTTATTTTCAAAATCTTATAAATCTTGAAAAGTAAAAAACACTATCAATATTATATATTCATCCAAATAAAAATTTGAATCTAAAAATAAGAATATTAATAATAATAATATTTATCCAAATAATATGCTTTGGCACATAAATGGATTCTAATTACATAAGAACCTAGAAATGGTCACTAGGGCTGCGCTATTCTTTGCATTACCTGTGACGATTGATATTTTATAATAGATTTGTATATAATTGAATAAGATAGTTGGTATATATGATATTGCATAGTAGTAGTATGTATATATGTAATATAAATAAATGATATTTTGAAGTAATGAATTTTTATAACGAATATGGTTCATATATATTGTGTATGAATTATTCATTAATCCATTATGTGGTTTTGGAAAAGGCATTAGTTTTGATTGTGTAATGCAATCTCGTAGATGATGTCTCATATTGGGTATACTGTATATTGATGTTTCAAGATTTATTTCATATGCAATATCAGTTGCATATCCTAATACAAACACTCGACATGATGAATTGTCTAGCTGTTGCATAATATTTTGCATATTTATACTAGAATGTTATAGAAAGGATGAGTTGTTGAAGTTTTTTAAGTTGTGTCATGGGGTAACAATGAGTTTTGAGGTTTTTTGGAATCGCATATTATGACTTGGTAATATATGTTATTTGGTTGAATGAGAGCTAGGATCCAATGATTTCCATTTATGAATAATTATTGATGACATTTTGTTGTATATTTTGATCTTCTATGTAATGTGACATAAAAATGTTCTTCATAACCTTGATGCTTAAGTTGGCTTTCATACAATATTTGCATTCCCGCTCCCATGTGCTCATCACTTAACTATCCTGAAGCATTGAGTAATGTGATCTCATGATGTCGTGTTAATTCATATTTAGTAATCAAATAGTTATTGTCTAGTTGTTCAGATATTTGTGGCTCAATATTTGTAGATCTTGATGTTTCTATATTTTTAGATATTGACGATTCAATATTTTTAGATATAGGTGTATCTATATATTCTAATATTGGTAGCTTGATTGTGGGGTGTGTTTTGTACTTCTTGGTGTCTCTTATATTTCTTATTGGAAGATGTTCAAGTTGTTAATCATTTGGTTGATTATTGGGAGATGTTTGATGGTTTTGTAGCATGTATTGTACACTTCTTTTGTTAAATTTATATTTATTGATTTCTTCAAAAGCGATGTCTCAAAGTATTACGAGGCCATATAAGGAACGAAGTCATGATAACGTTACATAGATGTTGTGCATATTAAGAGGTTTTCCATCTTGAAGGTTTTCTAAATTTATTATGAGATGACTGTGAGTTTGTCCTTGTGCTTTGTAATCAGTGAGACAAAATGCAGGTATAAGAGGTAGTGGTATCTATTTATTTTAAATGTTTTGTCATGTTTGTATCCATGTGTTGAATAATTGAACACCATAACTTTGGATACAAGTGCAATAGGTACAATATTCTTAGATAGTACTTCAAGTTGTATTTGAAATAGAGTTGATTGGTTGCTCATGAATTTTGAGAAATCCACCAAGACGTGGGTTGGCGCATGCATAATATTTTTTGTAGATGAGTTTGTTTGGTCAAGGAGAACTTGAGTGATTTCTCCCATTGCACCGTTTACTAGCCCCAATCTTGTATAGATGTTTTCAGTCAATATAACTTTTATTCGTTTATATAATTTCAGGAATGGGAGGAGGTTTTGATTCTTTTTAGGAGGAATGGTTTGTCGAACTAATAACTGAATGCCTTGTTAAAGGAGTTATTTTTTTGTATGTGTCTGTAGCTACAATGGTGTAAGATAAATGATTGTGTTTTTTTAAGTTGTGTTTGATCATGTAGTGATTGATTGCATTACTTGGATCATTGCGTAGAACAATGTATCATGTATCTTCCCATGTAGGTTCGAGGAGGTTAATTTTTGGATTTGTTAAAAATTGAGTACTTAATAAATCAAAATCTTGTTTTGAGAAATTCTCTTCTCAGATATTTTTTAATAGGTTACTATATTGTAGATCTTCTACTTGCCTCATTTTTTTTGAGATAATGGTTCTATTTAGACAAACATAATTTTCCCATAGGCTCTTTTCAATAAAAAATTTTGTGTTTGTTTTGGAAATGCAAATGTAGGCTCAACATTTGTGATATAAAAGGGTGCGTCATTGATAGGTGGAAATTGCATGAAATCACCCATGAAGAGAATGTTTGTACCTCCAAAATGACAACATGTATGCTTCAAAATTTTGTAGTTTCAAATTGAGGGTTCTAAGCATATTGCAACCCATCATAGATACTTCATTATGATCAAGTGGTCTATTTCAGCCCACTTGTTTGTGCTTGATTTAAGCATGACAGAGTTTATTGATTTATCTATAGTTATTCGTGCTAAAGAATGAATAGAAGATCCACCTATTACTATAGCTACACTTGTTGTGGAAGCGCCCACTTTTAGTCTGTGTTTTATTTGAGATTCTTGAAAATATAGTTTCATAGCTCTAATGATTTTTGTTTTTTTCCTGTAACAGCTACACCTCCAACATACGTCAATATTTGATTAATCCCTAAAAATCCAGCCGTTTTTTGAAGCTCCAAGTTCCAAAACTGTCATTTTTGACCGCTTTGTGGGAATGACGGTTTGGACCAATATTTTTTCCTTTTTTTAGACATTGAACCGTAAGATCTTGTACTTTACTCTTTTTGAAAGTACTAATGAAATTTTCAACCGTTGGATGTTCACCATTTGTGAGATTATAAATGTTCAAAGTTGCAGCAAACGTTTTTTTGGGTATAAACTAAACGACATAGGGTAAATGATGAAAATGGGGACTTGATGTTCATTATCCCAAACATTTTGCTCATATTTTATTCCATATAGGTAATCAAGTCGGTTACCTCCATGAAAATTTTTAGAGACTCATTCCTTATTAAAGACCTTCATAAAAATTATTTTCTAGAAGCGGGCCTAAAAACGTTGATATCCTAAAACATGTATGACGTTACATATACTTGGTTTTAGAAAAATCTAAACGGTGGTTAGGTGACTTTATACATCTTTTAGTCATGGGCGAAATTATTTTTGAAAAATTTCAAAATCTCAAATTTTGACGAATTTTGAAAGAAATAGTTCAAAAATTTGAAGCTTGTCTTTGTAATTTTTGGAGGCTGCCCTTGTAAAATTGGTTTATTTTTTGACTTGGGTCTATTTGGAATTTGAGTGGTGGTTTGGTTATGAAAATATTTCAAGAAAACAAATTTTAAAAAACCCTAATTTTAAGCTGCCCGTTTTGGACTTGAAACTTAAAATTTCTAGATGAAGGTCTTAAAATTGGAATTTGGCTTTTAAAATATTACCACTTACACTTTGCAGTATAGGGAGCATCCAATAAAAATCTTAGGCAAAAATATGAATTTTAACCCCTTCATCTTGGCTGCCCAAAACAGCAAAAATCCATTTCGGCTTTCCTGGATTTTTCGAGGTTAATAGAGGTAGTTGTTCCTAGGTTTTGAGTGAATCGTACGAAGATTTGATTTTGTTCAGTTGAAAGATTGAGTATGCTTTGTATTTTCATTTGTAATGAAGTGTCGTATGTGTTATTCGAGTGAATATCATTATCATCATTTAAAGATAGATTTAGAGTATCTTGATTGATTAAAGTTCTTAATAATGGTGCACTATGAGATGTGATATTTATTTTTGAACTTTGTTGTGTGTTTGGTTGTGAATTTGTTTTAGTGGATTTTTCTTGAGTGCGTAATTCTTTCAACCAATTTTTAATGGGGGAAATATAAGACTTTTTGGATATACCAAAAGTTTCTTTTGATATGTTTTGTGTTGGAACATTTATGTTTGTAGTCATACTTTGGAATGTGTCCATTATACTAGTGGTGCATAACTTTTCATACTTGTGTTATACCGTAAATATTGTAAATCTAGTGTGTTATCTTGTGTTGGATTTACAATATGTTCATCTTGTATGATATGTATATATATATATATATATATATATATATATATATATATATATATATATATATATATATATAATATATATATATATATATATATATATATATATATATATATATATGTTTTCTTCTTCATTTAGTTCGTCTTCTAAGGCTTTGTTGTATATGAAGTGTTTTTTTTTTTTTTTTTTTTTTTTTTTTTTCGTTGTTATTCTTCTTCGTTGTAGGTATTTGCAGTGGATGAATTTGATTTCATGTTGTTAATCATGAGTCTGTCTGCATCTCTGGATTCTTTGCATTCTTGGATAATATCTATGTTTGATATGATTTGTTTATCGTACGGTGATATACTTTGTTGATGTAGTGAATATACTTCTTGCCATGAATTGTATTGTGTTGGTTTCAAATCGTGGATTGTACGCCACGATGTAAACAATATGCACACAGCACGACTGTAGTTTTCAAGATCATTGTTTTTGGAAGGAATGTTATAACATTGAATAACTGGAATTTTGGCATTTTTGAATTTATAAAGACTATGAGATTGAGATTGGAGATGTTCTTTATGATATTTGAATCGACAAGAATGGTTCGATTTGGATGTTGTGCTAGCAAATTCATATGGTGACATTGAGGCACAAATAAGTGGACAGTATTGGTAGTTTATGCGGAAGTTATGCAATACAATTTGATTTCCATTCTTTTGCTTGCACAATTGAAATGTTTCAAAACTTCCTCGTTCATGTACGGTTTCATTGGAATTATTTAAAAATTGCTCTTGTTCTTGAACCCAATATGATAAACTATACCATGGAATATAAGTGAAATTATAGTTTGTTATATGATCCGGATGATTCATGAGGTAGTTGATGGCCATTGTTGCGGATATCTCTTGTTGAGAACCAATAGTATTCAAACATTTTATAAGTAGTCGACAACTGCGATCAATGGATTCTTTATATGATTGTTTATCATATGTAGTTCCAATCTTTTGTATGGCAATTTGTAAGAAAGATTACATATGTAATGTATATATCGAGGATTTTGTGATGTAATCGGTAATATAATATATATTGGCTTTGGCGTCTTTTCCAGAAATGTCTATGAATATAATGTCGTGGTTGCATCTACATGCACTTAGTATCCATGGATTTGCATTGTTTAGCCACTTGTCTTTTCGTTTGATATGTAATAAACTTTTGTCTTGATCAAAGTGTGTTTTGGAAATTAATGGAGCAGGATATCCGTATCTATATAGTTTTGTTTGTGCATCTTTATTGTTTTTATAACATGCTGGGTTACAGACGTGTCTATTGCATACATTTATTAGTGTTATCACATCATTTTTGAAGTTGTTTAAGATTTTTTTTTAATTTGTATTTGGAGCTCGTGTTGTGCAAGGGTGTATGTTTTCATTAATGAGATTTGAATGATTGTCTTCACCGTTTAGTTTTTTTTCAATGTGTTCGTTATTGATGGTACTTTAAAATGATGTAGTGTCTCTTATAATGGTGTTGTTCAAATACTTGATCAAAGATGCTTGAAAGATTAGATCAGTTTGTAGTTTTAAAGTTTGTTCATTTGGATTAGGTGCGTTTGCTAACCATAGTAGAGTGTGTATGTGGAGGGTTCCATTTTTTGCTGACTCATAACAACCATTATGCGCAGTTACGTTACCAAGTACTCTGGATTTGTCTTTATTTTTTTGTTTATTTTTCTTTTTTGTACAGAGTATGTATTGAATTGTGGCATTTATAATGGTTTGCACAAAAGTGGCTTGAGCTTTTGGATTTGTTGTTGCAATATAGTGTCTTCTATTTTTGTTAGATATATTGGTATCAAAGTGAACATCTAGGTTTATATTCTCTCCACTATATAAACATACTAGCGGATGGTGAATGGCAGTTGGATTAATTGTGAAGAATATACTTGGCACACCTAATCGATGCATCATACTTATGCTTTGATCTCGTTGAGTTTTACGAGAGCTGCCTGATGCAAGGACCTGTTTGCTAGATGCTTTAATTTGTCGTAATAGAATTTGTATGTCCTTATTGTCTGTATATGTCAATGGGTTGTCAATTAACTTGTTGAAGTTTATAGATTTTATGTTAATCAATAGTATAGCCTCTGAAATAAACGAGGGTTTTGATACAGTGAGTTTAGAACCAAGACATATTTGTTGCCATTGTATTACATTGAATATGAAGAATGGAAATAAATGATATTTTCAAAATTCGTGTATTTTATCATTAAGATTGAATAGATAACGTACATGTGTTTGTAGACAGATTTTTATGGAACGAATACTCATTTCAAATACTCCTATGCTATATAGAAAAAGATTGGGAAATATACTAGCAATAAGATCATTGTTGTTGTATTCATTAACCATACTTGATCCGTGAGTACAAGACATGTATAAGTTATTTTAGATATTTTATATAGCCATTTGCATCATTTCATTGGCATCAATATCTGTGCCGTCAAAGTCAATGAGTCCTGAAGTTTCTATCACTGGAATAGATATGTTAATAGGATCTTTTTTTGATACATCATGGAGATTAGTTATGCTGGTGCGATGTTCAGCATTGGCTAATCTAATGTTTGTAGACTCAAATATAAATCTTAACATTGAGCTTGGTATATCATTGTATGGTAGTGTATTTAGAGTTTGAGTATCTATTGTTATGTCCTTGTATCTCATATGATGTATTTGAAGCCATGTAATTCAAGCTTACACTACAACCTTATAACATATAATAAGTCACATGCTTTTATGACCTTTATTGGTGGATGAGTGGCCTTTACAAAATAGACTGCAATTGAATCAGATAATGAATCCAATGATGGTGGTATAATGGTAATTAATTTGTTTGCAGTAATTGGATCTTGAGCAAAGCTCACCAAGATTCCCTTTAGAGCATATTGTCCATTTCGACTTTTAATGTATCGTAATTTTATAAGTATTGCACGACACCGGTATTTAGAAATAAGTGATTGTTCTACTGTTGTTAGTTTAAGTAGCAATTTATCTACTTCTCCCATCCACAAGCCATTTGCAAGAGCAAATTTAGGCATTTGTTTGGCATATAATGCATATTATGTTTATATGTATATGTTGGGTATCATTATAAAGTTCTTGGGGTATAGTTGACTTGTTGTACATGTGGTAGTTTGGATTGAATGTTAATAATATTCTCATGTGAGGAAATATATCATTAATATCATCAATATCATACTTTTAAAGGGATGTTGTATTTGTCATTTAATTGCATACTGAACAATTCAATAAAATGAATGATTTGTTTGTCATATAGTCATTATATTGCTGAAAGCAATGTACATTGTTTTTGAAGGTAATTTTTGGAGGAAAATGATATTTATTATTTTGTTATCTATAAAGCTCTTTTTATTTACGATTAATCATTTGTAAGTCTTTCATGTATTTATGTGAAGTATATAGGGTTCTTCGCTTTACATTAATCAATTTGAGGTTCTTAAGTAATGTGTATTTAGCTCTACAATTTTTATTTATTGTATTTAAATTGATTTTTACTTGGTTAGCGAATGGTTTAAAAATTGGGTTGTTTTTATTTTTGATGAAATTATATATTGCATCGGTGGTTTTTTGCTTCTTTGTCAACAATGGTTTTTCAATGTTTGATTCTACTATATTTGTCACCATATGTTGGTTTGTTTGAAGTATATGTGCATATGGATAATTTGTATTTACTGTAGATTCAGAGGTATTTAATTTTCTCAATTCCTTTTGTTCTACATATCTTTTTTTTTTTTTTTTTTTTTTTTTTTTTTTTTTTTTTTTTATTGATTATCTCCTTCTTGTTTAGTTTCATAATTGGTAATGTATCTTGGTTGGCATTATGAATGATCTTTGTATTTATAACTGATGGAAGTGATATTTTGATGATCTTTTCTTGGGCATATTTTTCTCTTCTCTTTTTGTTTCGCATCTGTTTTCTAAGTATGTCACTATTTGATAGCATTTCATTATGTGCATACAACTCTTTTCTATTTTTGTTTATTGTATATGGATTGTTTTTGTTAACATTGGTTCTTCAATGTATGATTCAATATCAACCTCGATATGACATGCTTTATGATTCTTTGTATTGTGTAGATCTTGGGATTTGCTAAAAGAATGGTGTTGGTTTGTTTGAGGTATATGTGAATATGGAAGATCTGTATTTATTATAGTTTCTATTGTATTCAATATTCTTGTTTTCTTTCTCTTTTTTTTTTATTGATTATCTCTTTGTTCAGATTCACAATTGGTAATGAATCTAGGTTAGTATAATGAATGATTTTTGTATTTATAATTAATGGAGATAATATTTTGGTGATCTTTCTTGGGCATATTTGTCTCTTTTTGTTGTGCATCTTTCTATTAAGTATTTTACTATTTGATAGTATTTCATTTTATGCAGAGAACTCTTTTCTATTTTTAGTTTATCTCTTGCGTTTTATTGCATTTCGAGCATTTTTGGAAGTCTCTACCTTTGTATTTTCAAGTGTAGAATTCTTTTTTTGTACTTGTATGTCGTCCTTGTGATTTTGGATGGATGTCATTTTCACAATATTTGTTGGCATTCATAATATAGTATATACTATATAGTGTAGTATATGTATTGTATAGTATAATATAATTTGGTATATATATATATATATGTAGTATAATGTAGTATAGTATAATATAGTATGTGTAGTGTAATATAGTATGGTATAATGTTATATGTTGTAGACAGTACGAAAAGAGTGCACTATAATGACCACAATAAAAGTAGAAAAAGACGTACTCAGATTCAATGGTTGGACCAATGAATCTAAGCACCACTTATACTACTTTTATTTGTCTCTTGTGTCATCCCAGACCGATGAGCACCTCCAACAACAATCGGAAGCAATGTTTTTTCTTCATTCCGCAAAATCTTTTCTGCCACAAACAGTTAGTCAAGAACGTGGGGTTTAGGTAGCATGCTAATGGATCATGAACAATAAATACACAATAGAGATATACGCTCCAAAGAATTGTGATATTTAAAAAATGCAGAGTTTTCTAGTAAGCACCCCCTAACAAGACATCGTCCCTGGGCCAGACAACCTTGCAGAAGTTTCAATGATCTGCAGAGACAAGAGCTATACATGAAATTCTTTATCGTAGTTATCCAACCACTCATCCTTGGAATCGACATCATTCTAACTTACACAAACTCCTCTTCCCTGTGTTTATCTAGCTGAGCGACTGTCATATGACGACTTTCCCTGATTTTGTGTTTAAACTTTGTTTTTAGGTTAAGAAGAGGGAAAAGGACATAAGAGATAGAAAGAGTAATAGACATTAGGTTATAACCCAGATCTCAATTGTAGTGGGAGTCACAGTTGAGAGACCTCAGCGAAGGATTCTCAGGGAATGAGTTACTTCATCCAAGTAGAAGTTACCTTGAGTTACCATTCTCCCACTTCATGGAATGTATGATGAAGTGTCACTCTCTCCTCCAACCTCAATGCATTCCGGGAGAATGGACATTCCGGGCTCTTGGGAAGGTGGGATGTCCATTCTCCCGGAATGCATTGAGGTTGGAGGAGAGAGTGACACTTCATCATACATTCCATGAAGTGGGAGAATGGTAACTCAAGGTAACTTCTACTTGGATGAAGTAACTCATTCCCTGAGAATCCTTTCTCTGAGGTTTCTCAACTGTGACTCCCACTAAGGTCGGACTACCTATAAGCGCCCCCTGACCCAAAATGGCGCTGTCCAAATTCTCTTAAATGTGAAAGGATAGATGTACCTCATTTGTATATATCGCAAACATGTAAAAACTTACTTAGTAGTTTCGAATTTTGTATAAAATTCAGAAATGCGAATTACATGTTCCAAATTTTTTCAATCCTCACAAAAACCTATTTTGAATGTGATCATATTTTTTGATTTCGAACTTACTACTGCTAAAAATAGGCCAGGTCGCTTAAGTTGGTGATTATAGGACACTCAACCTTATAATCACGAGCATCCTCGTTTTCCTCCTCTCCTTCGGCAAGCTCGTCCTGCACAATCACGAGATGCAACAAAGCTCACTCACAAGAACACCACAACATGCAATCTTCTAAACACGACAGCCACAACAAACCCCCAAATCAGTCCAAACCCTAAACCCTAACCAGTAAAACTCATCAATCAACAAAATCCATGTTGTATGTGAGACGACTGGAATTGCTTTCGAGGTCTGTGATCGAGCTTTGCACTGGAGAATAATATCAGATTAGTTTGATCTGGTCCGCTTGTGGCGATCGCTTCGAAAGCTTCTTTGATTACGAGTCGATTGAGTCATCTAGAGTGGAATGCGGAGCTGTAGCACGTGAGACGGCTTTCTATGCAGGGCAGTGGGTGAGCTTTGCACTGGAGAGTTGATTAGGTCGATCGCGGGAGTCGATTGAGTGCAGTGGAGTTGTTGAGAGAGGAATGCCGAGTGCTTTACAGTGAAGCAGCTTCAGTTGCTTTCGAGGTCAGCTTTTGAATCTTGTGATGGAGGAGCCGTTAGACGGAATGGCGAGTTCTTTTGGACGGTTGTGGCGATCGCGTTGGTCGAGTCGTTGAGAGTAGAATGGCTATGAGAGTTTTGAAGTGAGAAGGATATGATCGTTAGTTTGATTTGGCCTGAGGAGGATTCGATTGTGTCTTATTGTGGCGGTTATCGAATTTTGAGATTGGGAGTGCAATTCTCGGAGGAGCTGGAGCGTTAGAGCGTCGACGTTTAGAGTTTTGGAGTTTTAGTGACTTGATCGAGGTTTTTTTTATAAAGCTTTACATGGATCTCATCTCGGTCTTGCTAAGTGGACTATTGCATCTGGATTGTCAGTTCTAAGCGGTGTCGTGGATGGCTTCAGGAGCTTTATGAAGGTGGAGGGATGTAAGTATTCGGCGGGTGAGGAGTATTGGATTTAAGGGGTGATCTTCGGTTTTCTCGATTGCGGGGAATTGGACGTTGGTGGATCTTCCTGAACGGACTTGCTGCTGATTGTCACGGCTAGCTTGGTCTCGCCAGGACTTGGTTTGGAGCTCCGGGAATTTCCTTACAGAACAATGCAGGCGATTCCAAGAATTTGTGCAAGATCACGATCTTGAGCTTAGGTCGCATGGATCGTAGCTGATGCGGGTCACACCGTTGGTCAGCCATGAGGGCGTTGGCAGAACTTTGTAATTTGTTGACGGAGAGCAGGTCTGTGCCCTCGCCGGAAGGAATTGCTGTGCTGCAGGAGCAATGTCCAGCTCCTGGCTTCACACAGCGTGTGCCAGTGCAGCTCACGGGGCGTCAGTTCAATGGAATATTGCTCCTAACTCGTTATGTGGCGGGCACTAGTGAAAGGGATGGTATATCCGAGCCTTTTTCTCTGGTATTGGAGTTCTTGCAGGGAGTCCCTTCAATTGTCAAAGATGATTCGCCTGGCGGTCCAGACGATCTGAATTCTTATTTTGAAGAGCTTATCAAGCATGTTGGTGAGATTGCAAAGGTGTGTCCGGATGTATCCAGAGATTCGAGCAAGGTCATCGCTAGCTTCATTCAGAACTTTATAGCGGATTCGGTGCAAGAAGGTTCAAGTCTTATGAAGCAGAATCCTTCTTTGACCAGGGTACTGTTTTCCGCGTTAGCCAGAGGATGCCCTACGTTGATTGCGGATGATGCAGAACGTGTGGCACTTTGTATTTTGAAACACTGGAATGTACCCGTTGAATCTTCATGGGCGCCGATTTCGCTGCAGGAGCTCACTCCAAATGGTGAATCTCTTACATTGTATCATACTCCTGAGAATAACGGTACACTGAACATGTTGCATAGAGAGCCCTCAATCGATGATCCGTTTGAAGTTGATACAGATGAAGGTGATTCTTTCCACACCCTTCAACCCACACTCTCCAAATTTAGCCCTGGTATTGTGGATGCTACTGGTCACTCTGATAAGTTGAATGGCACGAGCAAGAGTGGGAGAAAGTTGCAGACTATCTTTGAAGCAGAGACACTTGATGCATTGGAACGGCATGACTTAGCTATTCGACTTCTTGCACAAGTTCTGGAAAGAGTCAGAGACAATGAGCCTCTTGTTCTTCAACTAAGAGCTGCCTCAATCAGACAGCTTCGAGATGTAGCTTTACTTCTAAAGGTATCGGACCATTTCTTATTACTATTGTGTATATCTTGTGAGTAGTTGTGTGGTTATGTTTCCACGCTGCAGAAGGGCTCGAGTATTATCGAATTTTCTTCTATTGTCGAAAGGCCTCATTCTGATAATTGAAGTAGTGGAGGTGGTTTTATGGGATGGAGAAGTTGTGAAGTGCTTCTATAATTATAGCCAGATCTGTCATTTTATGAGATTACGACTTGGTATTTGATATTCCGATCTATTGTTTTCAGATTCGGAAGCGAGACTGGACCGTGGATGGTGTGCCGCTGCTGGCCAAAATGAATGTGAAGCTTCAGACTGCTCAGCTAGCATGTGCTGTGCAACAGCGTTTTTTGAAACCAGATATGAATGGAAATTTGTCCAAAAGCTACTCAAATGGCAAGCTGCCCAAGACTAGAATTCGAGACACACTTTCGTTGTTGATGGACGTAGCAGATGCTTCCATTATATCACCCTGGCGGAGACTGAAAACCAGCGAAGCGCTAGTAGGGTACCTTGTCGCTGTGGTGGCACAAGTTGGTGCCTTACATGGCACCTCAATGTTTAGAATTCTCCTGCTACGATTCAAGGCGCTTCTGTTGTCTGCTTGTGCCCAAGTGCGTCATTCCATGATTCGCATCCATCTCATGTTCTGGGCATCACTTTCATCTGCAACATTGCTTCTGTTTAGCTAACACTGCTGTAATTCAGTAGCATTTTGAATTTAACGTTTTCATTGGATCTGCCTGTATATGATTGAAGAGCCAAACTCCTAGATTGCAAGGTATTAGGTTTGGAATCCTTTTAGGATGAGTGACTGGTCCTCAACAACTTTTGTGAAAATGGAATCAAACTTGTTGCAGGTGGACATGTCATCGACAAGTACTTTATTAGCAAGCATTGTCAAGTCCGTCTGCGTATTGATCGGCGAAGGCTGGAATTTTGACGAGACAGCCATTAAATCCTTCCTCTTATCCTTGGCAGTATACGTTCGAGAACGATTGGCAAAGGTAAATTGGCATTCCATTTCATTCTCTCTTTTTGCAAAATTAGATTCGCATTCTGTCAACATGTGTTTTGGTCCGGTGCGTTTGCCAGCTGACATATTCATGGAATATTGGCTGGAGCAGGAGAAGAAAGAAAAAGAGATGGCTGCTGTGACTCAGCTTAATGTCATATCCTTACTTGCTGATGTAGCAGTGTCGCTAAAGAAGTCAGACGCAGTTGATTTGATACTCCCCCTTTTTATTGAGAGCTTGGAAGAGGGAGATGCGTCTGTCCCTAGCCTTGTGCGGCTCCAGGTAAACATGGTGGCTGCATATTTCACATGAAGCTATAAATATTACATCAAATCATTTTGTGAGACTGAGTGGTAGAATTCTTTAACTTCTGTACTTAGCAGCAATAATGGGGCAGGCATATTGTGTTGCAGGTTTTGAATGCTTTGGCGCGCATGGCATGCTTCGGTTGTTACAAATCCTACAGGGAAATTGCCGTGCAGCTCACACGCAATTATGTGAACAGGCTCTCAACATTAGAATCCGCATATAGTCGCCTCGCTCCTGAGTTAGCTACTGAATGTGAGGAGGTAATATCCTTTCACGACCCCTAGTTGCAGCACTTGCATGTTAATATCCCAGCAGCATAGCTCCGATTTTGTTTCGCATTTCAGGTTTCTTATCGGTTGTGATCTCGTGACACTAATGTTTAGCTGGGACATATACTGATCTAGGTATGAGAGTATCACGACAGAATCTTGTTTTTAATGAACTAAGAGATTGTCAGTAATAAGTGTTGGGATCCTGACTTCATTTGCATGTCGTAAGTATATATCTTTGCTGGCAATTTTCTGCAAGCGAATGGCTGTTACAAGGAAGGTTGGAAAAAATGGTGTTCTTATGCAGACTCTCCCGACTGCGCTTCTATACGTTTCTCAAAGCTTGAAAGACCCAAGTATGCGTACCGACTATCGGCAACGACTGCTAATACTCTGCTCTGATGTTGGTTTGGCTACCGATTCCAAAGAGGGCAGGTTTGCAAATTCTCCTGATTATTGTATTTGCTCGGATATCCATGACATGTCTATCTAAAAGATTTTCAGAAGACAACTTTGTCCCAAATCGGCCATACTCCGTCAAATCGGCCAAGCAGCTTTGAAAAGATGTCAAATTGTTTTGTAATGTCACAAATTTTCTCAAGTGAAGGTCCATAATAAGTTTTGTGCGCTCCACAGGAGTGGACAACAACTTCTCGGACCACTTCTTCCAGCTGTAGCTGAAATATGCTCCGATTTAGATCCAGCTGAAGAGATGGAACCGCAACAATTGAAGTTGTTGCGCAGCCTCTGGTTCTATATTGCCTTTTTCGGTTTGGCTCCACCCATTCTAAAGGTTCCCATGTCCTCTAAGTCAGCTTCTTTGAGCAGGAGCCAAGTAACTATGAGCAGAAGTCGACAAACTATGAATGGGATGTACGCTATTAGCGGCCCTTATTTGTTAAGCCCTGATTGGTCTGCAGCGGTGTGTCGTCTCGCTTTAGCTACTCCACCGCTGGTAAGTTATTTCTGTAGATTTCTTCCAAGAACATCATTTGTCATGATTCGGTTTTATTGAAAATAAGATGATCGAGTCTCGGTTGCTTATTGTCGAAAAACAATTTGAAGTTAAATGCAATGAAGTCTGCACCTCGAACCGCAACTACACTTATTGGTTGAAATAAAATAACTGCAAACCTTCATCTCAATGTAATCAGTACCTTGCATTGAAAATGGCATCAATCTTTCTGACTTGATCACAACGTCTGCTGGGAAATGTTTATTGGGATATTGAATGTTCCTGCTACTATTAATTTCCACTTTGTATGTTCCGGGCTAATTGTGTCTTGTGTTAGTAATAGGTTGTGAATTCAATGAAATGGCTGGAAGATGAGCAGGAGCTGGGCGCACTGCATAATCTAAACAGTCGACGAGGAGGCAACAATGAAAAGGCACAAGTCATCCAGCGTACCATGCTCTCTGCTGCGTTGGGTGGACAAGTTGATGTAGCTTCCATGTCCACGATATCAGGTAAAATATAATCTCAAAACATTTTTGTGTCGATACGAATGGTTTCGCGTCCTCTCCAGCGTCTGAGCTATCACTGTGATTCATATTGCATTGGAGTGAACCAACAATGACGATTTTCATTTCCAGATCTCATTCGGAACTCAAATTATGGGAACTTGTGTTTCCTTTTCTAAAAACTATGCACGAAGCCTACCATGTTTAATTTCTGAAGACTCTGAGCATCTTTGGGTTTCACTTTAGGTGTGAAGGCAACATACCTGCTAGCAGTTGTCTTCCTTGAGACACTTCGTATGAGTCGTCAAGGAGGAATATTGAATGGCAAGGACATAACCGGAAATCGCCGAAGTGCTTTGAACTGTATATTCAAATATTTGGAGACTTCAAGCCGAAACCCTGCTGTAGATCAATGTCTAAGTACGATAGTTTATCGTGCCTTTGGTGCTGCTTTGACATGGCTGGTAAGTTCTCAATGACTTTATCACGGTACAACTCTGCAATCAATTGTGAAAAGATCAGTAGATGTTCCTTGGGTCGAAGTATCAGGAATTGCATTGAGATATGCACGTCGACCGTTCAGGATATTCATTAACTGCTCTCTGGCGTGTTCGTGGCAGGAGGACGAGCAATTTTTTAGTGGAGATGATTTAGAGATAAAGCAGAGGATTCTAACTGCTCATGCGTGCTGCCTAATCAGTCATGCAACTCATCGTGAGGAGCCTGTTCGTGAAATGGCAGACAGCTTGCTAAGTCAGCTGAAAAACAAATTTCCACCGGTATTTCACTTCCGAAGGATTTTCTTCACAAATGATCGTAAATTATCCTTGCTGATTGGCTTATTCGTCATTCCATGGCATCTTTGTTTCTGATGTTTCCCTTTTGCTTCTGGGTGTATTTGGCAATATACATGAGAACTTATTCTTCTGTGATTTTTCTCAATATTCAGCCGTTTATCATTTGCTGGAGTGGAAAATTTGGCACCCTCCTGTGCTTGTGTAATAACCTTTGTCGTATTGGTATTCATGTGACTAATGCTCATTCGGGCTTTGGTTCCACGTGAGTCTCAGGTACTGTGGAATAAACAATGTTTGGAAGCGATGCTGCGTTTATTATCCGAGCAACCCCCGTTGCTGTCTGGTATGGATTCTGCAGCAGTAAGAGATATTCGTGAACTGACATATCAACGAGTACAAGAATGGATTACATATGCCCTCTTATATGCGCCGTCCACAACACAAGGCCTGATACAGGTACGTTTAGTGGTAGATCGCATTTAGAGTTGCCGTCACGATTGGATCTGAAAGTGCGGGTCAATCTTCGGACGTAATTTTTCTTCAAGTGTTCCAACCTTCAGAGCCCTTTGTGTCCTTATAATTATCATGAAGGCTTTTGCTACAGGCTTATGGCCTATGACTAAAAATAAATTAGACACACTAAAGATATATGCCGCTTTTTTTAAATGTGCTCTAACTCTGATTTGTGGACATCATAGGAATACTTCCGGCAGGTGACTGCATCCCAGAATGTGGCTCACTCAAGCAACATTATTGCTTTATTATCAGATACCCGATTGGATCCAAGTGCCTCAATTATGGGTGCTGTTCCTGCAGTTACAGCTGCAACGGCAGCTGCTGCCGGTGGTGATATGAGTCGCATGGATGTTCTATCCGTTGGAATCACCAGTGCAAATGTAAAATCTAAGTACGTTGGAGAGATTGCTGGAATGAAGAGGATGCTCAGCGTCAGCATGGGTGGTTTAACACTAGGTGAGATGCAAAGGACGTTGAAAACCGGAAATGTTAAAAATGAAGAGTTCCTACATGTGGAGCTTATTGACCGCTTCATTCAGCAGCTTCAGCAGTTTATAACAGATGCACAGCTTGGGCTATCCATTGATAAAGAAAGATATCGCGATGCTTGTTTGCAAGCTGCTGCTCTTCTATTGTCCAATACTGTAAGAATCCAATACTTCACCTTGCGTGGGAGCTCACATTTGATCGAGCATTAAATTCATTATAGATCAGCATCTGTGGGTCCAAAAGCAGATCCTCTGAATGTGATTCTTGAATAAAGCATAATCTTTAAATTGGACAGATCCTTCAGGTCGTCGATCAAACTTGATTGGTATTTAGTTTCTTAGTGTATTCTTGGCCTCCGTTTTAACTTCTAATATCTCTCAAATTATAATTTCTTGTGTGCACAGACCTCAACCACTGAAGTGCCTTCGAAACCCACTTACCAGCTATTGCGGTTGTTGTGTTGGAGTCCCGCTCATATTTTCACTACAGAAGTGATAGAAACAGGCGTATTTGCATGGACGTGGCTTTTTGCAGCAGCCCCTCACTTCAGCTCTTTGGTGCTAGCTGAGGTTGTGGATGCTTGGTTATGGACAGTAGAAAGCAGGCGGGGTCTGTTTGCTGCAGGTGTTTCTAATTCTGGACCTGCAATGCAACTTCGACCCCAGCTTTCTCCTGGTCAGCCTGGGCCTCCACTTGCTCAAGATCCTATAGAAGCCATAACTGCTCATCGATTGTGGCTTGGATTTTTCCTCGACAGATTTGAGGTGAGATACTTTCACCCAGCTTTTTCAAATTTGTTTGTACTCTTGTTATTCGTGGTTAGTATTGTTCCATAGTTGCTAGTTCCTTATTTTACAGTATACGCATCTGTGCAGGTGATAAAACACAGTGGAAGTGATCAGTTGCTGTTATTGATGCGCTTATTGGAAGGATCGGTGCAGACACATACTCATTTTTCTTCTCACCCAGGAGCTGTTGGCACTTTCTTCACTCTGTTGCTCTTGGGCCTGAAGACATGTGAATGTTTGGTCCAGAGCGGATCTCCAAATGAAAGAGTCGGTGTCCAATTACTGCGAGACCGGATTTATAGGTGCATTTAATTTAATTTAATTCTTTCACAAACTGCTGAGCTGTCCTTGTTTACTTTATATCGAAACTTGGATCGGCGGATTTCTTGTGTATTATCGCAATCGCTCCATTTAACTTTTTGATCAATTAACTTGTTTCTAAACCTGGGAACTAATATGTAACAGACATTGAAGCTACAATCTTGTCATCACCAAATACTGATGGGCCATGTAACGTTTCTTCGAATTGCAGAGCTGCATTTGAGTGGTTTGCAGTGGAGCCAACTTGGCATGAATCATCTGTAGAAGGAATGGCTGCAGCTGAGGCCCAGGCTGTTTCAACGTTTACTCAGCAGCTAGCCCTTGCCCAACCTGACACGAACGATCATACGGAGTTACCTGGTCGTTCACCTTCTCGTTCAGCACGTCTCGCCTCTTCAGCATTTTTCCCTCACTATACTCCGTCATCTGTTCGTCCCTCGGCAGATTTACATACGCAAGTAAGAAGTCGTCACTAACTGTAGTGAATATCACTTCTCCAACTAATATTTTTATCTGTTTTGTCCATATTTCGCCTAACCTTGACTGATGTGATGTAAGGTTGCTACAGGATGATAGTTATTTACAGGTTGCGGAGGGCTTGGTAGCTGATAATAAAGTCTCGGTTTTGAGTTTAGCAATTTGAACTACAGACTGGACGCTATTCTTGAAAATAGTGAACTTACAATGCAATGTTATCTTTTGTACTCAGATGGAGATTGATCATCCAGTTTGGGGGAAAGTGGACAACGATTCTAAAGGAAGTCAGAAACAATTGCTGTGCATGCTCTGCCAACTTGAATTAGACCGACTTGATACATGGGCTCATCCACTTCAGTAAGGACGACTTAGCATTAATGCATCTCTTTGAATTGGGTTTTGAAATCTAAAGTCTTTTACTATGCACAACATTCTGTACCATCATGTCAAATGTGCCTTATCCATTACGGTTCAATTCCAACCACCAAAATCTTTCTAGTACCAAAGTATCTGGTAATCTCTTCATGTTGAGCTTCTTTGTCAAATAGTGGCTGAATTCCTAATCTACAATGATGCTGTCCATGTGGGACTAATATAAACGCTTCCGGTTGATATTGGATCCTGAACTACTTGCTTTTATTTGCATTTAAATTACTTGTGAAGTACTCACTGCTCGTCCTTGCAGGGTTTGTGCGATACCTCGCTTACAGAAGACGGTGTCAGAGCGTTTGGAAGATTATGTCAAGACAGCATGGTCTGTCGATCCCCGGATTGCCCTTGCTTTGGTTGCAAGGTTTCCAGGTTCAGCCGCATTAAAAGCGGAGGTTAGCATGCTGGTACAGGTGCGCTGACACTTACATTGTGCTTCACCGTTCTCATGGTTTGACCTTTGAAATATGAAGTATCTACTTATAGACCTGTAGGTTATTGAAGTCTATCAGGATGCTGATTGCTATTTCAACTATGCAGGCCAATATACAAGACTTGACTCATATTCCAGAGGCTTTACCATACTTCGTGACTCCAGAAGCTGTCGAGGAAGATTCTCGTGTTTTGCAATGGTTACTCCATTGGGCTCCCTGCTCCCTTACTAGTGCTCTGGCTTTTCTAACGCCGGCCTACAAGGGGCACCATCGCGTGATGGCATACGTGCTCCGTGTCATGGAATTTTATCCCCCTGAGAGAGTCACCTTTTTCATGCCCCAGCTTGTGCAGGCTCTTCGCTACGATCAAGGAGTAAGTGAGCAATCTCCTAGGCTTAAATGATACTGTTCTAGAGCACTAAAGCTTTTGGAGTTGCTTTCAGATTAATTTATCATAACCATTTTCGTACTTTAGGAGGAGTCGATGAATTTCTTGTTTTTGTATATCTCATGCAAATAATGAATACTGAAGTATGGGTGATGTACCTCTTTGTTTTAGGGACTGGTGGAAGGATACCTGATGGTGGCAGCCAGTCGGAGCAATTTGTTTGCCCACATCTTGATTTGGCAACTTCAGGTTGCTTGAACTTTTTCTACTGCATGTCGTTTAATCGCTCAATTGTTCACTTTTGTTATTGTTATGTCCACATTTTTACACCGAGGTGCAATTGCAGGGAGAAGAGCCACCTTCCTCTGACGATATTAAAGAAGAACACGCAGTTGAGGTATTTACTGCACCAGCCTTGTGGTTAGCTGAATGTACATATAGTATTGGTGGAAAGGACCACAGCCCTGTTGACCTCTCAAGTTACCCTTTCGTCAAGCACCGGTTTTATCTTTCAGTCTTTATATTGCACTATCTTTTTTCAACTTAGCAATTCTTTTTTAACATGATTGGAACTTGGCATGCCAGGGGAGTGCATTGTACGATATTGTGCCGAAGTTAAAGCAGCTTATCATTCGCAGTTTTACTCCAGAAGCTTATGACATCTTTCTTCGTGAATTTCGGTTTTTTGACAAAGTAACTTCGATCTCTGGTATTCTTTACCAATTACCTAAAGAGGAGCGGCGAGCCGGTATACGCAGGTAATCCACTGACCCAAACATGTATTCTGTACTCTACATGTCTTCTCCGTCGGGTCCACGATAGAATTGTTTCCTGTGTTTGTGTTCTATAGAAAGTGCATAATGCATTATACATAGGAAGTGCATTATACTAGTGACTGTTGAGGATACTACTCGGTGTCTCTGGATGTTTCAACTGCGTGAGTTCAAGTGTGTGTTTACCAGATCCTTGAACTGGTCTCGAGTGGATTGAAACTAATATCTATTACCTTTGAGTCTTAATGTGATCAGAGAGCTGGAGAAAATTGAAGTGGAAGGTGATAACCTTTATTTGCCAACAGCACCTAATAAATTGGTTAGGAGCATTAGAATGGATAGCGGTATTCCATTACAGTCGGCTGCGAAAGTGCCAATAATGATCACCTTTAATGTGGTGGACGAAGATGGTGATCCTGATGATATCAAACCGCAAGCATGCATTTTTAAGGTATATTTGCAGCCATATTAAATACAGTGCGTGTCATTTTTACACCGAGGTTTGAACTCTTCAGAAGTAGGAAGGGGGCCCCTTGTCATAATATGAACCTGGTTTTGCCAGTTAATCATGCTTTTAAGACTGACACAACTTATCGTGTGTAGGAGCACAGCTGCTTCAGTCATGAAATTTTTATTTTGCCACCTCTATGTTTTGTGACACGCAGTAGAGTTAATTTTGTTTTGACCAAAACTTTTGGCGACCTGGTCAACATATGGTTCTGGGTTTTCACTTCTAGTAGTTCTGAAGCGTCTACGTTGCAGCTGAGATAGCAGGGAATTTCTGAGTATTTAACTCGTGTGGAACATCCAGCTGAAGAATTCACGAAACATTTGAATCGCTGTAGGTGGGAGATGATTGCCGACAAGATGTGCTAGCCCTTCAGGTCATCGCACTTTTGAAAGATATATGGAAAGCAATAGGCGTCAATCTCTACGTGTTCCCCTACGGAGTACTGCCCACGGGTTACGGAAGGGGTATTATTGAGGTAAACTCATTTTGTTGATCCCCTTGCTGTAGCAATCCAGATTTATGCTATAGCAATCCAGACTTGAA
This sequence comes from Ceratodon purpureus, assembly GCA_014871385.1. NCBI lineage: Eukaryota > Viridiplantae > Streptophyta > Bryopsida > Pseudoditrichales > Ditrichaceae > Ceratodon > Ceratodon purpureus. Next base: position 5,282,910 of record CM026433.1, on the reverse strand, counting down.
AAAAATGTTCCTTCTGATTTATGTACCTTATCAACATTATATTACTGACGAGAGACTGTTCCAACTGGGATTCTAAGTTTTTTGTGTCTTCTACGTTATGCATTTAGTTATCTACTTTCTTTTTTACCGGCTCAATAAGTATTGAATTAAGGTTCGATAAGTCAGTGTATGTTAACTAAATATATTCATCCTTTCTGAAGCTTAATAATTTAAATCAGAATTTGAGTTTTTGTGTGACTCATCACAGGTCGTACCAAACACTCGAAGCAGAAGTCAAATGGGGGAGGTTACTGACGGAGGATTATTTGAGATTTTCCAACAAGAGTATGGTCCTGTCGGATCTACCCGCTTCGAAGAAGCTCGTGAGAAGTTTGTTGTGAGCAGCGCTGGCTATGCTGTTGCAAGTCTTCTACTCCAACCAAAGGATCGACATAATGGAAATCTTTTATTTGACAAGTATAGCTCTTTCCTTCCTTTTTTGAATTTGGTGTTTGTTACTCCTTAAGTATAGACGTCTTAAACTGTGTTTTAGCAGTGGAGATTTCCTGAATTGTGAATGTCTTCGTCTTATACGAGTGTTTGGTATAAACAGCGAGGGGAGACTGGTGCACATCGACTTTGGTTTCATCCTGGAAACGTCCCCAGGAGGTAACATGCGGTTTGAGAATGCGGACTTTAAATTGAGCCACGAGATGACTCAACTTCTGGATCCCTCTGGTTCGATGAAAAGTGAAACGTGGAACTATTTTGTCAGGTATTCCTCCCTCGGTAGTCGTTGGTCCGCTTTCAAATTGTAGATGTTGGGCTGTAAAATACATTCCCACTCAACCAGTGCATGTCTTGACCTACTCGTTTGAATGACTGTAAGGGAGCGATATTTGATAGTGCGCATTTCCTTTCTTTTGGAGTAATCGTGCCGCAATCTAAATACTTCAGACTCAGATTAATTTGATTAAATATCTAAGCAAAACCTGGTTGGCAGCTTGTGTGTGAAGGGTTACCTTGCGGCAAGGCTCCATATGGAGGGTATCTTGACGACTGTTCACTTGATGATTGATAGTGGTCTTCCATGTTTTAGTCGAGGAGATCCTATCGGTAATCTTCGCAAACGATTACACCCTGAAATGAGTGAACGTGAAGCTGCGACTTTTATGATTAAAACCTGTGCTGATGCCTACAACAAATGGAGCACGGCTGGGTACGATTTGATCCAGTACTTGCAACAGGGCATTGAGAGATAGAGAAATATACTGGTATATTCACCCATGAACTTAGATTATGAGTTCTATCATATTGTCTATTCATTCTATCATATTGTCTATTCATTCATACTGGTGGATATCATATTGATATGATTTAGAAGATCTTTGCAATAGAAGAGAGGATAACCTCTACTGTATTCATGTCCTCCCGTGTGACATACTCTTTGAGTTTGAAAAGAGCAATTGAGTAGATTGCAATTTTGTCGCTGGCAGCCTGTGAATATTGAGTCGCCTTTACAGTGTTGGTAACGTCGGGAACTGCTTGGTATTGATGAACATTACATAAACCCTATTAGGGTTGTACACTAATTATTGTTAACCCAGGCGGCTACCGGGGAAACCCACTTCTGTATATATTCTACACATGATTAATACAAAGCTCTCTTGAGCTTCCGCTTCTAAACACCAACACTTGGATGTTAGCAGCAGAGCAATTCGGAAGTCTAAATTAAAGCCTCATGCCTGGTATTGAATAGCCCTAATTGATTGTAAACAACTTTCTCCTTTGTTGCAGCCTCAGCAAGAGTCCTATCAGCTGATGCCAATGCCTCCGTCAACCGATCCTCTAACTGATGATGAAGGTGGAGTGTTTAGCCGCCAATCAAAACAGGTTGGCCAGTCGATCAGAAGTCTAAATTTACAAGCCTAACACATGGCCACGACGACCGCCGGTTTCAACAATGAATCGCACAATTAACCTTCTTCAAGAGGAGCAATCTGAAACTTGCTCCAGTTCCCTGAAAAGTGTGAAACCGACATACTCCTTCTAGTGTCATCGTCATGTCATGCATGTCCAACGCTTCCAAGTGAGCATAAGGTTGAGACACCCATAGGAGAACCACATGACCCTGCACTGAAGATTGGAAGGAGTGCATGCGACTCAGTCACGTTTGCAGGGGATTAGGGGGCGCAACTTCATGTGACCATTGGCAAGCCGGACGAGGACAGGAAGCGTACCATAAAGCTGGGGCTGCCGGGTCCGAACCACTTATTCCGACCGAAGTAAATAGTCTCAATGAGGCAAGCATGGAGACTGAAGCGTCGCCGTCACAGTCGGATGTACAAATTGAGCTGCAGAGAAGTAAAGGAAACGATCGATTGATCCGGGAGTACGGGGACGTCCAAAGAAAGGGCCCTGTACATTAGCAGGCGCCCATTGGGCTGCAAAGCAGTAAGGACGTCGAATTGGAGGAAACTAAACAGAAGCTGCAAGAAAAAACAAAGCATTGCATCGAGGCGTTCAACCATAATTTGTCGCTTGAACAGAAAGTGGACAAGTTGACAAAGCAAAATGCCAAACTACTGGAAGATTCTAAGAGCCTCAGAAAGAACGTGGAAGTTTTGAAGAAGGAAATTCACGGCCTATCGCAGAAGTGGAGGGGCCAACAAACTACATTGTTAGAACTTAGTGGAGCGGAGTGAGAAGGAGAGTGCGACGGTCCTGGTGGATGGGCTCAAGTCCGAAATGGGCAATTGGAAGCGAGGCTACATCTCCAGCCAATCACAGTGGATGACCAGTTAAATCTTGCAGAGAAAGCTCCACCAGCTTCGTCGGTGGAGATGGCATACATTTGGGGGAGGGAGGTTTTCTACCTCGTGAGTGGATTGACTTACATGGAGTATATTTCCATAGAGAGGTGGAAGCGCGCTTGGGACGACGCAGTAGCCCTCGGGAAGAGAAATGTTCTGGTGGAGGTGGTAGTCAGAGGAGATATCTCTCTGGAGAACTATGGAGATGCTTACTCCTACATTCGCGACTTTGGTTGCAGTTTCCTTATGGGATGTGGGGCTTTGGAGAAAGCTTCGGCCCAAAGGAAGAGCAATCAGGCGAGATGTTACGAGGGAGCCCGACAGACCCTAGTTCCTATGGACATGGACCGCCAATTGCAGGCCGAGATCGGATCGTGGACACTCGAGCATTTCAAGAGGTGGAAAACACGACTGGAACAGTTGCAGGATCTCTACCGACATTTTGACTGGGTCTCTGAGATGATACAGAACGCGGCAGTCCCTAGTAAAGGCGGTCAATAGTCATCCATCAATTTACCTTGCAACCTACCTTTCTGGCCAAGCACAATTGCAATCGAAAGTATTGTGTGATTCGCTCTCAACCATTCCTCCGATTTCTTACAATATTGAGGTTTCATTCCATAGTTGTCCTGCTGGGAAATCTCTACTCCGATTGCCTAGAATGACACACGACATCGAGACCTGGACTCTTCCTCTACCCCTATGCAGCGATGAGAAGTTCCTTGGAAAATGGAGCAACCTCTTCGAAGATCCTAGTAGTAGTCCGTTTCCTACCTTTGAGGCGCTGCTTTGGATAGGGAAGGATCATGCCCCAAACCTTCGACCTCCATTGACCAGATTCGAGAAGTTGCAATTTTCATAATCCTGTCGGCGCTGTAGTTCCTACCCTCCATTGGTAGAAGCAGATGATAGGCTCTGCCGCGACTGTGACAGAAGATACACCTGGTATGTGGACCAGAGATTGGACGATGTGTGGTATAATTGGCCTATCATTCCAGGTCATTACAACACTCCCATCAATTCAAAATTGTCACCGGGCATATACCAAATTTTTCCAAGTGCACAGCCATCATCGGGACCCCACTTGCTTCATGGCAGCCATCTTTTGTGCCATCTTTGCATATTGGTGCAACGAGTTCAATCTCATCCTCGACATCCGCATTGGAGTTGAGGAATGCAAGGACATGTTGGTGTATTCCAAGCTACACTACTTATCATCTCGGAAAATGCGTCTATTGGAGTTGATGGCCATTACTCAGTTTCTTGAGGGTGCGCACGACGTTCTCGTTTGTAACATGTATCCAGGTACTAGGAGTTCCGCAATGAAGGCCGACCATGATAAGCAGGCACAATACGAGAATGAGCGGAAGAGGCTGGGCATCACCTATGAGAAGCAGGAAGAGATAATGTGCTTAGAAAAATCTGACTTAGAAATGTGCTAGTGAATGCAAAAGAAAACAATTTCCAGTTCATCACTCTCACGACCTAGGATCAGCTGAAGCAAAAATATATGAATCTTCCACAAGTTGTGTCTTCGACCCTCTCAATGTCGCACATGATGTTCTGTTGTTGGGACGTTCAAGAGAACCAGAGCTTAAAATCTGCACATGCCCAAAACCACCAATGCAGGACAGGCATTTTCCAGAATCGCTAGATAGCCATCTAGTTATCGATCAAAGCAGTGGCCATTCCACCGAGCATCAGTCCATTTACTAAAATGCCGTGATTGTATTCCAGGTGCCGTACTGCCTCTAGTTACCTCCAATTGAATCTTAATTTTTTTGCATCCAAACCGAACCTCCTAAACTACAAAATCTCGAAAGTAGAAGCAAACTTGGGAAACTCTGATGATGATTTGCTAAGAATGACCAGAGGTCACAAGAGCTGCTAAGTGTACTCCCTCACAACAACGAAGGAACATTTGAACGAACTTATGGTACCGTACCTCCACACTCTGTGTCAAATTTCTTTTTTTTGCATTCACTGGCTTTTGAAGTCAGGAACTTGAACTTGTTTTAAACATTACTCAGACCCGGCTTTCACGGAGTTCACTGTGTTTTCAAAGAAGCTAAAAACATGTTTTGCTGGTTGCTTCTCCTCCATTTTGTCATGCCGATGGTGTGCTTGGTAGGATCCCGCTTTCTTTTTTGGCAGGAGAATTAGCAAAGTTCAATCACTACTCCTGTGGGACGTTTGTGCTATGGATGCCCCGTTTACGCATGCTAATTTAGTGGTAAATTCGAACGTCTTCAGTAGCAAACAAGTTACTCGTAATGGACTAATTACAATTCACCTGTGAGAGTTCATATAGTCATTCGCGCGAATAAACCTAGGTACAATTACTAGAAAATGGGTTGCTTCACAGGTCCTCTCCAAACCCATGCCTTTGTTGTTTAGGTTCGGGTTGAGGTTCGGATTTAGCTTCGGGCTGTCCGAAAATAGTTTTTTTGAGGACATTCCTTTGTGTGAAGTGGAGGTCCCACGAGTTTTGACACCGTCCCCCTTCAATATGTGGCTGTGTGCACGGCAAAAGTGGCTGTTTTGACACAATAGGTGGCAGTGACGAAGAATGTGATTCCGTTGACAAGCCATAGGTTTACGTTGATCCAGAATAGGTTGTGACGGACGTCCTACGGGTTGCGACGGACGTCCTATGGGTGGCGACGGACGTCCTATGGGTGCCATAGGTGGATGTCGTAGTGGCAATGGACAACGTCGACTTGGCGATGGTGAATGTTGACGTTTGAGGCGGCCAGCGCCACCCATTTAGTATTCCATATGGGCAATCTGCTGCATCCACTTGTACGCCTCTAGTCTCTCTTTTTGATTCTGCAAGTTCAATGCTTGTTAACAGTTTCCGTATCCTTTGAGTTAACGGCATCTTTCTAAAACAAAATAGACAAAGATGGGTCTCTTTATTTTCCCCCATCGAGAGGTGCAATCGCTGGTTTGGTTGCTAGGCTCGGTGGGTTCCATTTTGCTGCCCCTCCCCGTTTTGGGATCTTGGTGTATTCTTTTGGTTTTTTTTTTTTATAAATTTGGGGCCGTAGGCCTCAACTTACCTCTAAGGAGAACTCCTGGAAATCACTAGGACCCCACTTAAGGCAAATAATAGGGGCAGAGATTTGCCCCTCCCCTCCCACCCCCCGAGCCTGGCCTCCGAGCCACGGTGCCACCGCTTGAATGGGGGAAAATAGACAGATCCGATAAAGATTACCGTGAAAATGGTTTGTAGGGTTAGAAGATGCATATTCTCATTGCCTCAATTGAATGACATGTCTCATTGCCTCAATTGAATGACATGTCTCATTGCAAAGCTTTTGAAAATTGTGTGAATACAGGGAACATCTTGGAGTTAAATTTTGATGTTTCTTTCTGTACCTGCAGCTCGTTGCAATGGAAAACAGAAATGATCATCACTCTTATGGCGCCCCCATTCGCCCGACTTCAATGCCCACAGATGGTATGCACTTCTTTCCAAAACATCAACTGCAGCAATATTTTTGAGATTAGATTGTTCTAGCAATCCGTAGAAAATGACTCTATTCATACTCTATGAAGAATTCAATTGAAAGTTATTATACAAATAATTTTGTAATATAGAAATTTCTTTATTGTAATGAGATTTTGGCAAAAGCATAAATAAATATTATTATTGATGTTATTGATATTTATGTTTATACATAAATATATAATACATTAATGTCACAGATTTGAAATAGAACACCAAAAAAATAATTTAAAAAATTGCAAGTTTTTGGTAATAGGCAAGTTCCTTACATATGAATTATGTTAAAACTTTTATTCATATTCTAATAAAAGTTTTAACATAATGAATAACTATAACAAATACATTGATATAAATTAATGAACTTCAATCCAGTGAAGTTTAAAAAGTAAAATAAATATCTCTTAGATGTTCCTTTAAGAATTTCAAAAGATACTTGGAAAGAAATCAAATAAGTTTTCTTTCTTGAAGATAGTTTGAAGTATTTTTTATCTTCCGATTTAATACTTCTGGATTTTTGGAAATTTATCACAAATTTGATCAATAAACTATATTCAGTGTGCTTTTTTGGCCATTTATCATTGACGAGTCAATTCCACAAGAAATTGTACACAAAACCTAAATAATATATCTTTTTTAAAATATATATATTTTTTTTTTTTCTGTTTATGTGCTATTTGAAATTCTCAAATTATTTTCTATTTTCTTTTAGATACAACCTACTAAATTGTATATATTTCTTATAAATTAAGACAATGCATGTTATAAATACATTCATGATTTATTTTCAAACTCGTATAAATCTTGAAAAGTAAAAAACACTATCAATATTATATATTCATCCAAATAAAAATTCGAACTTAAAAATAAGAATTTTAATAATAATAATAATATTTATCCAAATAATATGCTTTGGCACATAAATAGATTCTAATCACATAAGAAACTAGCAATGGGCACTAGAAATGCTCTTCCACGAGACTTCATTCCCTCATTTAAAGAGTAGCTACAAATCAAAGGGGATGGCATTTGCAGTAAAAATGAGCATCAAAATTTAGTTGCATGCTACTCTTTTGTTTCTGTGAATGCAAATCTTAGAGTATTTTCCATATGCCTCTTCCAAATATCTCACTCTCCATGAAAAAACCAAACAGGTTAAAAATAGAATTTTGAATTTTTTTGCTAAACATTCAGAAATTTAGTTTTACGAGTAGACTACAATTTTGATGATATGGTCCCAAAATTCTATTTTTAACGAAGTTGGTTTTTCCATGGAGGGTGAGATATAGGATCAATGAAGAAATCAATGAAAAATCTAAAATCAAGCATTAAATTAAGATTACGAAAAGTCTCAATTTAACAAATTTTGTCTTCTAGGTGATAATCTAGGAACGTCGTAACATCTTTGGCAATTCTGAACGTCGTAACATCTTTGGCAATTCTGATTTCTGATGTTCTCTGAAATGATTGCTTCGCACCTTGAATGCTCTGAACTGGAGACGAGACAGTTCAAGAATAATCTTCCGTCGTACTAACACAATGCAGCGAACATCAGATGTTCACCGAAGGATTTGAAACAAACACTTTGACGATTCCTTAACCTGGATGCAAATCGCTGAGAAGACGAACATTCAAGATGCAGAAAATTTTACTGAGATAACTCCTATCAATTCCAAATTAAGACAATCGAAGCAAAATATTCTTTTAAATTTTATTTAGTCCACCAAAAGTTTCAAATGCGAGTTTCAAAAATGTAGAATCCAATGCAGACCGAATCAGTTCAAACATTATAGAAGAGATTGGAAGAAGTAGAACAACACAATCTGATCAATGCTACAATGACAATGTGTTACAAATTCAGTCTTTGGATCGAGTTGAAAAAGTTTGCAGTCAGCCGGAAGGATCTGTAAAATTGGCTCACCATATATTGTCTGGCATCATTTTCCGAGCTGGAAATTTAAGGTCGATCTGCAATCTCGCGTGGCAAGTTATCCTTTTTCCACTCCTTTGTTGCCAGATTGAATGTTCAGCACGAGCCCAACTGCCGGACAATGTGTGCCGTCTCAACAGTATGTTGGCTCCATAGAATTAACCTCCAATACACCAACCAGTATTGTGTACCTATTGTGGTTGGTGTATTGGAGGTTAATTTTATAGAGCCTGCACACAATGATATGTAGTATTGGTATAGTGTTTTGGAGGTTAGTTTTATAGAGCCTGCATACAATGATCAAGACTTGCAATGAGTAGAAAAAAAGACTCATGATATTTACGGTTCTCACAAACTCACACAACCTCATCTAACGATGAAACTTGCACCAGAAAATGGTTCAATCCTAAGGATACAAGTAATATTCCTCTCATCTGAGAAGCATCTGGATGATGCATGGAAAGAATGGTTGCTATGGGGCAACTATTTTCGAAAGTGTTTCACGACAAAGTAGTTGAAGGCGACATTTCTACTTTATCGTGAAAATCTTTCCATAATGGTTTCCCCATAGTGAAGGCGATCAAGCATAAGCAATCAGAAAAAGCACGGTTACAAGTCAATGATATGATGCCCTACATCAGAATCTCATAGCTGCTCATGCAGACCAAACTTCAACAAACTCTTAAATGAGTTTCGTGTACATGACCAACGTCACTGCCGGTACACAAATCAAGATTAACACAAATAACAATTGCAGTCGCCACCTTTTGCCGCTTGCGCACTCCCCTGAATCTGGTTCACAGAAGAAAAAAACAACATTTCACCCTAAGAAACCCATGTAATGAGAGGAGGATTCTGAGCATATCGAGGACCAAAAACGGCGTTATACCCTGAATTGACAATAGCACTAAGATCAGGTGCAGGTAATATTGTAGCGATTGAAACACATTGATCCTTAAGTCTGAACTGCAGCACCCGAAGCCCGGTGCACTCTTTACCAAAGCATTTTCACTGACAGGAGACTTCTACAGTATCATTGCCACACACATTAACACAGATCGGAAATTAAGCAATGACCGTCCCCATGTGACCCATGTCAAGCAAACCAGACGCCTTGTATCTCTGAAGCTTGTAATCTCACAGAAAAGTAATGCCGCAAAGATAACTATTCTGTGCCAGAGCATAACTATTCTGCAGCCAACCTCCACAAACCAAAAGCAAGATCGAGCATCTAATTCAACAGCCAAACATCACACAACGGCATCGGAAGGATGCAACGACACTCAATCACATCATCAATTGATACAACAAGGCATCATGTGCAGATGACAAGCTTTACAAGCTCAAACTAAAATCGATCGCTATGAATATTTTCTTACCTCCGAAAAGGATCTCAACAAGCTGCAATGTGCAACATAAGCGCCTTACTCTAGCTGAGAAAATCTCCAAGCTAATCCACACAGCAGCCAATATATATGGCCGATCACGTACCAACTGCATGGCTACAGCAGCGTAGTACCTGATCAATAACCGAAGGAAACCAAACACAACACAGAGGCATCTGAAACAATCAAAGGCGCTCTACCATGATCGACATCGACGACATCATATGAAATGTTTAGCAGAGCATATATCTGAAGATTTTATGAGATCTGCTATATGTTTAGCAGAGCATCATAAACATATAGCAGATCTCTTAAAATCCTCAGATAATCCTCAGATATATGTTTATGATCCTGTGAAACATATATGTTTAGCCTGTTTAGCAGAGATGAGCCTACATGTTTATGATCCTGCTAAACATGTATGTTTATGATCATATTTATCCTGTTCATCTATATGTTTATGATCCTCATCTCTGCTACACATATATCTGAGGATTTTATAGCAGAGCATATATCTGAGAGAAGACGAGGGGATGTGAGGAGATGAAGAGCTGGCCGTCGAGCTAGTTCCTGAACGGAAATAAACTGGTGAAGCAAATGAAACGCTTCGACTGAAACGCTTCATCGACATATGATCATGACGGCGATGTTATAACTGATGAGCTATAATGGGGCTCAAACCGGCACAGCACCACAAACCGCTCACTTGGCATATCCAAGCAGGAGGTACATTATAGCTTCTAACTTCAAATTTCTATGCAATCATGGTGTACATTTTAGGCTGAGCAGTTTTGGGTACACCTATAAGTTCCCTTTCTAAGATTTATAATTGATTTAATATTATTCCAAAATTAATTATTCCAATTGATCCAATTTTCTTAATATTTTGCACATCTTCCAAAATTTGATTCCCTTAATAACTCCTTACTAACATGCCAATCTAAAATTTGAGTAGTTTTTGAGACATTTATTCTAGCTAGCTTTGAGAGGTTTTTGAGACATTTATTCTAGTTAGCTTAGAGCATCCCTTACTGTAAACCCTTAAAGGGCTTTCAATAGACAGTTACATCACAATTACAGGTTGAGTGGAATTTTGGTCCTCCCTTAAAGGAAACCTGTAAACGATTTCTTTACTTGGTTGTTGTGAAACTCTTTAACAAGTTGCAAAAAAAAATCCAAACCCAAGTGTAGTCGAAAGAAGATAAAAAGATGAAAACTTGAAATTTTCTATTTTCGGCAATTTAAGGGTGGCCTTTAAAGGGCTGAAATTTAGAGATCTTTTACTCTTTAGAGGTCGCGGCTTGGATGAGAAAGGTGTTTTGAGGTCACCAGTGGGAGCTTAGATGACCCTTGAGCCTCTTACCGGGATGAAGCCGGATGGAGGTTTAAGAGCTTACAGGTCCACTGGAGATGCACTTAGGCTCCTACAAGTACACTTCAGTGAGCATTCTCACAGCTTGTAGAAAATTGACTCGAGGTGCTCCTCCAACACCACTATTTCTTCAAGTTTCCTACCACTATAACAAGGGCAATATGGGAAATGAGATCTTTAAATAAAATACCGGAGTTCTTCTCTCTCTTCCCTGCGGAGGTGATTCCAAGGTATGGGTAGTGCTTTGGAGTGCATTTTTTAGAAGAATTGAAAGTATTCATAGGGATGGAGGGCAGAGTATATTCTAGAAAAGTCTTTTGAGTTTTGCACTCATGAAACATGGAGAATATTAGTTGTATTGTTGGCCTTTAAAAGCAAAAAGAAAGTGATGTCCGCAAAGCCAGCTAATTTTTCCATTATTACAGGCTCTTAAATACAAAAAGAAAGTAATGTCTTTAAAGCTAGCTAATTCTTTAAATACTATGGGCCTTTAAAGTAAAAATAAACTAATGTCTTCAAAACATGCTAATTATTCGAGTACAATGGACCCTTTGATTGTTGCAGTTATTGTTCTACTACAATGGACCCTTTAACTATTCGAGTATTGTGGATCCTTAAGAGAAAATAGAAACTGATGTCCACAAAGCTCGCTAATTGTTCCAATATTCTAGGCCCTTTAAAGCAAAAAAGAAAGTGATATGTACAAAGCCAATTCAATATTCTAGTACCACAAAGTTTGATTCAACAATGAACACAAAAATTCCTTAATAAAATATCATAACTAAGTCATTGTAAGTAATTATTGGGCAAGTTGATGAATGTCATGTCTTTTCATGCTAATGTTTAAATATATTTTAATGTTTGAACTGGACAATGAATGTGTGGACTTTAGAGTTTATATAGTTTAAATATTGTTGGGGAGTTTAGAGTTTATACAACTTAGATATTATTGTGCTGAATCCTTGTTTGTAGTGATTTTAATTTTATTAAGCTATATTAAGATAAGAATATGAATAATAAAATACATTATAATTAGGTGATCATAGATGAAGAATGAAAATCAAATACAAAATACTTTATGCTGATGAAATCATTGTTTTACATTTGCATCTCTTAATCTTTTCTTTGACAATATTATTATCTTATTTTTAAAATATATATAGATTAGGTCTTCATAAGAAGAAATCATGAAATCCTTATATGAATCAACATATGTATTGTTAGAAAAATCACCACTAAAAGTTGAAAATATAATGTATTCAAACAAGAGCATTTGTGTATTAATATCCACTCACAAATTGTACTTCAATTATCAAAGGTCCTTGGTTTTATTGAAGCAAAAACTCCCCAAAAAAAATCTATAGTATAAGCAAGCTATTAATTTATAAAATTAATGGCCTTATAAGATTTGAAATAGAAAGATGTGTTGAAAATCTAAATAACTACTACATGTTGAACTGTTTTGACAAGAATATTTAATAAATCTACATTAAGACCATGAAAATGACCTTTATTACATATGTATTCCACTAATTAAATGAACTTTACAAAGTCTTCTTTTTAATCCATTAAAAAAGTTTCAAAAAATCCTAAAATTAAGCGTTTTATAGCAATTGTAACTTGAGTATATATTACAATGGAAAAAGTACATTTATCAATTTTGGTTTACTAGTTACTTTTCATTCACCACCATGTTTCTCATTATATATTACATGGTCTTAATAAAACATACAAAATTCTTCAATGCTATCAACTACAAGAAAATATGTAAATACCATTTTGGTTATTGAAAGGCAAGTATACAATCTTTTCTAATTTCTTCTTCATGTTTTTGTGTGAAGTCAACCTTCTACAATATTATGTGACATGTTCAAGAACCTTATGATTTCTTCATGTGACATTTCGTGTATCAAATTAACTAGGGCTTGACATGCCAAGTTCAACAAGCCTCCAATGTATAAATAATTAGCTGTCATAAGGAGGTCGTATAATGTTTGTTGGTCTACTTTCATATAACCATCATCCCGAGTTAATAACTCTTCTTTAGATTCTTCATTTGAGTGTTCTTTTTGGAACATGTTGCTTACAATACTCAATAATCTTCATCAATATTTTACTTGACACCATAGGTAATAGAATGACTTCATTGTAACCTTTATCACATGAAATTCATGGTTATCTTCTGTCTTCAAAACAATCCACTTCCCTTTCATGGTTACAATTTTTCAAACACAAAAGAAACATGAAACCAAGAGAAAAACTAAGTTTCTTCTAAAATTTGTATAGAAATATTAAATGTAAAAACTCTGAAGACTTAATGATTTTCACAGGTGCTTCATTACCGTTCAATTTATATTTTGCAACACTATATTTCCATTCAATCTTCACCCTTTGTGACACTATTGGCCTTTATTTCACTTTTAATTTGTGTTTTGCATTACATAAACATTTTATTTTAAGCATACAGGAAATTAATCACTCAAAACCTTCATCCAAAAGTGGACAAGTGCTAATCTCTCTTCTGTACTAAAACTCTATTTGAAATAATAAAATGTACACGTATATTGGGTAGGCAAGACCGTCATCCAGGCTCATTTCCGTTTCGCACACTTCTGATTATACACTGACATTCACAAAGTATTACAAAGTCCATCTCTTTTCCAAGAAAGAGTAATAAACAAGCATATGCTGTACAAAATGAGTTCCAGAAGAGAGCTCACAGCTGTCTGGTGCTAGTCAAGGATAAAAATCAAATAAAATGACAAATTCAACAATCCCAACCTCCACTGGAATCCGATGTCGAGGTTGGAGATACGAGGACTAACAACTTCCTTCCCATGCTGCCGGCTTTGTAGACTTGAACAGAAGCACAAACTCGGGATTACCAGATCCACCTTCATGCTACGGTCTAAGATCATGTCTCACAACACGCAATACCTGAAAGGTCCAACGCCAGGGCTCCCTGTCTAATGCCGTGGCGACTAAGCGCACTCCCAAAATTTCCTCCTGTGAGGCTCAAGTGGTTAGAATTTCAGGGAGTGCGTAGGATGTGGTTCCAAGCACCTTGGCCTTGGTGTCGGGGATTAACTCAAAGCCTCGCTTATCTGAAATGGAGCCATCGCGGCCAACAGCGTAAGGATAGGCCAGCAGGTGTCCCGGTAGATCAACGACCTCGTCTTGAGCCCAAAGTTCCCAAAGCTCATCCGCTCGTTGGTTCAATCTACGAATGCACTCCAAGCTCCATGGTTTCAGAAAACTGTTGTCAAGGAAGCCGGCGTGCTCGAACCACAATGCCATTCGGAAGCCGTGGATCTGGCCAGCTGCAGGGCTGTCGGTTGCAAGGTGGTAAGGCTGATATGATCCCATGGCAATTTCGGAGTCGCGTGCACCATTCAAAGATCTTTCGTTTATATTGGCAGAACCCACGATTATGTATTCGTCATCAACTGCCGACAACAAAACACAATGTCACGAAAGAGGAGCAAGATACGTAAGCAGATTCGTACAGTGCTGTTGTCAATAGACCTATTGACATGAATTGGGTCATTTCTAAATAACAGGATAGCAAACGAACAAGTACAATAATAGTATTTTCTTCAAGGAGAATATAAACATAAAAGAACTCAAAAGTGGTATAGAACTTCAAAGATCTTAGGTGCGAAGCAAACCCAGAGCACGAGAAATAAACTTAGATTCGCAAAGCACAGTAGTGACTTTAACTGAAAGCTATCAAATCTCTGTCAAATAGCCAAATGAGGTGTTCCAGTGCGATCGAATAAGAAGAGCATAAAGTGTAAGACGTAAAGGAATCCTTTCTCAACTGCTAAGAAGCTAACCGATCCCTCAAGAGATACCAAATAGATAGCACAAGCATTGATTCGAAGAGAGTGAGAAAAAGTGAAAAAAAGTGAGACGTACCGATCATCATCTTTGAGTGCACATAGATCATGAAACGGCGCTTCTCCTGGGCAGATCTGTAGTACGGATCTTCGGGAAGTGCCTTCGTCGGCACATGTTCATCTGCTAAACGAGTTTCGCGGTTGCCTAAGAAAAACACAGTAAGGTATTCTCTGGGGTGCTGGTCATATATCCCCTTTGAATTCAATGCAATTGCTATCTCTTTGTACATCATTTGAAATGTCCTCCTCTGCCAGTCCAGAATAGCTTGGACTGATTGGCTTTCAGGAATGCCTTCCGGATACAATGGAACCACGATATACACCGTGAAGCGTTCACCAGCTTCGATTTTAGTCACAATCTTACGAACGAGCTCCATGGGAATGAGATTGTAAGCCCCAGCCTCCTGCTTGGATTCCCAGCCAAAACTGCTACCCAAAAAGTACTGATTCTCTATATAAATGAAATTCCTTGCGCGCCTGATGGCGTTGATGTAAGCGTGCTGAATACTACGGTCGATTGTATTATCTTTCCCGCTTATCAACCCCTGCTCTGCAGCGTCGTCAGGGTTATCCGGAAAACCAAAAGCAGCTCCTGCAAACATCCAACAGAAAGAAGAATAAATCCTAAAACACTGTATACGGGTTCCGCATGCTCCTCAAGAGGTAAGCATCCACAGACCACAATGATGATGTTCTTGATAGACTGCAATCAGAGGATTAGATGCGCAAATCGAATGAAAAGTAGTGAAATACAACTGTCATTAATTTCAGACCATCAATCCTGAAGTTCTGCAAGAACAACAAGATTAATAAAAGAACCGTACCTGCATCGATGGAGCGAAACAGCTGCACGTTCCAGGTCTCGGGATCTTCCTCAGTAGTGACAGTTTCTGGAACAAGTCCAATCTCACGGATGGGCAGAAGAGCAGCTTCTCGGCTTCTCCCAGCCTGCTTGCGCCATCTTTGTTCAAAGTTGTAAAGAACATCCCAAGCAACTGGACCTTCCAATCTCGAGTGAATATCATGCCAAGGCTCACGAGGTCCCCCACATTCAGCGGAACCACCAGGAAACACCTGATGGAAATCAGTTGCGTGCGTCGTATCAAGGGTACGAAACAGAGAGTGGTATTGGGTATCATAGCGACCGTCGCAGAGGTCAAGCCCTCCCACAAAACTGACAATCCTTCGTCCGGGCGAGTAGGCTCCGGCTCCGGGTAGAGGTGCATCCACAATCACTGACTTCTGGTGATGTGTGAAAAGGCCCCCAATTTGGGCAGACTGGAGTAGGGTCAGGCTGCTGTCAGCGTTCCTCGGACACAGGAAACAGTTCACATTGCTATCTTTGAAGTACAGCGCCGTCTCTTCGTCATGAGTAGTCATAACACCCACCTGACGTAGCCAAAAGGACGACCTATCGTCCCAGACCATAACGTTCACTCGCACTCCCTGATCAGCCTTTCGCTTTAGGAGCTCCCCCAGCGTCAAACCCTCATCACCTGGCACTTGCCTTCTGGGGTCTCGAACAAGTTTGATTTCGGTGTAGACTGACCAACCTGTTATATAGATCAATTTCTGTGCATTGTAAATCGCTTCAAAGACGTCTTCCCAACAACGAGTGGGTTGATAGACCTGATTGTTGGCTAGGTAAATGTTAGGAAGAAAGTTGTCAGCCATGTGAGCATCCTGGTACAAGGTTACACGGCAACCTTTTCTTTGTGGGAAGTAGCAATTTGGTATGCCTGGATTCTGTGAATCCAAAACACCTCTCCCCCAGTGTGGGTCACGTGCCGCGTCAAAAAACTGTAAAGAAAACCGTATATGAGCATCTTTGATCAAGCCGGTATGGTCATTGATGAGTGGATACGAGCTCTCGATCTTTCTCCCTGCCGAAACAAATGGTTTGTCAACGAGCAGGCCGAGAAAGTTCCAGGATAGTAAATGGAGAGATAATCAAAATATATTATACAAGAGCCTAAGACAGCAAGCACAACAAATACGATAACTACAAATATCGGGTATCCATAATTCATGCACAGCAGCAATGACTCAACGGACGCCAAGCTCGTGCAAGTCTTTCCTCACTACGTCATAGAGGATTGCGTGCCATTGAAGAACACGCTTAGCGAGCTATGAAGGAAACGTAAGAAACGAGAAAAGAAGAATGCCTGCCTGAGAGAAGATCAATAACTGGAACCTTTACTCGGCCAACCACAGTGGTACCCACAATAGCAGCATCCTTGATGGAAACTACCACTTGGGACACCGTATGTGCGCAGTATATGCGAAATGTCTCGTTCCAAACTGGATCTTTAGGTTCCCCTTCCAAAACACGCGTGCGCCCAACTCTAGTCTCTCCCAAATCCACGGTGGCATAATATTGACTCTGACCTTTGCCCATCCTCAGAACCTCTTCCGATGTCTCGATAAGCTGTGGTCATAAATTCATCTCGACATGTTTAATACAAGAAATAAAGAGTGCCGGTTCTAAAATAAGTCACATGATTAGTTCATTCAGAACTAGATTGCCGAAATCATCTTCTTAATCCTACTTTTACGTATTTCAACTCGTGCCATTAAAATTAAGAAGCAGAAAACCGTAAAGAACTATATGTATGTGGAATAGGAAACAGAGATTGTGTTGTGAGATGAATGAAATCTCCACAAAGTCTCTCGTTACTTACAAAGGAGTAGTTGAATAGAGAAGTCATAACTCAAACTATAACATAAACAGTCCCATGATGATACAGTTTAAGAGGACAAAGATCAAGACTCGTACCAACATCACAAAGTGAGTCCAAAAACGGCAATTTAACAAAGTGCCTTTGGATCCATCATCCCGTTCATGGCCCGAAGGAATTCAACAGCATATTCTAACAGTGGTCTAAACTTGCAATTGACTCTCGTCACAAGCTTCGAGTTTATCAGATCAGTTCGAACCTTTCTGAGAAATCCGGGAGCTTTACCCGACTTGCGCTCTTGGTTCATAAGATTTTCGGCATCGTGTATTTTAACAAGCAAGGTCCCATGTAGCAAGTACTTCGCCATGGTGCCTTTTAATCGGTCGGCGGTGCCTGCTCTATGAACTGATCAACCCCCTTCTGTTGACCTGCACAAACATAACAGAGTTGGTGATTTAAGAACCTGGCTCACGTAGCTGAATTAGAAAGGAATCTAAACCTCTAAAACTACCTACTCGCTAAAGCCATGAAATCTGCACGATCAAATCAAAGAAATTTAAACTCGATAAGACGGCCTAAAGTGCATCGTAATTCGTTGGCAACATTGCCGGTACGCGGAAACCACCGCACTCAACTTCCAGAACCACCTAGATTACCAACTCTTTCACATGACTGTTAATCCGCGAACAGAGAAGCTGTCCCTTTGAAGACATCGAACCCGTACTAACCGGGTTTGAGGAAGCATGTACGTACATTCACAGCCAACGGCCATCTTCCGACCTACTTTAACCCCTGGCTCAAATCCCTAGTCAAGCGTCTCAGTCGAGCAGAGCGCGGGACTCAAAAGAAAACGGATCTGCGGTTTCGCCGACATCTAGTTTCGGACAAACTTCTAACTAATCCAGATAATTTTTGAAACAGATTTAAATAAGAAGTAACGCCGTCGTACTCAAACAAAGATTTCCTTAAGTATATAATATAGACACATTAGGCTCTGTGCAATAATTGACGTCATCCTTATCTTCAACTTCTCTTGGAAACGGAAAAATGAAATCAAATAATGATACGCCATAGCTGTGCTCCACCCGTAAAACACAGACACCCAAACTACCTAGTACTACTAAACTAAAAATCTCCAGTACTTCTCAAATATCATCATACTTCAAGTGCAGGCTGCTTACAAAAACGAAAAGACCAGCGGTCCTTCCCAAAAACCTAAGAAGCACAATGACACCACTCCTTCCCACAGCTTCGCATAAGATACTAAAACGCCGCAGCTAGCACACGCTTCTAAACCGCACCATATCTTTCTAATTCTCAAAAATCATCCAAATTCTTATACCATATCCGATCTTCACAAAACTCTTCCAAACGGCTGACACACACTGACACACACTGACATGAATCCTCCCAATGCTCACCTCAAACCCGCAACTCCGTCGCGACTCCAACGAGTTCCAAATGCCAGCAACGAATCAAGTCCAAACCCTCCCACTCCCGACAACAATCCTGACAAGAAAAAAACACACAGCAATTAGAACAGATCCAAACGCCACACCAATCAACATCCGAAAAACCTGAAACCAAACACCGAAACGCCATATCTAGCACCGACATCGCACCCGAACTAGCCACGGCGCCGTACCACTCCATTCCTCAAACATCGTCCAAAAACATCATCACACAACCGCAAGTTGATCAGACCGGAAACCAATACCATTCCAATCATCATCGCTTACCTCAAACCCGCACACCAGCGCTTCGCTCTCCAGCAACTCCAAATGCGGAAACCCTCCCTTCCTCCGACCTGCGAAAAGAGCATGCAGCAATTAAAATAGATCCAAACCAACGCACAGACAACGAAACGACACGGATTTAATGCTCGTAAAGCCAATCCGCAGAATGACACCGCGAGTCGTGCCGATGCGCACCTCGAAGCAGTGCCTCCAAGCTCCAAACCCTGGCTCCGCTCCACGCTCGGCAAGGGCAAGTGGCATCCGCTACGTGATGGAGTCGAGGTCCAGCTACCCTTCTGCGCTGCAAAAGCGAGGATCGCCCGGCAAACCCTCTCGACTCATCGCCCGTCTGTCCAGCAGGTCGCGCGTGGTGGCGCATCGGGGTTGCTCCAGCCCCGGGGCACGCCATGTAACCGCGGTGTGGATCTGGAGGTGGGGAATCTAGGATTTTGGTTGTTTTTTTGGGGATTTGGGCTTCCACTCGTCGCGCGTGGTGCCTTCCGCTTGGCAAAGGGCACTGTTCGGGTGACCTCGTCTGGGAATGTTCAGGTAAAGGTTGTGTTCTTCAATGCAATAATGTTTTAGCTTTCTCAGTTTTTTTAATGTTTATTTGTAATGGATTTGGAAGGTATTGGATAGGTTTCATGGAAGGGTGTTGGATAGGTTTCATGGAAGGGTGTTGGATAGGTTTCATGGAAGGGTATCAACTTCAATTTCCGGGGTTGGCTTTTTTATATTATGCGGTGTTAATAAAAGCTTGGATTTTATTTTATTTTTAGATATAGATATAGATGGATTTTACTTATATGGATAAAAAGAAGTATAATTTTAAAAAGAAGGTTGAACTTTTAATTAACTTTTACTTGTATGAGTTTTTTGAGTATATAAGGTTCATTTTCATTTGTAAGTCACAGTGTTTTATTTCTGTTTATATAATAAATATATATCATATATATTTGAGTTTATTGAGTTATATTTTGTTTATATTCTGAAGTTGAGTATTTTTACAATGGATTTCTTTTCACTTGAAGTTCAGAGTCGTCCTTTGAAGTTGGTTTTTATATTTTTGTTATTAGTTGGATCTGGTTTTGTCCAGGTTTCAGAAGCTAGATATTTATACAGCAAGGGATTTAATGTTTTATCCTACGGTGCTGTTGGTGATGGTGACCATGATGACACCGAAGTAAGTTTTTACTTTTTATTGTAAAACTCATTTAATTACATTTACTTTGGTTTTTAATGGAAGTTTTAAGTTAATTAAAAATATATATATTTAATATTTTAATAAAATTTTAATTTTTTAAAAATAATATTATCAAAAATTTTAAATTTAAAGATTTTTAATTTTATCTTACATCATTAAATTTATTGTACACTACGTATGTGCAGGCTTTTGAAAAAGCTTGGAAAGATGTATGTGCAACTCAAGATGGAATCCTTGAAGTACCAATAGGACATACTTTTCTTGTAAATCCAATAACATTTTCAGGATTATGTAAAGGAAGAACAAATTTTCAGGTAATTATTTAAAGCATTATTTTCATTTATTAATTGAAATATGTTTAAAAGTAAAAATCAACATTTTATTTTTTTTAATTAATATTAATATCAATATTTTTTTAAATGATTTCTATTATCTACTGATTTTATTGATTTTTGATGTTTTCAAAAGCTTGATGGAGAAATTAAAGCACCAAAATCTATGGATGCTTGGAAAGGTAAAGGTTTAAATTGGATTGTATTTGAAGAAATGTCAAATTTAATTGTTTCTGGCAAAGGAACATTTAATGGACAAGGTCAAAATTGGTGGTCTTGCAAACAGAAGAAAAAATGTAAAAGAGCCCCAACTGTAAGATTTTTTATTTCATATCTTTTTAAATTTTATTTTTAAATTGAATTTGTATTTATGTTTGAATTACATTTTAATCTTTTGATTTTTGAGTTTGAATTTAAAATCAATAAATATTTTATTTTTAAACTTAATTATATAATCAAATAAAGTAAAATAATTTTACAATATATATTAACTTTTATATTTTGATGTTGTAGGCTGTATTATTTTCAAAATGTGATGATTGCACAATAACAGGAGTTAAATTTGTTGACAGTCAACAAAAACATTTTGTATTTTCTGATTCAAATAATGGACTGGTTGATTCTATTACAATTGAAGCACCTCCGGATTCTCCAAATACTGATGGGATTCATCTAAATGTGTGTACGAACATGATTATTCGAAATTCAAATGTAAAAACTGGTAAGTATTTTATCTTACTTTTAATTTAAAAAATAATATTATATATTGTATAAAAATATATATATATATATTTTATTGAGTATTGTTATAAATATAATTTAAAAACTAATTTTTAAATTTATTTTACAGGTGATGATTGTGTATCCATTGGAAAAAAAAATTCAAATATTAAAATCAACAATATGTATTGTGGTGTAGGATGCCATGGTATAAGGTAATTTTTCTATTTTTTCAAAAATATGATACATTAAATAACATTTTATTAAAATAATTAAAATAATTGATTTTTTGAATTAATAATGTTTTCAACTTATAGTGATTTAAATTTTTTAAATTGTTGGTTGTAGTATTGGAAGTTTGGGCAAAGACCATGGTGAAGTAGAAAGAGTAACAGATGTGGAGGTGTCAAACTCTGTTCTTGAAGAAACAACCAACGGTCTACGCATTAAAACATGGGCGGTATGTTTAAACTAATTTATTTAACTTTATTTATAATTATATGTTTATTCGTTATTTGATGATTATAAAAATAAAAATAAATTACTTTCATTATTTAAAATAGTATGTTGATATTTAAATATTAAAATGTGACAAATTTTTTTGATGTATTATAGGGAGGCCAAGGTGTTGCTGAAGATTTCACATTTTCTAACATCAAAATGATAAATGTTAGAAATCCTATTGTCATTGATCAAGATTATTGTCCACATTCACAAGGAAGTTGTAAAGATTCTGTAAGTTTTTTTACACTTTTAAATAATTGTTTATTTTATTTTTATTTTTATAAGCTATTTTTTAATATTTATTCAACATATTTTTAATATATATTTTGTTATTGTATACAGAAAAAGGGAGTCAAAGTTTCTAATGTTTTTTTCACCGACATCTATGGAACATCAACCAACGAGGAGGCTATAACATTGGACTGTAATGAAGAAGTTCCATGTATCAACATACAAATGAAAAATATCAAACTTACACGAGTCAATTCCGAAGAACCAGTCACAATGACATGTACAAGCGCTCGTGGCACTGCACTTTCAGTTGAACCTAAGAGTTGTTTAGAAAACTAAGTTATATAATAGATTATATTCATTAAAAAATAATATTATTTAAAATACATATATTTATTTACAATGAACTATATTATTTAAAATCATATAAATAAATAAAATTTTATTGTTTTTTGTTTTTTAAAATTAAAAAAAATTAAAAATATACATAAAAATTTAATTCAGTTTATCTTCATTCATATCTATGTTCACTGAAACACATAAAAATTTAATAAAAAAATATTAATTACATTTAAATTATAGAGCTAAAATCACCTCGACCTCCTCCCGACCAGGTGGACTCAACCAGGTAACACTGACCAACAGGCTCCCCGACGCCGTCCCCAATTCAGCCCTATCAGCCGTCCTCCACCCCGTCCTCAGTCTTGTCCAGCATCTTCTCGTCCCTCAAGTCTCATCCTCCATCCTCCGTCCTCAAGTCTCATCCTCCATCTCGTCCTCAAGTCTCATCCTCCTCAAGTCTCATCCATCTCGTCCTCAAGTCTCATCTCGTCCTCAAGTCTCATCCTCCATCTCCTCAAGTCTCATCCTCCACCTCGTCTTCCATCCCGTTCCCTGAAGCAGTTCCCGCCAGTCGAACAAGAGCGTTCGCGGGGAGTGGGGGAAGATTTGAGAGAGCGCGCGCAAACCGAAGGCCCGTCCCGCCACGCTCCCGCCAACTCCACGCACAACTCCTGCACGACTCAGCCACCTCCGTTGCAGCCCCGCCCAAGGCAGTTACGCCATAGCCACCCCTTGCCCACTCCTCCACACCACCTCACCTCCTCACCACCCCCTCCCCCTCCCCCGATCACCCCCACTCTCCAACCGATCACCCCACCTCCCTCTCTCTCTGGACTTCTCATGCCCAAAGTGAAACCATGATGATCACAGTCTCTTCGATCAAAACTATGATAGCCAGAGCAGACTCTCGTCGCCTGGGTTACGTTCGATTGCGATAATTTTTCGTACATGGGTCGTCTCCAGTATCAGGTGCGGGTGCTTTTTTTGCTTTTCTTCGTTTTGGATGAGTTTTTGGGATGGTGATGATTTTTTTGGAGTTTGGGTATGTTGGTGAGTTTTTTTGTATTGAGAGGAGAATGTGGGTGGAGGAGTTCAATTTTATTTTATTTTGGAGTTCTTTTCGAGTTCTTATGGATTTTTTTTTTTATTTTTATTTTTTGGTTTGTTTGTGGAGTTCTTTGAATTTTTTATTTTTTTGAGAATTGTTGCGTTTTGTGGAAGTTTTAGACTTGTGAATCTGTGCCTCTGAAGTGTTGTTCCTTGTGGTGATGTGGTAAGTCTGATTGGTCTGCTTGAATGTGATTCCTTGGAGCATTCAGGGGTGGGAGTGTTATGGTTTGCATTGTAGTTCAAGGTGGGGAATTGAGAGACTTGATGGTTTTTTCCTACTTGGTGCTGTAGGTGTGAAGAAGAGAAAATTTGGACTATTTGTCGAGCTTTCAGGGAATTTTCATCCTCTGAAGGGTTTTCGATTCATGTATGCATTGTTTTTGGTTTTTGTTTGGCAGGGCAACAGGAGGCAGTTCGAAATCCGCTTTTGTTCAGGTGTGCCCTAGGGTATATTGTGATGCAGCATATCATGTCACTGATGTAGTTAATCGGAACGGGAAATGACGTGTCGTGAGAAATCATCTTTTGGAAATGACGTCCTCGAGCCTGCTTGCAAAGATGAAAAGATTACGTCGTTGATATATTCCGGAGACGATGGGATCCGTTGACCTCATGGAATCAAGCCAAAGAGCGCTTCATATTGCAACGTTGGTCTTGAACAATGGATCAGCTTGCGATGTGGAGAAACTGCAACAGAAGTGTTACTTGTTTCCAGTCTCGTCCCCTCAGATTCATGAACTCTGTGCACTTCCGAGATCACCCCTGCAAGCCTTGGATGATAATAAGATTGGATTGACTAAGGAGTTCTTAATCGAGCTTCGGTCGCGTCTTGATACTTTCGAGGGAGCATGCAATGGAGCGGCACCGCGGTGTGGTGGGGCAACTTTTCTGGTTCCTGCTGTGCCTAGTGCCTCCGTAGTTGCGCAGCCGGTCAAGGACGGTGGTGCCCAGGAGCTGGACACCAAAGAGGTGCGTGAGCAAGCCTTGAGATGAGCTCTAAGTTTTTATGCATGCACCCCACAGTTTCTAATCTTTTCAATTTTTTTTCTTAGATTTTTTGTTGTTTTTTTAATCTGCCTTATGATTTTCCGAATTGAAGAACGTGACATGATCATGTGCTTGCGTATAGAAATCGACTATACCGAGACGAATTCCTGAGTTCCAGGACTATGTTGTGCTGGGAGAGGAAGGTTCTGGTATGGCCCTCGCCACTTGTACAGCGTTGAATTTCTATGATATAAACTGTCGTACTGAGCTTTCTTTGAACAACTTATGGGTTGCCGTCCAGTACAATTCTAATAAAGTGCTTTTGTTTGAGGAACGGTCGAGGAATCTTTGTTTTTCTCTTTCAGTGTTTGGACGCCAAACGGCTCTTTGTGATTTTGACCGCGTCACTTATGTTCTGGTGCACAGGGGGTTACGGTACGGTGTATCGAGTGAGGCGCAAAAGAGACAATCAACTTTTTGCGATCAAATGTATAATTCTTTCCCCCTCACTATCATGTGTAATGATTATTCTGGAAGTTGGTGTTTAGTCAAGTGCCAAATCATTTCAGCAGATCGAGGTTTTCCAGCATTTATGAGATCAGCATGAAATTGAATTCCTGATCGGCATGGGGTGATTTCTTTAGGTCCTCTGGAGAAGACCACTCCAGAATATGTCAACCATGAAATCAAGATGTTACAAAAAGTAGGGTACGTTTCGTATTGCTCTTTTTGGACAATTTGAGATAGATTCAAATCAAATTACATGATTCAATCTGTGTAAATAGCCTTGCAATTTATTAAAAAAAAATCCATTTTTCTGCTTCGGATAATCTAAACAGTGTATCAGCATCCCTAAGAGTATATTAATGTGTGCCGCTATTGTAATCAGCGGGCAAGAATATATCACACGATGCGAAGAAGTCGTACATGAAGTCCCTTCTGTGGAGATGGAAGAGGGATTCAAGGAGAATCAGCGCCCCAATTTAGTCTTACGATATGTCGAGCATGACAAGCCTGAGGTAACGGGCTCGTCATTATATTAAAGTCACTTACCGATTGAAGGGTCGCTTCTGGTGCCATGCAGTATTGTTAGCGTGGATTAAAAACGAGTTCATCTGAGGTCTACTGATCAAGTGAAATTAAATCAAACCAGATTTGCATGTCAGATTATATACCATGAGCGTCAGATCTCTTCCCACCGCATGTAACTATGAGTTGATATGGCACACGTAATCTGAACTCACAAGGTGGTGTCTTCTGCTCAGGTTTTGAGGAAAGAAATCACAATTCAAGAGCTTCAGCTTTATGGATATTGCTTGTTTAGAGCCCTCGCTTATCTGCACAAGCAGGTAAGATTGACTTCTGCAGTTTCTTGTTACCATACATGTTTTTTTCACGAATTTCGTCTAATTGAATTCATGTATACGTCTGCAGGGAATTGTTCATCGTGATGTAAAACCGGGTAATTTTCTGTTTTCTCGGACGAGAGGCACGGGCTACCTTGTTGACTTCAACCTTGCATTGGTAAGATGGAAGCTCTCGCCCCTTTCCCTTGCTTACAGTTAATCTGCATATCAAATATGCGTTCGGATTCTTAATTTGATACAGTTCTTAATTTTATGTTTGTCTACGGACGCAGGTCGCACCAGCAGCAACATTAGCTTCAGGTTTGTGCTCATCCTCTGCACATAATACGAAATTTGTTCATCGCCTTGGTCGCACCGCAATTGATTATTCTTTGCAAATATCATTGGTGATAACGAAGGAGCTTGAATCTTTGGACGCTTGTTTCTTTCCAGGGAAGATCAAGAGAGTTGGTTGTAAGCCTTTAAAAGATCCAGCTAAAGCAGAATCAGCTAAAGATTTGCGGGCTGCGTCCTCCAAGAATATGCTTGGTAAACGTGTCCGCAAGGACACAGAAATAACGCCTTCAAAACGTCACCAAAGTTTGAATATACGGGAACTTCAAACAGGAGTGCCTTGCAATAACAAAAGCTCACAAGCTGTAACTCTGTCAAGGTATGGATGCTCCCCTTTGGGCAATTTTAAATGCCGGGGTTTAGTGAATTCTCAATGCTCTTTCTGTATAGCCGTTATATCTGAAGTTAAATAAGTATTAGCTGAAATTCTCTGTAAGTTGCGGACTGTATTGTTCCATTCAGACATCCTGACAGGGGGACCATTTCACCTGTTCAAACGGAGCAGCCATCTGTAGCCGCCCAGTGCACTACCCTATCAACTACGAACCTGAACCCAAGGGGGGCTATTTCAACACCTGGAGAGGAGAGTTCCAAAAAGTCTACTGCAGTAGACTCTAGCTCTAAAGCCCCTGTCGTTTGCGACCCCGTCGTTCCAACGCAGAGGTTACGACAAAGTCGACGTTCCCTGAAACCCACTGTAAGTGAAGAGCCCCATAGGCAAGATCAGCTCATAAATCAAGTCGTCAATGCAGCATGTAATGCTTTTGCTTTTAGTTCCGGTAATAGCTGGTAGTTGTTGATATTGCAACTATCCAAATGAACACCATGACATTGAGAACAACAGTAGTGGTGAGATATTTTCCTCCACTTGTGTGATGCCTTGTAAGAGTAATGAATTTTGGCCTTGGGCAACTTGACGTCCATGGCCTTGCAACATTCTCAAAACATCACAGGCTGACGTGCTTGAGTTTGCCACCATGACAGACTGCTCCGAAAGAGGAAGACAATGGACGTCCTGAATCAGTTCTTGGGGATCTTGCTTGGATGCCCCCTACGGTCGGAGTGCTTCGATTTGCCCAGTACATCAAGAATCGTAATCCAGCACAAACGTCTACTGTCGCTGCTGTCCCTCCTGCATCACAACGGAAGCGTGTTGCCGCGGTACAGGATAAGAAAAGCACGACTGTCCGACTGCCTGTATCTCCGCCTCGACCCAGCACAAAAGGTACAGTGGTCTTGTCATGGTCAGGTTTTCAATAATGTACTCTAATTTTCATATGGCCTTTTTCAACTCAGAAAACCGATGTATGTATCGGTTGATGTGAAATTGGGCTGCTGGTTTCTCACCGTGCTCATCATTCGCCATATATAATGGCATTTATGTACCATGGGAGTAGTAATTTTGCGATGGACTTACATGTTAGTTTCTCATAGAGCATATTTCTTAATATGTGTTCAGGTGCTGGAGTTCGTCGGCATCTTCCCGTAGCGAAGGATGGACCATGTGCAGGAACAAAGGGTTATCGCGCACCTGAGGTACGAACCTTTTTGGTTCATTTGTCTTCACATATTAATATCGTACAATTAATTGTGAAAGTTGCCGGTACCTCTTTATTCTCCACCTAGTTATCTTTTGAACCGATTTATTATTGCCCTCTACTGAGACTTAGATGGTAGCTCAATCACCAAACGGATATTGTCTCTATCATCATTATGTGTTGGACGTCTTTCTGACTCATTTTATGTTTGGGAAAGTAGGTACTGCTGAAGTCCAATATGCAAACTACGAAATTGGACATTTGGTCTGCAGGCGTGAGTTTATTGCAACTAATTGCTGGCAAAGCTCCCTTTCCGTCCAGCAGCAGCGAACAGTACGTTACTCAATATCATATCCGTCCTCCTCAATCACCTGCTATTATTTTAGAAGGTAGCTAACTTGATCTGCACTATTATATATGCAGAGCCTTAAGGGATATTGCAAAACTTCGAGGTGTTGACGACTTGTTGAAGTTGGCTGGAGAGCATGACTGTCTCCACAAACTGCCCCCGGTATGTTCACTACTTTGCTACCGCCCAAGCTCACTAAAAATTCACAAGATATGAGAGTTCAAATATCTCTGTCGACCTAAAGTTTGTCACAAACCGAAGAACAACGAGCTTTCTATAGGGAGCGATCCGCAAGATTATTACTATATTTTCTGCAATAATATTCTCTTCCGAAAGGTTGAGTTCGGGCATTGAGCTCAGCCTAAAGTAAAAGTATTCACACTACTTTCGATGTGGCAGGCTTTTGAGACACTCAACTTCAAGCCCTTGACAATAAGTGACTGGTGCAGTGGTCATGCGAGAAGAAGTGAGATGCGAGACAGGTTGCCACCGAATCTGTGCGACTTGCTGGAGAAATGCTTGCAAGTGGATCCAAATCGTCGAATCGAAGCCTCTGAGGCGTTGAGCCACGAGTTTTTCAAGTCCGTCGAAGAGAGAGTTGCACATGACCTCGGATTCTCCCCGCCAATCAAATATGTTACTGCTTGAACCACGCGCTTGACCAGAGTATTTCTATTCACGTCACTGAGTATCATTCGCCCATAGTTAGTTAGAGAACTGCATTTGGGGATGATGAAAATACCATTCTTTACTGCTCACTCTTGTCTATTGTAGAGTCCCAGACTAACGTTTTTTTCGAATCGGCTAGCTGAGAAAGGAGCATGTGTAGCATCTCCAAGTGTTCGTAAGTCACTGTTTTTGTAGTTAAGCATGGCAGAAGAGTATTGACTTTGAAAGAATCTGCCCCCTTTGTAAAGTGTAACACTACAGTACATGTAGTTAGCTGATGAGCTGAACATACATCAGATTGGTACAGTAGTAACCACCGTCAGGTGCAGCTGTAAATTAGATTTGTGGGACCACTAACTTGCACCCAGGGCATTCCTGCTTTAGTAAGGAATCGCCAAGTGCTCATTCGGGATTCACCGGATTGCCTTAAGCTGCTGACGTCCACTCATAGTCATGAGATGCGACACTAAAAGTCCCACAGTAACCTGGTGCACATTAATATTGACCTTGCCACATGTAGACATGTTGGTTCACCGGAAGTTGTTATTCTCTTTCTTTAGAATGATTATTAACAGTTTTGGGAAGCAGCTGCAAAGAACATGACAAGGATATGTACACAACTCCAAGTGTTGGGGTGGAGTCAAATACAGATAGATTTTGAAAGTCTGTAATACCTCTTTCTCAGATAAAGCATCACATCCAACGGGCGAGAACTCAAGGCATGCTAAAGCAGGTGTGAAAGTATTCAGCAATCGTAAAACAATCGCATCATGCACAGTGTAATTCGGTACTACCGTCTGATAAAACTCAATATGAGATAATCTTTTACTATCAAGACGCGTCTTTGAAGGTTTGCAGTTTTAACAGTTTACATGCGGACTTAGAAAATCAATTACGAATCTCAGCATCCATGAGGCCAGAGTGCATCCATTGGAAAGAATTAAAATATTTCCACACAAAATGTTCGAGTATCATCGTTCTAAATAGCACACAAAAGTTGATCCGAGAGAGATACCATGTGAAAGATGATACAGATTCTGATTCAGGCTTCCCTGAACACTGCCCAGTCATGGACCAACCATACAACCAATCCTGCCGCCAAAATTTTCACAAATGGACAAATGGGAAAGACTAATAGAAGATCTCAATATGGGACCACATACGGCAAGGCGTATAACTCGCATGAGGGTAAAAAGACTGCCTCGGCCCAAACCTGCACCGAGCCTGCCCCCCCTGCCCCCCTCTCCACCTCCGCCTTTGGCTTCGGGTGAGACAACCCAAGGGCTGGCCTTCCTGCAAACAACCAATCCTCATCCGGCACATCTGACCAAGTGCTGGTTTGCTTAAGCGCGAGCATCTCGCAGGGAGGACTTGCAACCAATTCAGAAGCCTTGGGAGACTGTCTTTGTAAGTCTAAATTATTGTTGCTGGGCAACGTAGGCTGAATACTACTAATACTGCCGGGCTTACTAGCACTAGGTAATTCATTACCACTACTCTCAGCAGGCAAAACTAAGACTACCGGTAGTTTGGCATCAGACTTGACACCAGCCTTGGAAACGACTGGCTTGACATCAGTAGCCTTGCCATTGGGTTCTTGTTTACTATACAATGGTTGAGAAGAAGGAATTACAGAAGGAGGGATTACAAGAGTCCTCTGTGACATACCCCGGGCCAAGGCCTTGCCGCCATCCCTGACCTCTCCCTTGATGACAAGAGAAGGCTCAGCTGCAGATGTTGACGGTGCAAGAGGGACTGCCGTTGGAAGAACGTCCCGCACTTTCCCATTCTGTTTCTCGTCTTTGGATTGTAGAAGGTCGTTGACAGAGACAGTCCGTGGCTGCTTACTGGGCCGCGAGGAGTCCTTGTCTGTACCAGAGGCAAGAGCGGATCCATGACCCAATGATGTTGAGTACAGTCAAGAGATACGTGGCATAGAGGCCTCCCCCTGCTGGATAGCATACATTGTTCTACAAAGCAAAATGGGGAAAAAACTGCAATAGGTGTGCACTTGTTATGTGATTCTTACAACCGAGCGGGTTTACCGAGTCTCTGAGTCTTAGACAAGTCTGCCAAACTCTTTAAATGTTCATACGGATAGGGTCCAACCTACACTATAGATCCACTGACGCACCTCTATACAGATGAGAGTAAACTCTGGCAGGGTGCGGAGCACGTTGGGCATCCCTGTGCAACAGAAAGAGAGCAAAAGGGAGAACGACTTACCATGGGCATCCCCATTTGTTTCCCCGTCCTTTTTCTTCTTTTTCTTCTTGTCTTTATGTTTATCTTTATGGCGGTCCTTCTGAAGCACGCAGCAAAAACACAACCAAATTCACAAGTTAGATCAAATATTCTGACCGCCACACAGAACTTCATAATGATGACGAGAGGAAGACACTGATTACCAACATCCACGCCGTCAATCACCGACTGGAATAGTACAAGATTGTATGTCCATGTTAATAAAAAGTCACAAGGCATTCGATACAAACGTAACATCCGACTACACCATCACCACTTAACTTGGACAACAAGTGGAACATACATATCAGACTTCGGAGTGGAAAGATTAGACCTGACTTGAAAATGATGCTGTCTTGAAAGCATGTACAATCACGAGTAAAATAAATCTGCAGTCTAACCCATGTGCTTGGCAACACTAAGCCATGTTGCGTTTGAAATTCAGACTATTGATGTAAGTGGAATATGATCATTAAGACCAATGAACTCAAGCGTCCGATCGCCATCCTGAGATCGTCACTGACCTTTGATATATATAAAAGCGGATCTACAAAACTGAATGCATAAAAAGCTCTCATAAAGCTTTGAGAAAACTAAGTAAGCTATCTGCTTCCAGATTATGAGCCTGGTCTTTGGACTTGACGCAAGAAACGCAGCCACAATTCCAAGACATCATCTAGGCTCCACAAGTAAGGGGTGAACTGGAATATGAAACAATGCGTTTCGAGAGTCCCCCCTAGATATGCAGACCCAATGAATTCATAATCCTGGCTCAACACCAGCGGCCAAGGTGCAGACCTCAATTGCCATGCTAAAGCCAGTCGATCTAGTAAAACGTTTTTAACATCCAAAAAGAAGCAGCAGAGCATAGCACACCTTATCCTTATGGGGCTGAGCTACATCAGGCTGAGGAGCCTTCTCGTATCCCGGGGGCGGGAATGGATAGCAGCGAGACATTGTGTATCCGTATGCACGCCAACGCACAGCAGCTCGCAGAGGCAAGGAGACCGCCAGGACCCAGTGAAGGGAGGCGTACCCCACTGCCACTGCTGCACCATGTCACCACATTCAACCCAACTCCTCCTCGCAAACTCCTCTCTCTCTCCACTTTCGCCTCTTTTTTACAGTTTTCCAAATTTTATTATTCCACTAATTTCCCCACCCTCTCCCTTTTCTTCTTCCTCCTCTTAGCTCCCGTCTTCAAAACCCCTTGCTCTTCTCCCCTCGCCTCCTCCTCCGATGTCACCAATTCCCCTCCACCTAAACCTCCATGTGATCGCTTACGCCCACATCCACCCCCCTCCAAACAAATCACCCAAAAAATCCCCCAAAAAATCCTTCAAAAATCCTCCAAAAATCCTCCGAAAATCCTCCGAAAATCCCCCTAAAAAATCCTCCCAAAACCACTACGCCCTTCCACCCAAGATCCTCATCGCCAACCTCTCTCCCTCCCCTTCCCCCTCCCCCCCGCAAGATCCAATGCCGACCACCTCAAACCCCCCAAAACTAGGGTTCCCGAAAAACTCCCCCACCCTAAACTCCCCAACCCCAGAGAAACCCCTCCGGCACCTTCAAAACTCCTCCAAAACACCCCCACTCGCCCTCACCATGCCAATCGAATTCCCCCCCCCCCCCCCACCACCACCTAGGGTTTCACCTCGCTCCCCGCCCTCCCAAACCCAAACCCCGTCCCCAGCCGAGCATTATAACCTCAACCCTAGCACGCTCCTAAACCACGCGCTAGGGTTTGGCTCCCGCATGAGCACCAACACCATGCGATGATGGCTGCGATCGAAGCCCGCATGGACAGTCTCCGATACGATGGACAGTCACTCTCCGATGCGAATGATGATGTTATTGATGAGATGTGGTAAGCGCTTGGGCTAAGATATTGGGTGTTGTGCGTAGGAGTGGGAGAGAATGCGCTATTCGGTGTGGGGGTTGTGTCTGGGGGGTTGTGGCGATGGCGGTCCTCGGAAGGGAGGCTCTGCGGAGCTCTGCAACCCTCGCGAGTGAGTGCCCTTTGCAAGTCGCGCTGCCCCTGCGCGTCCTCTTATGCCTTCGCCCTCCCTCTGCCGAGTCGAGTCTCTGCTCTTCGGTTGACGACCGGGGGAGGCGGGTACACGCAGGGTATGATCACGGTTCCGCCTCGCCGTGATCCCGACCAGATCAGGGTATCGACACGGTGTGTGTGGCGACGGGTTGATGACCGGGGGCGCGGGTGTTGGGGTTGGGGCGGGTGTCCATTGGGCCGTTGGGCTCGGATTTCCAAATGTAAGTTGTTCCCCGGTTTCACTTCATTAAGTTAGTCCGACAGTTTCATTCGTTTCCACGTTTTTGGGTCGGTCGTCCTTTTTCATGTGTTGAGACGTTATCTTTCTGGGCTTTGATTTCTTTCTGCTCTGCATTTTTTTTCCCCCTTTTGTCTTTCTTTCCTGGATTTTCTTTCTGTTCTTCGCTTTCTTTTCGTTTTGTGCTTGTGCGATCTGGGACCGATTTCTTTTCATTTTGTTTTGTTTGTAAGCAATTGTGCGTTGTTTGCTTTAAATTTTTAAGCTAATTTATGCATGCAAATATATTAATTTTAAAAGAAGTCATGTCATTAGTAAACATTCTAATATTAAAGTGTTTTTGTCTGTTGATTGAATTTAGATACCATGTAAAAAAGGATTTTAATAAATTAAATGGAATGATTTTGTATTCTTTTCATTCAAAGATTAAGTTGGGAAATAGAAAGATATTTGATTTTGTATGACTTTAAGAAAATACCATCATATCTTGGAGGTTTTCTTTTAAGCTAATAAAAAACAAAGGATGAAAGGTCATACAAAATGAAAAAATCTCAAAAAAACATATGAAAAGTATTTCACTAATCATTGTGTAAACACCAAGAAGAGGAAGTCTACTAAACAACTTGAAGAACAACTTCAGCAGTCCCAGATATACTTGAAAATCTTGGAAACAACACTTTAAAAAGGCTCTAGGCAAACTAGTATTATTTAGTACATAAGTGATAGTTCGAAAATAAAAAATAAAATGCTTCAAGCATCATGAAAATGGCCATAAACAAAGGATAACAAACACAAAAAATACTAAAAATGAAAATACTAGAAATACTTTTCAATGAAGTTGGAATTCTCGTAAGGCCAAGTTTCTTATCTACAACTTTGAAACTCCCCAAGAACTTGACTCCTAACAAATCCCCTTTACAAAAATTACTTCCATATCATAAGCAATGCCATTGTTCATCCATGCTTGAAATATTTTAACTTAGAAATTCTAATCTTTATATAAACCCTAACCAAACAAGAGTCTTACTTTTGATCAATGGAAATTCAAAAAACTCACAACCATGGACTTCTCAACTACATCACAAACTCCCTCTAAATTACCCTATATTACCAAAACAACCCATTTCTCAAGAGAACATTACTGTAACAACATCATAGGTTCGGTTCTCAACAAACAAATATGTTTTTTTAAAGAAATTAAGGTTTGTCTCCATAAACCAAAATTTTCAAAAAAATAAAATTAGCAAAAAACCAAAATTAGTAAAATGACCTTAAATGGCTTAGAAATAACATAATATCGCAAAAACTAATTTAGTATCTTCATGTTTTCATATATGTATATATATAGAATTATTTAAGAATGAACATACTATGGTATTACGGTAAGGTAAAGGGCTCTAAAACCAACCCGGTTCTAATTTCCAAGAGAATCTAAATCATGCATTGATATTAGAACACAAATCTAGGCGCATCATAGAGTTCTTGTTGGATGTTGACCGAAATAATAAACTATCTATGGTCAACCTAGATTTAGGTTCTAGGATGATTACCCTGCCTAGATTCTCTTGGAATTAGAACCGGGTTGGTTTTGGAGCCCTCTACCTTACAAACACTCCAGAGATGTGACTAGAACGTTCCAGTTATGGCAGGGCCCTACTCCCACCAAGTCCCAGAGCAGTGATCATGGCATGAGCCAACATGGAAGCCCAAGCCTCCAACTTAGCTCACCAACATGGCAGCGCTGCAGTGGCACTCCCAGGATATGCTGATGCCATCATCCATCGTCTCCTCCGCAACGCCGCATGCCTTGCCACTTGGTCCTACTCCCCCTCCTCCACCTCCCCCTCCCCCTCCCTCCCCACGCCCATAAGTTATCACCCCCACCACTGCCACTCTTATCACATCACCACCTCCATCACCACCTCCTCCTCCACCTCCACCTCCATCATCACCGCATCACCGCCACTGCCCTCCTCACTCGAGTGCCCACATCATTGCAGCACCTTCACCCAGGTACTCATTGCACCATCTCATGTATAACTTACTCACTTTGTACCTTGCTCCCATGCCTGCTTGGTTCCAGCTTTCTCCATCACCTGGTCAATCAGTTTGCAGCTCGTGTTGCTGTGTTGAGTGGTTTGGTAATCACGTGATTTTCATGCATTTATTTGCATGTGATTTCAGCATTTGGAGGATATTTGCTGTTTTTGCAGTCTGGATTATCCGAGTTGATGGTTTTTCGATTTTTTAGAGTGTTTGGGTAATTCGGTGTTTTGATGCATTTGCATGTGATTTCAGCATTTGGAAGATATTTGCTGTTTGTTGTTTTGCAGCCTGGATTATCCGAGTTGATGGTTTTTCAAAAAATTTAGCGTGTTTTGGTAATTCGGTGGTTTTGATTCATTTGCATGTGATTTTCAGCGATTGGAGGTTGTTTGTAGTTTGTTGGCTTACTGATCAATCAGATCAGTTTGGGTCCCAAGTTTGGTTTTTGAGCTTTTGAGCGTTTTGTTAATTTGGGCGGCTTTTGGATGCAATTCCATGAATTTGAGCATTTGGAGGTTGTTTAGTTTTTGATTTTTTCTTCATCAATCTGATGACCAGCTTGGATCCCAAGTAATTGCCAGTTTGGTGGTTATGGATGCAATTGCATGTTTCTGACTATCTGAAGGTTTTCTAGACTGTTACACATCAATCTAGAGATTGTAGTGGTTCCCAAGGTTTTAGCTCAAGTGTTTGACCAGTTTACTAATCTGGGCATTTCTGGATGCGAACACAGGTGTTTGTGAGTATTTGGGCAAGTTGTGATCATGGCGAGAGCTATGAGATTATCAGGCGCGCTGCTTTGTTTGCTCGTGCTGTGCATGGCTGCTCCAGCTGTGGAGAGCAGGAAGATGGGCAAGGGAATGGTCTCGCTGGCCATCCGTGTACTATGCATTCCTACCACGGAGTCGTTGTTGATAGAGCATGAGGGGAGGCATGAGTGCGCTTATGAGCTGCCCAACGGCGACAGGGCGGTGGGTGTAGGGTATGACTTGGACGACGATAAGGAGACGCGCCGCTCGGAGCTGAGCACCGTCCTCGCTGATTACGATAAGGTATGAGTTACATCGGTGTCATGTACTTGGCATGCCTGCGCAGCATTATTGGGCTGACCTTTGTTTCTGTGGATTTTGCTGTGAGTTGATTGAGTTGATGATGGGATTGATGCAGGTGTACGATGGCAAGGATTGCTTGAACACCATCCAGATCAGTGCATTGCTCGCTCTTGACGCCAGACGTGCACTTGACCGAGCTGCCAAAAGCGTTAAGTCCCTGGACGAGCAATGCTGCGATGTGCAGGCTGTGTTCGGTGACATCCAGCACTCTGGAGGTACAAACAAATCTCAGCACCCCCTTAGTTCCGAAATCACTCAATCTTTCTTGCTTTCAATTGCTGCTTTTAATTTTCCACATGAATTGTCGAAAATTATGTAGATATGGTACAGATGAGAATTTGGCATTTCACAAGATTGCTGAGTTACACATGCTGACAATTCTAGTTACGTCTCAAGTCTTCGTGCAATGTCAAGTAATCTTTGTAACTTAGAATTTGAGTTTCAAACTATTTGTTCGGGTTTGCAGCAGAGACGAAGAAACTCAGTACTGATTGTTGTGAGATGGAATGTCTGAATATTTGTTAGATCTGTTTCCGAAAGATTGGAAGACGATTGAGTAACACAGACTGACGTGTTATGCATTTGAAATTATCTCCAGGAAAGGATGTTTATGAGCAAAACGGATTTGAGGATTTCATTGAAGCTGTCAGTGCCAAGAAATGGGACAAGGCAGCCGACACATTGGAGAAGACCCGCTGGTGCAGTGACAACAAGGATAGGTGCCGGGACAACAAGGGGATCATCACCAAAGGCTGTGGAAATTCAGCTGCCGCTGCTCTCATTGCCCAGGTTACTAACCGGGTGTAGATTGTCTGCGTCGAACGAGCATCACAGTAAATGGCATTCATAGAAACCAACACTCTACCATTTTCTTGTATAAACAGGGTTGAGTGCAACTGCCGTTATGTGCTGTATAGACAAAGAGCTTTGATAAAGAATGTGAGTTTTGTGATATAGCTCTGTGATAGCTTGCTATATTTTTTGAGGAATTGGTTCCTTTGGCTGTTCCGAAGTAGCAGTGTGAGTTTGTAAAAATGATCATAATAGTCAAAGAATCCAATACTTCAAATGTGCCTTGGTTTTTGGTTTTTTGCATGATTTGGAATTGTTGAAATGATTTAAGGTGCTGTTTATTTCAGTGAGTTATAATTAGCCAGTGATTAAAGAGACAATTTGAGGATAGTTTGGAAGATGTTGTGAAGATCTGAGGATTGAGGCGGAGAGTTTGCTGTCACCCGAACTAATTGCTGTCCTGAAGCGATGAATGCGAGTCATTTTGATCGAGAGTTCTGTTTGTTCACCATATAATATTATAGGGCCTTCACTGTTTGATGTGATCAATACCCTCAACGCCAGAGATGAACAATGTGGTCATCACATATTTCAAATTTTAATCTATTACCTTTATATAGGAGTGTTTTTAGCAAATGCTTCAATTTCCAATCATTGTGTCAATTTCAATTAATGAATATTAAGTATCAAAATAATAATAAATTTAAAGCATAATTTAAAATAATCAATCTATGAGCATTTAGAAGCCCATTAAATTTTATCCAAAGTTGTTCTTTTTGTTAATGTATGTCAATATCTTCCATTATCTTATTAAAAAAAGTATCATTTTACAATTATTCCATCACTCTAATATCATAAACAAAAATAATAGTAGAAAGGAAATTTATTATTTGCACTCTGGATACTGTAAAAATTTAGTTTAGCAATTGATAGGTGTATAATTTAGGATCTTTCTCTTCCCTGTGGCAAGAAAAAAATTCTAAAAACTCAAATCACGAGGGTAAAAACGGAGCTCAAAATGGAAAAAGAAAAAGAAAAAATGTCCCTATGAAGTTGCAAACATACCACGCGGCAGAGCCAAAGAAACAGGAGAAAGGATAAACTTGTGATGATCGACGCCATCCGGCTTCTCTTCATTCGACGCATAAATTCCAATGCATGCTTCCATTTCCCTTCCGCAATGCAATGCAATGGCTTTGGTTGCATTCATTCCAGTCACTGCCACTTGGAATCCAGGCTCATCACACCATCACTCAACTCAACCTCCAGTAGTCCCGGATGTCCCAGAGAGTGATTCATCTACTGGTTCCTTCACTGGTACATGAAGAAACATAATTCATATCATGCATTACATCTGTAAGAAGTGGTGAATGCCATCACTCTGATCCGGAGTACTCAGGTTCACTGAAGCCATTGACACACCCACTTCTGGGACTGCAGTTACTGGAATTCATTTCATCACTTGGCAGCTGAGGTGGGTACTGCTCAGGTTGTGGAGATCACTCACAGAGAGGTCCAAAATCCAGCTCAATTGCAGCAGTGGTTTCTGTCAATTGAGGTTGCCATTCGAGGTGAGCTCAGTGTCAATCACAATGCTCTACTTTTCTTACTCTTGTACAGAATAGAATTGGATTAAGTTGAATTTGTTGACTAATTGCTGGATTTCGGTTTGAGAATAGAATGGCTATGTGGGATCATTTGGAAACAAAATTTAACATGTTCATGTGTAATTGGTGTCTGGATGTTGCCAGTATGCTGATGCTAGAATTACAAGTACTCCACATTGCGTTGTATAGATGGGTCATTGAGGTTTTTAGTTTTGTTGTGCTCTGAGGTGGAGAATCGGTAAGATGGTGTAATTTTCTGTGTCTGAATAGATGGTTGTAGTCTCCGGATGAGTTCTCTGGATTCGATGCTTTTAAATGGTTGAGATAATTCTTTGTAGACAATGTGAGGATAGTTGGATTTTGCGTGATTCTTATGTTCAACCGCATTGGTTCGAAGCAACTGTCCTCGTTATGCAACCAGTGTGGTGTAGAGAAACCCTAGTGTTTTGGTGCTGTTGAATTTGCTTGTGTATGCGATGGGAATTCTCTGAATTGAGTGTTTTGGTGTTTGCTAAGGTGCAGGAATATTACGGAAGGGAAACATGGCTCCCGCTTTTCTTCTGGCTTCGTCCTTCACCGATTCCAAGTGAGTCTTTCATTCTGTGTGAACCCAGATTTGTCGTATGTGTAATTGAGGCGTGCTGCGTTGTGGGATCATGCTCGGGGTGACTTTCACGTTTCGTGATACGATTTTCGAAGTGTGAGGTGTCATTGGATCACCTGCAGGTGATCGTGGGGATGTCCTTTAGGGATTATATGCTTGGTGCTGAGTGTGTCTGTCTGGCTTCTTTTGCAGATTGCGATTTCCATTAGCAGTCCAAGATAGGGTTCCTTCTGCTGATGCCTCCAGTGCTTTAGCTGGAATTATAACATGTCAACAAAATGAAAAAGAGCAGACTGCGTCGAAGACAATACGCTCGGAGACTGTGCCTCTGAAGCTATCAAGAAGGTGCGGATTCGTATATCTGCTTATGGTACACAATACTTGGGTGGCAATTAGAAGTTAATGACAATCGGAAGGCAATGTGTTTTCGGGAATAATGGACATGGACAAATCAGCTCTTTGAACTGCCAAATAGTGCAGAACTCCAGCTAACAGTGCAAACTTATTTGCAGAGAAACAATCCTGAGATCA
This sequence comes from Ceratodon purpureus, assembly GCA_014871385.1. Lineage (NCBI taxonomy): Eukaryota > Viridiplantae > Streptophyta > Bryopsida > Pseudoditrichales > Ditrichaceae > Ceratodon > Ceratodon purpureus. The sequence goes on along the minus strand of CM026433.1, from coordinate 5,242,697 downwards.
AGTGGTTCTGCACTGCTATTGGCCTTCCTCAACTTCGCGTACTTGCCCCTGAACCCTTCATGTCATGTGCATCTTGTATTTTTTCTGCTTTGTCACCTTTGTCAAATGCTTTGCTCACATTTTTTGTGCAACTGCGGCAAGCAGATTCTGCTGTCTTCGTGGTTTGCTAAGAAATTCTAGATCCATTTGCCAGAGAAAAACTTTTAGGTGGAGTATCGATTCTGGACCTGGGAAGCATACAATTTGGCCGAATGCTCTAATCTAATCTTTGAATGAGAAATCTTGAGCCTTTTTTGTTCTTTGCAGGCACTGACTCTGTGTTATGCATGTGCAGCGGTGAGAGGCCTGACTACTTGGGTGTACAGTCAACCCCACCATCGCTTGCGTTGTGCCCACCAACTCCTAGTTGCATATCCACCTCAGAGGAGATGAATGATCCCACCCACTACGTTCCCCCATGGTATGTTGTTCATATGATATAACCTCATTATTCCATAAGACCTGTCAATGTGGTACAATCGCCAACGTTGTCTAGTCGCATTTCAGTATTGAAGGCAAATGTTTGCTTCAAAGCATTGAGTCATGGTATCCTTCCAAATTTGATACATAGCAAATTGTGTCATCGTTGCATGCTCCAGGACGTATAATCCTAAAGACGGGCGTGGCCGAAAGAATCCTGCTTCTAAGGAAAAGGCTATGGCGGAGCTCATTGATGCTGTGAGCCTCAGATTCACTTTTTTCTTTCTGCATTAGAAGGACTATGTGTTACTTTGAATACTACTTGTTTTAGGCATGAAATGAATTCAGGGTGCAGCAGGCTGTGATTATTTTAAATAAAAAACCATGATCTTGAAGGACATATGTTTGACGCTTAATGATTCACATTTCAATACTGACAGATCAAGACGACAAAGCCTGATAATTTCACCCCAAAAGTTGTCAAGCAAACCGATGACTATGTCTACGTCGAGTACTCAAGTCCTCTTGTCGGTGTAAGTGCATAGAAAGCCTTTTTCACTTCAACTTTAAGAACAGTTGGTCATTTGATGACTGAGCAAAACTTTAGAATCTTGCTCACAGTATTAATCTTACGTATTGAGTTCTAATCTATTTCAGTATTCAGATGACGAATTGAAGAGGAAGAGATGAGCTAACACAAAATGCTTTTGTGGTGTATTCAGTTTGTAGACGACGTCGAATTCTGGTTCCCTCCTGGCAATCAATCGTTGGTGGAGTATCGATCTGCATCTCGAAGAGAAGGGATTGACTTCGGTTTCAACCGTAAACGAATCAAGGTCAGTTTGAGACCTTTATTGATATAAAAGTGTTGATTCCAAAGGAGCCAAAATGACATATCTGTATTTGATGAGATCAATTCTTCTGTGAGAGCATCATCTTGATGCATGACCTGAAATCAGCAACATGGGTCAAAGTATTCGAATCTCAATGGAGCATTTCTTCCGCTGCAGTGTTCCCAAATGAAAAACTGCTTTCACAAAGGCTCTCTTCTTTGTGAATACTGAATGGATTCTAGGCACTTGCATTGTGGATTTTTTTTAATCTATTCGTGAAATGATACAGGCTCTACGCCAAGCTCTGGAGCGCTACGGGTGGGAATCTGTTGGATTTTGATGTCATCTGCTCGCCCTTCAAGCGCAACACTCGGTCAATTCGGCAAGTACTTCTCGGAAATCGGGGTCAGGTCATGATCATTCTAGCAAATATGTATTCTACTTCAGATCCTCCTGTCAATGGTCTCTTTAGAAGTTATCATGTAGCTTACCCATGTGCAGCAACAACAGAGGGGTCTTTCTAAGGAAGCAAAGGCGAGGACGGCCCGGGGAAGAACAGCAGATTGTCTGCATAAATTATGCACAGTTTGCTCTCCTTACTTTTCAGCTGGAAGCCTGCAACTCTTAAACCTGTATACATCCACCTCTTTCAGTACATTTGTACATCTCTTACTTGCAGAGCATAACATGTATTTCTGGTGTTTCCTGAGAACTCTGATTTATGACAAGAATTTGCTCCATATTCCTGCCAAGGATACTGTCCGTCACTGATAATTGTGATATTCGTGTCCTTTTCATCGCAGGGGAAAAACTAAATGCTCACAAATTGAGTCTTTTCTGAAGTATCTGGTCAAGAGAGTTCTGGGATGTTTACTCTTGCTTGCTTAACATGATAACAAGAAGTTTTACTCGTCATACTAATTCCTTGCTTGTTATTTGATGATTTAAATATTGCTGTGTTTCATGTCAGAGGTAAAAAGAGATTGACAGCTCAATGAATAAATGGACAACACTTGTTCATCTGAATCAAATTTCTGGAGCATTGTGCAAACTGGACATTGACAACTGAGAGTGATGTCCACATGGTAAAACTTGACTCAGACACATGATTCAGAATCAGCTGCCATAAATACTTTATTGTAATTTAATTTTAAATTTTTAACTGCTACAAATACTTTATCAGTGGTGCACCTTAATTCACCAACTCTGAAGGCAGTGGCACTGTCTAAAGTCACATCATTCTGTAGCACTTAGTACTTACTACTGAAATTCAATGTGGTGATTGATGGAAACAATTCCCTGCTCCTCAGATTGATCATGGAAACTAGAATCTTGTGGGGCTATGGAAAATCAAAAGCTGATGCGAACCTGCAAACTTGTGAACGTGATTGTCTGTTTTCTAAGGGATCGGTGTCAAACTGACCAGCATGAAATAAGGGTATTAGCTTGGCCCGTAATACATGCTGGAATTTTCAACAGGAGCAGATATCCATCAAACAATTTATGGCAGCATGATCCCTCATTTGATGTACATGGCAGTTTATGTTTAGTACAGAGGACTAAATGGACCATAATTTAAACAAGTCCAAGATGACTTGTGAACAAAGGGGTGAGCCGGTGTGGATGTGGTACTTGTGGAATCATGGTTATTGTCAAGTACCCAAGTAACCCATGCACATGAATTGACCTGTTTATGAAACATGTACACAAGCATCCAATGATTTTCAGTGATACTGGACCTCACAAAGTAACTAACCTTCCTTGCATAGAAGGACATGATAAGGTAGAATTTTGTACATGTGATCAAGCTTGTGGTTCTTACAATACCTTACCACCCTCTCCCTTTAGACCGAGATGTTCTGTACCAATTAGAAGGTGTGGCCTGGTTCAAACTACACTATTTAAACTTGTCACATTCAGAATTGTACCTGAAATGGGAAAATGGAAGTGATAATGAAACAAATGAGCAATTTTCTTCATAGACCTTAATTTGTGTCAAAATCCTTAAAATGGACTTAGTTGGTGCTCCTATCTCAAAATAGGAGCCATTATATTGTCACCAAATTTATTCACATAAAACACATCACATAGTAAGAACAACATAAAGATACCAAGAGAATTTTCACCATGCAATGGTGTGAAAATGAAGTAAAAAGTATACCAACATGCATCTTATTATATGAAAACTTAAGTGACAACTCATAAAAATAGAACGCACAACAACCAGGTGCCCTTCAAGGGTGAAACAAATGATGGTGACATAGATTGCAGGCCCAAAACGTATCCCCATGTGGCAACCAACAAACACGCGCCCACTAAAAGCCACTCCCCAAAAAACCCAAACACAACCATTAAAAAAAAATACTCCTACAACACAATCAAATTGTCAACAGAAGTCACTCCCATGGATGCCCAAACAAGAAGAGAGTACGGCCAGTGCATCTGCATCATCAGCAACATAACACTCAAGTGCATGCAAAGGTGACCATAACGTGCCACCCACTCGCAACCCAACCCTGTAAGTTAGCATGACTCAAAAACCCACCCACCCCTTAATTTAATGATTGCCCACTCATTTGCTCACAAACCACCCCGTCCGTAAAATCTTTATGATTACCATGGCTATATGGAATGGCAAAGAGGTGCCCCCATTGTCGAGTTCCTGGACCACCCACCAGTATGTTACTACCACTTCCCCAACTCTTGTGACATTGCTTGCCTTGTCCCCAAATAAGCCCAACATCTCAAAAATTTTGAAGTGTAACTTTCATGAAAAATTTACATGATTTTACACATTGTAACTTGCAACATTGCGTGTTATGTAAAAGTTACAAGAAGGTTACACTTGTAACTTTCATGTGTGCTTTCCATTGTAATTATCATATAAATGTTTTGAAAATAAATGTTACAAAATCTTTAGAGATGTTTTATATAATTTCTACATAATGTTCATGTACATGTCCTATGTAAACAATTATAAAATTGTGACATGAAATTTATGTGGATGTTTGTAAAGCAGTTGACGTATAAATGTTACAAGAATTTCATGTAAAAGTTACATAATGAAATAGTTTACACGCTTGTTACATGCGTGTTGTAAATTTAAGATATACTTTCTTATACAAATTCCATATAACATGTACATTACAACTTCTCATTAATAAATAATAAATAATGAAAATAATAATTTGCAAAATGATGGGCTTTTGTGATAATAATAGTAGGTACATTATACATAACCCAAGCTTTATTCACTTATACCATGAACAAGGCATACTTACAAATTTGCATTGAAAACAATTCTGATTAAATCATTTCTCACAAATCTATATAATATGGCTGTCAACCTGCTGGTACTTATGAGGCCAAAACTGTACTACTGCAATATGCTAATAAAACAACCTGATGCTGTGTACAGGAGGCAAAACACAGTCAGATATATTTGCTAGATATTAACGGAAAGGTGACCATTGGATGAAATATCGCCCAGGCAATCAAATGCAGGGCAAATGTGAGAATCTAGACCGTAAATTGTCAGTAACCAAAAAACAAAGCACAAGCAAATCAATGAGTAAACCAGCGAGTTTCAGAGAGAAGCAGATGAATCACAAAACTTACTGCATGAGCTCTATAGTAGCTTTGCACTTGATTAAGAACGCAGTCTTCTCGGTTGGGTCGTTAGGAATGGATGCCGGATCCTGCATAAGAGCGTTTTCTGCATATTCAGGATATGCTCTAAACAATATGCGACCAAAGTATTGTTTGATTCAATTCTGCACTAGTTGCACAGAAAAATCGAATAAACATAAAGCGCTTAGTAATCGTACCTCATAACCCATGAAGTACAGGCTGAATTTGGCCTCTTCATAATCGAGTCTTTTAGTAAGCCTACATCACCCAAACAACCCTCCTTATAACAGTTGCTCACAAACAAAGCTCACCCACACTAGTTACTCAAAACAGTATCCATAATCAAACTACTATTGCTTCTAAACCATAAATTGGTACCACTAAGGGCCGATATCTTACGTCGTTCCCAACCCCTTGGAATAAAACTCCAGGCTCCTCTTAGGGTCCTTGATTCTGTACATCTGATCAACAAACAACAAGAAACCATCGTCAGAAAGGATCAGTTTACATGGCACCATCCTCATGAACGCCAAAGGAGCGAACAAGATCTTCACCTGACATCACCATTCCTTACAACACAACATAATCCAGCACTGAGCCTTGAAATGGCAAGCGGTACTCACTGTTTGCTGCACATGGTAGCCCTTGGTAGCTGCATCAGGACTGTCACAGTAGCCCGGGTTGTTGGCCGCGGCCTCTGGCACCGACCCACTGGCAGTCGACATGCTTGCTGTAACGCTCAATCCTCTGCCTCCCTGCTCCCAATGGCAACAAAAAATTCTACTTAGTCCATGTCTATACACCAAACCACCAAGCTAATCATTTGAGATGAATCCTTTGCAGAATTAAGTTTCCATTCGATAGACTGAAGCAGCTCAGTGAACCAGCAAATCTTCACTAACCACAAGAGATCGCACGCTGATCATGATATAGAGTAGCGTGAGAACAGCATACCTTGCAAGCTAATTTTCTCCCAGGATTACGTGACTGATCGGTACATTGAACGCTCAATGAACGAGCAATCTTCACTGGCAACATAATAGCACACACGGATTTCACTAACTATAGATCGAATGAAGCCTCGAACGCTAATCACGACATTTAGAATAGCATTAAGACAGGTTGGTATACATTACCTTGGAAGCTAAATCCTTGCCAGGATTTGGATTTCGTTCTGATGCAATTTTCGCAGTGGCCTGCTTGCAGTTCGCCCGCCATAGCTTCGCGAACTTCTCGAGCGACAACAATCCCGGCGACGCGAATTTCAACCAGTTCAAAAAAATTTGCGAACGCATCAGAAATGCGTGAAGAGAAGGGCCCGGTTGATCAACATCTGTTTCTTAAAAATTGGTGAAGCCACTGATCAAGTGGTCAATCAGCTTCTCATAAAAATATGAAAAATCCTGTCACACGATTCTGACCACACGCAAAAGAATCAAAGAGAGGAAAGTTGGAGATGTACCAGAATTTGCTTCGGCAAAGTTGCATTTATAATAGTTGAATCAAGACTAGTCCTCCGTAAGGCCCCTGCTCCCCTACTTGACCTCAATGGGCTCCATACGAGAGTTATCCTTTGACTACACCCTGACTCACTTAACCTTCGACCTAAACTGCGACCGTGAGGCTTCCCGAGAGCAATCTCCTCGCCAGGGCGGCATGAAACCCTGGCTAAATTCATGGTGGCTCGAAGAAATCAAATCTGCCCACAAATCCCTTTTCCTCAAAACCAGCTAATCCTCATATGGATTAAAGTCTTTTGAACGACGGTTCTCTGGCTCCATGTCCGGCTGAACCTGCACCACAAGACAAAATGCACATGTTGAGTACACCAATGACTGGAACAGTAAAGCAATAACAAAACAAAAGCCACATTGCCTATAAAACAGACCTCTAAACCCCACAAGACTTGGTTTCCCCGCCATCACACCGGACAATTCATCACAACAAAAACTGAAAATTCCCAAAACCTAGGGTACCCAGACTCGAAAACTCGCTGTTGAATTGTGACACACACATCCAGGCAATTCAAATTAGGGCAAGGAGGTGTATCACTGGTCGTCTTCACAGTAGCTGAAGAGGCACTGAAAATGTACAAATTGGCCATTGCCAAGGAAAACAAAACAAAAGTAAAAAAACCATCAAGCTGGAATCATAATCCTAAACGGCTTTATACCCAAGACTTCACTCAACACTGGAGCTCCTCTGCAACTGCTTCACATTGTATTACTCTACTGTGATCAGATTTCAGGGCGCTAATTCTATCACTTCAGCCATAGACAACGAGAAAATTTCCAGAAGCCCAGAAATCATTTTTCCACTTGAACACATCCGGAAAAATTCATTGAGACAACTCCTCACTTGAAACCTAAAGAAATTACGTGCAGAATGTTCCACTTGTGACGGCCGAAAGTCCTAAAATGGCACAACCAAATAAAATGCAATATTCCGGGAGCAAAATCGCTACAAAATCAGACGAGAGTACAGAAACCAGACCATGGGCCGACGAAAATGAGCATTCTTGAATAAATCGTCACTTTCCTTTTAAGCCTTTCAAATTCTGACTTTTACCTTCCTCATATGCCTATCACCCCCTTCTTATATACCAATTTTAAAAAGTTGTGATCGTATCCAACATGGAATTCAGTATTTGTTGGGGAACTAGTGGGACTCTTGTGCCGATGAGCACATTGACTGCAGTTGTCTCCTCGACGGATTCCATCACCGAGCCGTCGTGTGAGACAAACATGCTCAATTGTAAGATAGATTCAGCCAGCCATAGTGAATACTTTATTACCTTTCAAGACTATTGCATAAATACATTTTGTTGCATAAATACATTTTGTTGTCCTCTATATTGCCTGATAAGTACTTCTTATATTATAAAATGCTCAGTCCGCAAATGATATCGTTTGAAGACAATTTTATCAATAGTTTTATATTATCAATAGTTTTATATTATCAATAGTTTTATATTATCAATAGTTTTAATTTATTATTTTGAAACTATCAATAGTTTTAATTAATTAATTTTGAAACTATTTTGAAGGCAATTTTATCAATAGTTTTAATTAATTAATTTTGAAATTATTTTATTCGAATTAAACTAGTTTAAAAAGTCTTCAAAACTATAATAGTTTTTATAGTTTATTTCAAAAATGGCACTGTAATGAAATGTTTTTAATCTTATATAAAGAATGATTGTTACATTTTTGCCATCTCATGTTTTACTAATTTAATTTGGTTAATTCAACACAACACACCTTTGAACACAATTAATGCATTATGAAGGAATGACCTAGCTGTAAGAGCAATTATCGTATTGTCCTCAAAATTGCTAATTTCTGGAATGCTATGTAGTAATTTAGATTTGAACTCATCAATAATGTGTTGAATGCAAACCTCAAATATGTTGTCAACAGGATTTGACAATTCTATAATTCCTTTTAGTTAATTATAAGATATCCGTTACTAAAGGACCAAAAACACTTGTGTCTTGGTAACAATATACGTAAGAAGTCCTCTACACATTTCTATAATATTAATCCCAATGTTGTCATCAATAGTGTTTTCGGTTACAATTCATTCGAATTAAGAATGACCATAACAATTAACACCCTAAACCTATACTTCTATCGTAAATTCAGATAACGTATAATATTATTAAATCCATTATTAAAGTAATGTAATATCACTTTTACATTTATGCCATCATTAATGTACAATGTTATAGTTCCGAATAATAAAGAACATTAAGTTCATATCCTAATTATGAAGCTTTAATGTAAAATAATTTAAATAAAAGTTCTTAATATAGGTAAGGCACAAATGAATGAATTGGCCATCATCAAAAACAAAATTATACACCAATTTTATGAATCGAGTGCAAGACAAAATAGAGAACGTAATGAAATGGTTTCCATTTTTAATGTATAGCACTATTTACTCAGTTCTAAAAATAAATGCACCACTTCTAAGTGGACAACTCGTATGTGTCGTTACTAAATTTAGGCAAATCCTATGAACATCCAGATTTTTGGATTTCTAGGTGAGATTCAGAAGTAGTCATGGATTATTATAACTGTTTATTTTTTTATTATAACAATAGAATATTGTTTTTATTATTAATTCCTCATATCCATTTAAAGTCTTTCCCAGTTTGTTCTCATATAGTTTTATCGTAGACTATGTTATTTTTGTTTACTCTAATTCCAATATGCAATTCATTCAGAGGCTTGTTCCTTTGGAAAGGAAATAGTATTCAAAGGCTTGGGGTGAGAAGGTGGGTCATTTATTATGTGATTCTCATCTTTATGGTTGGTTGGAGATCCTCAGATAATATATTTTGGTTTATATTTATTATATTGTAAATTTTGAGTCTTCAAGCTAAATAAGCTAAAAGGTTCTGGTCAACGCATTATAGGTTCTCTTATTAATATTGTTAGTTCATGAATTTTTCTTGTAATAAACTTACAATTGTCCTCATAGTTTAAAGTTTCAAAAATGTCGATTTGTGATATGTGTAAAATGAATTGTAAAACTAGATCTGTATTGAGAGAATATAAAAAAAGATGTGAAATCATTACACGTGGTGAATCATCTGTATTGTCCACTCGGCTCAATGTCAATAGAAATGTTAGAAGAAGACCAATAAATATAGATGCTGAAAGAGGAAATTTAAACCAATTTTTAGAAGTTGATATCAATGTCCACAATCATTCTAATATAGGAACAAGCCAACAACAACCTGAAACTTCAATTCCATCATGGTGGATACCTGACCCTTTAACAAATCAAGTAGAAGAAGAAAGTGTTCTAAATAATGTATCAGATGAATCCTTCAATTCCACCTACCATATTGTAAATGCGTTTCCAAGTTGCAAGAACAATGAAGGCTTGTCTAATGCAGATATGGACTCACTCTTGGACACACTTTTCAATCCAAGTGTAGATATAAATAAAGTTGTTGTAAAAATTCTTATGATGTCCAAAAGTGGGAAGAAAAATTATATTCCAAAGAAGATGTAAGTTTCAATTTTTAATACTTATGACAACAATGCAAGTTTTTATTATAAAAATTGATTTTATTCCAAATAATTTTTTTATATTTTTCACATTTCTAAAATGTGTTTGTGACTTTTTAGGGATGGACAAATCAAATTATTTCTGAAGTAGGTGGCCCTGAGTTAACTTTACATTATAAGAATCCTATTTTGGCATTGGCTTCACTGTTTTCATCACCTAAAAATAGTGACGGTTTTAAAGAAGTGTTTGAATTAGTGAAAAACAATGATGGTGAAAGAATGTACACAACACCAAATACATGCAAGTGGTGGGAGACCATGGAGGTAAGAATTGCTTATTTCAAAGTACAAATAAATCAATACTTTTGGAATTTTTACTTTATTCAATGATTGTAGAAAATATTTTTAATTGTGTGTATTGTATTATTTGTGTGCAGAAAGTTGTAGATTGTGATGACAGTGTCATTGCTCCTCTAATATTTTACAGCGATCAAACCGTTTTATCTGCAAACATGCGTGTTAGTGGTAATCCTTTAATTTTGACGTTGGAAAACATTTAAAGCGAAAAAAGACAAGAACCATAAGGCCGTGTTTTACTAGCGGTGTTACCAATTCTTCCAAGCAAAACAGATTTATAACCCATACATTTCTAATAATGAGTCTTGCAAATGAATATTTCACTGTAGTTATTTTTTTTTAAATCAATGCAATCAGGATGCATATATCCAATAATAATAGTGTTATTGATAATGTCCATATGCTTCAAATATTTAATTATACCTTATTTATCAATAGGGATAATAGATCATATTTTAATTCTATATTATTAGTAATAAGTTGTGTTTTTTGTTGTAATGTGATTATGTGCAGAGAGCATTGTTAAAATACGCTATCTTCGTGCATGCTTGAAAATAATATTGCAACCATTAAAAAATGCAAGCTACAGGTATGATACATAATTTTATTATGAGCTCATGAGTATATTAATTAGATTAGTACAATAATTTGTTTTTGTGAAATTATTGGACATTGGAATTACTTTGTGAAAAAAGTTTACATTAATTTTAATTTGTATGTACTCGAAAAATGTCACAGCGGCTTGACTTGGTGAATCCTCTTGGAGTTGCAAGATTTGCCTTCTCATTATTATTTGCATATGTTTGCGACCACCCTGAAGGATGTAAGGTGAGACTTTAGTTTTTCATGATTGCCATCTACAAAGTGTACTTGTAACAAGTATTATTTTAACCAAAGGATCTATATTTGTTTTACTACTATATATAATATTATATGTGAATAGGAAATATATGGTAATAGTACATTTGTTTTTCATACGTTATAAATAAATTAAATATTTTGGTCAATAAATTGTTATATTTGGGCTATTATTTCAGATCACATGTACATATGATTCCAACAAGAGCCAATACCCTTGTAGCATGTGCTGGTGCAAATCTGAAAATTTGGGCATGGTTGATGAGGTAAATGAAGCTCAAACTGTAGAAAGAATGAAACGTATTTTTCAACAAATGCAGGCAGCACACAATGAAAGATTTCAAAAAATTATTTTCAAAGCAATGGTCTGTGCATCATGTAGAGGTAAGTAACATTATTTTTATACTTGTGTATTTTTTTTAAATAATTTTTTTCAAAAAAGTCAACATTTGGCATGATACTATATAATTTGTATTTTTAAGTTTTTGTTTTAAAGTACGTCAAAATAAGGATTGTAATCATGGAGAGTTTGTTGTTTTTGTTTTCAGAATGCACTATGGGGATTCAATGGAGAAAACAATGCCATAAGTAATCCGTATCTTGCTTTGCACGTGGATATACTCCATCAAATTGACCTGGGTATTTTTAAAATGTTGGTTAACATTACAAGGGACATGTCATGAAAAGCTACCCTGGAAGAAATGGATAGACGCTTTTTTATTATGAAACAGAAATCTAGGATCTCTTCTTTTCGTATCCCTGGTTCTCTAAGAGCCAGATATTTCTCTGACCAAGTGAACTTTGCTGGATTTGAGCATCGGTCAGTTATGCAGGTACGTTGAATATCTTAAATATTTTAAAACAAAGTATGGTCATATTGATAGTATTTTTTAATTTTTTTTTTTTAATTGATTATTTTAATGTTTTTAAAAATCCAATATGTTTGAGATATCAATTGTTGCCTGCGTTTATATACATATATACATATATATACATATATGAATATATATATGTATACATGCTAAATCATTTCAATATAAAATGAAACAAAAATAGTGCCATTGTAACATGCTATTGCAGGTGATTGTGTTTTGTATGATTGGACTGATTCCAAGAAATGTCATGGAATGCTTTACAACATTTTTGGAGTGGTATATGTGTGCTACCAGAAATGCTTCTCACACAAACAGAAGCTTGGATACAATGGACACACTAATGAGAAGATAATTTTTTGTGATTATTAAAAAATTAGTCTTAGTACAATAAATATTATTATCATGACAGTGAACAAAATTTGTAGGATTTTTAATTTTTATTTATGTGTATTAATCAATGGTGATGGAAAATGTGAACAGGACTTTGGTGGAATTCAAAGATTATTTACTGCAGTGGCAAAAATATGATTTTAATACTGCAAAGATTCATGCCATGGTTCATTTTAGTTCATCTATTAAAAGGGCAGGTGTACCTTGGGAGTACAGTTCAAATATGTTTGAACAAATGCACATTGCATTAATGAAAAAGGCGTATAGATCTAGTAACAAAAGAAATGCAGATGAACAAATAGTAAAATACCATCGTAGATTAGAGGCATTAAGGGCGGCCGAAAAAGATATTGAAGCTTTGGAGAATCAAGCACATAGCAAAGACACCGCACCTAAAAAGATGAGAGTTTCAATTAAGTAAAAAATTTAATCTAAATTTATGAGATAAGAATATTTCATGTCTATATTTTAATTTTTTGTATAAAATGTTTTACTCTTATTGATTTTATAAAAAATTAAAAAAACATTTATTGTTATCTAAATTATTACATATTTATATAGTTTACAAAGTCTTGAATATGTTGAAGATAATGGAGTCTTTGCATTTTAAATTGTAGGAGCTAAAGGAGACAATAATTGATTTAAATTGTCATTGTGCACGCCATCAAAGAATGCAAGAATGTGCTGGCACCGGTGGATTTAAATGTACACATGTTGTGGCTACAAAATGAAATTCCAAGTTCAATTCCTACAGTCATACAGGAAAGAAGATCTTATTCAAAGGCTATGATAGCTAAAAAAGTTCAAATTTTGTTGAAAATACAACCGGAAATCAGTGACCATCTAATCACAGCTATTGCTACCTATGAAGCAGAGCACAACATAACTATTGGAGAGGTACGTCTAAGTTTACTTCGAAATGCTTCAATTTACAATTTATTGGAAAACATTATGGGAAATAAATTAAGTCTAGAAGTAATATATATAAATTACCATTATCATTAATCGTATATTAATGTTTGTATATATGAAATATACATAAAACTTTTGTTTGCTAATACTATGAATTACAATGAATATGTGGATTAAAAATGAGTATTAATTATGAAATAATAATTCAGGTTATGGGAGTATGTACAGCAATTGCTATTCCAGGTGGCCCAAGTGATGAGCACGGTGAATGGCCAATGTATGCTCGTGCAACACACAAGTTTTTTGATTCGCCTTGGTATAGCAGTGTAGAATTAGACACTACGGAGGTGGTACAATTTTCGAATGTCAAATATGGTGAGATCAGATTATTACTACATTGCACAGGATATTCTTACATTGAAGCGGATGGATCACGAGTAGGAGATCATACTCTTGACCTTGCATTCATCCGTCCCTATTATGAGCTAGAATCTGATGGCACTACTGATATTACTCAGTGTAGAATGCTATCATGGAATAGACCAACAAACGACATGCGTAGTACTCATGCTAGTAGTAGCTCCCAGTTGCATAACATTTCCAATTACCTATTGGTAGATGTTCAGAAGATCTTAAAAGTGATTCATGTAGTCCCATATTTTGGAGATGTTGATGTAAACAAGGTTTTCATAAACAAGTGGAAATTTTAAATTTTTAAAATTTAAAATTCAACTTAGATTTTTTTAGTGTATAATTTGCTTATGAAAAAAAATAAAAATAAAAAATAAAATTATATATATATATATCCAACGTCCAACATATTTGGAAGAATCTAATTGTAGGATCTAGTACCTAACTTGTACATGTATGTATACACAAAATTTTTGATTGTAAATCCCGACCATTTGAGAGATTGTAAGGTTTGAATTTGAGAAAAAAATATTTTTGGTATTGCCTAGCAGGGACAGCCACTTCTTGGACAGTGAAACAGGCAATTTTTAGTGATCATGTGGGTGGAGGCTCTTCTGATTTTCATTTCAAAATGAGTTGGGAGTATGCTCCCAAAATTTGAGGAGCATACAGTATACAGAAGTATAGAAAACCCACATTTCTGGTGACTAGGGTCATATAAAATGCCCATACACTGGTTCTTTTTGAACACTACAAATGCCAATCTCAATCTTATAATTTTCAAAATCCCAACGGTGAGAACGTCAATTGGTACTAACAAAAAATTGTCCTAAACTCTAAATCCACTAAAAAATAAATCCAAAAGAGATATGATTTTCACAACATATTATGAAATGACTTTGTTGATTTATTTATTTTTACTCAATGTGGCTATGATTTATTTATTTTTATTGCTAAAAGGGCCACGCAATGACTTCGTTGTTTTTGCAAGAAGGGCCTCAAAATGGCTTTATTGTTGAACGATTTATCTAACGTCTATATAAATTTTATGTAACATCTATACAATTCTTCCATATTAATTTATGTAACACGCCCATGATTCTTCCAAGTGAAAGCGTATGTAACATCTATGTAAACCTTGTACAAATCTTATTTAAAACTTATTTTGGATTATGCTGCGATAACATGTAACTTTTTTATGCATGATATGTACATGTGCATTTATTACATTTTAATACAATCAACATAAAGATCATGTTTCAACAAGATTATGCAAACCAATCAAAATTGTTATATGATATTCTCATTTGAACGATTTATGTAAATGTCATATAAAGTATACAAGCAAAACTTTGCATTAAAAACATGTGCAAAGGCCATTTATAATTTCTACACAAAAAAATTATACTTTTTATATAAGAGTTACATATTTTTTCCAATCATGAAATATTTGTAACATTTACATGATTTGGGTGTAGATTGCACATTTTTAAATATTATATGCAAATCACAATGGAGATTTTATGTAGATGTTACATGGTCTGTATATTGTTTTGCTGTAAATGTCACAACTTGTAACATCTACATGATTTCCATGGTGCAAGTTATACTTCAACATTTTTGAGATGAAACAGACCGTCCCATCGAGACTGAGGCCTCCTGCACGGTCATAAAGCCTACAGCCCTCGCTGGCCCTTCTCCACATCACGGTCATAGAACTCCCTAAAACGCCGTCTGACCGTCAAGACAGGAAACCCCACGGTCCAACCCTCATGAGCACGGTCACAGAATCTGTTGCCCACCGTTGATGCTTTCAGAAAACACTCCGGGCACGGTCATAAGATCTTCGACACTCATCGCACAAGGTCCATCTCACAAGCACGGTCTTAGGATCACCCTCAACTACTCACTCTCCGACCGTCGATGTCCTCAGAAACCCGTCAGGCACGGTCGCAGGATCTTCAACCCCCACAACCCTCACAAAACGGTTATAGGCTCTCCAGCCTCTCTCACACCCCACAATGACGGTAATAGGACCCAATGAACGCCGTCCCATCCCACGGTCACCCACCCCACCCAACCACGACACCCTACTCTCAGCACGGTCACAGAATCCGCAACTCCCATTCACACAAGCACGGTCATAGGACCCACTAAACACCGTCCAACGTCGTCCACCACCACGACAGAACCGTCCCACGCCCCAACGAAACCCTCCCCCGTCGCCAAAACCTCAAATCGACGTCCACACGGCGACAGGGCCCCGATGCGGCGCGACCGTCGCCGCGACGCCGTCGCGGCGACGTCGCGAGCCCGGCGCGAGGCTCGCGGCTCGCGCCCGTGACGCGCATCGCCACAGCAACTTACGCCCCTGCAAATGGGTCAAGGAATCACCACAACAACGGCGAATCCGAAACCTCGCTCCTCTTCAGGTGGAGCAGTTGAAGCCGAAGCTGTGCCTTCGCCAGGGAGCAAGCACTCCAGGTTTAGAGGTACTAGTTCGGGGTTCAGGTGGGCACATACCTCTCACTTGGGAGCAGTGACCTTGCCATTCACATCATTCACATCCTCCACATTCCTCCCCACATGTAGGATCTGTTAAGTTACCTGCGCGTATGTCTGGTTGCTGCGTATGGTAGGTTAGTGCACATGGGGGTGTGAGATTCCAGGTGGTCTTCTGTTTTCCCGGAGATTATATTCCCTGGATGTGGCCGTGTGGGCTACAGTGCCGGCCTCACTGGGAGTGAGCTGTGAGCTTCGAGAGAATAAGCTCATGCCATGTCGTGATCTGGCGCCTCTGCCAGTTGGATTTCGTGTCATGTGATGATGATGATGGATTGTTTGGGTTGTGTCTTGGTTTTGAGGGGTTGAGTTGCATTCTGGGTCGGGTTTCTGTGAGCTGGGAGGGATCTGTGTGAGCTCATGTGAGAGTGAGGTTGGAGGAAGTGAGTTGAAGTTTTGGGTGGAGTTTTGGTGTGGGAGGTTTTGGAGTAGATCTGGAGTTTGAGATTTGTGGCATTGGTGGGAGGTGGGAAGGGATTGTGTTGTGGAGGTGGAGGGTGTGGTTTTGAGAGGTGGGTTTGGGTTGATGGGGATTGGAGGGGGAGGAGGGAGGGGATGAGGTTTGGGTGAGGGACAGGGGAGAGGGGTATGAGGACGGGGTGGAGGGATTCGAGTGTGTAGGTGTAGTCCCGGTTGGGGGCTTGTGATCTAGTGGAGCCATGGAGGGAGAGCAGATCTGTAGCTGTAATGTCACTGGTCTGTCAGCCTACTGAGGCTGCGTGGGCTGCGTGGACCGGCTGTGGAGCTTCATGAGTTTGCGATCTGAGCCCAAGAAGCAATTGCATGAGGATAAGGCTGAGAAGGAGGAGATGACGGAAACGGAGCCCGCAGGGCGGCCGCTGCCTCGGTTGCAGAAAGAGTCGACCAACGGTGTGATTCGTGTGAGGGCGCCCGCTACGCCACGGGCATGGCCGCTGCTGCCCTTCTTCGCTGCTGTTTTGATAATGGGCATTCTAGGCATGCGCCTCTTGCCTCCGTCCAAGTATTCGAACTGGGCCGACCCATTCAAGAGCTGGGATCCTCATGACAAGGTAGACGTCCAATTTCAAACCCTAGCCATTCTGCTGCCCTGCTCACATGTGCTGTTGCTTAGTGAATCGGAAATTAGTTCAGCCCACTCTCATCTCTCCTCTACCAGTGCCTTGACACAGAGTCGAAGCAGCTTAGGTCAAAGTTAACCGAGCATTTCTGTCATTTCCTCACATTGAACCCTCGCAAACTTTTTTGGCAGTCGGGTAATTCAATTGTAGGTGGCCTGTAATCTGCATTTCTTGTTGACGATGTAAGTAGGTCCCCCTGTAATTTTAAAGCAAGAATCACTACGGTCATTGCCATTGGCCATCCTTCTCTGCCATTCGGTGATGGTGCATATAAGTTGTATAGAATCTTGCATCAAATTCCGCTGCAGTTTGAAGTTCATTTAGCTTTAGTGCAATTATGGTTATTCACCGTATTTGTTCCGAAAGCAAGGCAATCGTTCAGTTTCTGCTTTTGTCATGGACTTGTGAAACGTACTTGGGTACATCTGCGGAGGCACGGTTCTTCAGTTTAAGTGCCGTGACAATCAGTAGCCAGATCTTGTGATGGATTTAGGTCGTATTCTTGCGTGCTTTGGTTCTCGCTGATGGTGCTTAAAGACCATTTTGATGATCCTGTTCTTGGCCAATGTACGGCAACTTCTTTTTTCCTTTCCTGTTCTGGGTTGTGTTGAAGCTGTAAGTGTAATAATTCTGGAGATTAGAAAGAGAGGCTAGCATTCTGGCTCTAATGCTTGCAATTAAAGTACCGGTATCTTCAAGAAGTTTTACCATGGAAACAGAGGAAGAGATCGATTGTCTCACGAGATGTCTTCAGTAGAGCTCAATTGTAAGTAGTGGTGGCTTAAATTGACATTTCAACCAGCTCTTTGGCTATTACATGAATTGCAGGACTTTATTTCTGAGCTAGCACTCTGATCAGGAGTTATCTTTCATTAAGGGAAACCCTAGCTGTTTAGGTCATGAGGCCTCATTGATTTCGAGATCTTTGATTTGAGCAATTGGATCTTTGCCTTTGACTGGATGGATTTTGGCGTCCACCTACATTTTTGCAACTTCAACTCGCTTTTAGAACATTTTAGTCTGTTTTTCACCGTTGGTCGTTCATGATTCCTCAAGCATTTTATCTGCAACCGCGATTTGAGGAAATTGCGAACTGTTTATCCCTGATTCGAGGAAGTTGTTCTGTTCGAGGGATTTACGGTATGATGCAAATAATGTTCTGGAATCATGTCAGAGTATTGGATTTGTTTTTTAGCTTACATTTTTGTTGGACTCTAAGGCATTGTCTCGTTCTTGTTACAGTGGACTTTCCCCAGTGTGATGGCATCTTTTCACAATTGGAAAAATAGCCAGCTTCAGGACAATCGGAAGGTCTTTCAAGAGGGGCTTGTGTCCCAAGGAGTTCTGTTAGATTCTATGTCATTAACAGGGGACGAGACTGTTAACGCTGAGAAATTGGAGGATATACATGTTTTTGTCTGTACCGATGAATCTGATCTTCGACCTCTTGCAGTATTGATCAACTCCAGCATGGCAAATACTCCGTGAGTCTTATTAACCAAACTTTCTTTTAGTTGTAATTTCCATCTCACTAAACGTCATTCTCTGGTTCTTTGGTTATTCCTCTTTTCGGGGTGGAGCATATTTATGCGCGATACTAGTGACTCATTGGCGAGCTCTGCGGTTGTCCTTGACTTGGAAAATCTGTCGCATTGAAATTCGCCTTTGTAGATCTTGGATTTGCCTTGATCCTAGTTCTCTGATGTTGTTTCATATGGTTGTAGACATCCAGAAAGATTGTACTTCCATTTGGTCATGCCGTACAGTCAGAGGAATGCCGCGAAAAGATTAAAATTTCTATTTCCGGACGCGAGAGTGGAGATGGCTGAGTAAGTTCCTCTCTCAAACCTTTTGTTGACCATTTACTTTAGAATGGGTGATTATACCTTAGTCCTTCTGTCTTAGTGTACAACTGGAATTTTGTTCTTAATAAGATGAACTATGAACTTTAGAGCGCCCCTTTATGTATGTCCGAGGAGTGATTGATGAATTGTATTATGATTCATGTCGTAGAGATTAATTGATTTCATAAATAATTCTACGTTTACGTCTTTCGTAATTTGGTCGGTCATGATACTGTTCTGTGTATTGTTAGGCTGTTTGCTTGGATTCGAGTTGATTTTTTGCATCGTGCTGGACGTTCATTTCTAATACCAGTTTTGAAATTGATCTTTTGATTCGAAACAGCAAGTTTATTGACATCCACGAGGTGGAAGAGCATATATCTTTCCGTAATGATACCGGGGCTCGCAAGGAGCTTGTCAGCCCCTACAATTTTCTGCCATTCTATCTACCTCGAACTTACAGCGACATAGGGCGAATCATCTACTTAGACTCCGATATTGTAGTGAAGGTAAGCATTTCTGGAGGTCACTATTTCTTTTCATCGAAGATTGAATGGTATCCTTTTCTTGGTCTCGTCGACTAATTAAGAAGGTTTTGGGTATGACTCATGTTTCTTTCAGTTAATCTTATTCTCTTATGTGTGTGACCGTTTTTGCTGTGTTCATTGCATGACCAATCTTTTCTTTAGTCCTGTAATGGTGCTAAGTGTTTAGGCTTCTAAGTAACTGAACTTCTGAAGAGCTGGCGTGATACTTTCTGTTGTCTAATTGGTCATATGTTCATGCCACTCATAGACGCTGCGTCTGATTGTCTGACAGGGAAATTTGGAAGAGCTGAATGATATTGATCTTGAAGGCCATTCAGTAGCGGCCATCGAAGATTGTTCACAAAGGTTCCAGGTGTACTTCGATTTTGCACAATTAGATGAGATCCAGAAACGACAGGGCCCAGATCGACCAAGTTGGCTACCGGACAAGCCTTTCAACCGATCAGCCTGCGTGTTCAATCGGGGAGTTCTTGTCATTGACAACCACAAATGGGAGGAGGAGAACATCACCAAAGCTATTGTTTGGTGGATGGATGAATTTCGAAAGTCTGACAAGTCGAAGGCATTGTACAAGTATGCTCTCTCGACCAAATTCACTACTTCAGCTCTTATGTCTCATCTTCTTTTCTTCTTTGCTTCTTTCGTGTCTCATTGGGCTTATCTTGTCTGTGCAGGGCGGGTATGTCGCAGCCACCATTTCTTCTTGCTCTTTATGGGAAGCACAAGGTGCTGGATGAGACGTGGAATGTACGAGGTCTTGGTCGACCCAATCTGAGTGATATGGAGAGGGCCTACTACAAAAAGGGATGGAACATGACCTTCAACAGAATTCCTTTTATGTCCCCGTTTGCTGATGAAGCCCATATTCTTCATTTTAATGGAAAATATAAGCCTTGGAAAGGCAAGCGTCACCGTGGAGAAAATGATGAGATTATTTCGATTTGTGGGCCCCCAGAGAAAGGTCAAGAATGTGCGAGTCTATGGTGGGAGTACCTCTCCCCAGAATCCAATGATTTTTTAAAGAAGAAGCCCGTGTCAAAGGGTATTCTGTAGAACGTAGTTTAGGATGCCCCTTCAAATCAACAATTTCCATTAGTTTCTCGTGTTTTGTAGTACAACTTAGTTCTAGTTCACAATCAGCTTGTTGTGTAATTGCCCTCCCGTACCCCTGGGAAATTTTAGGACACGTTTTGAAACTTGGGAGAGCCAATGGAGCCTGGAGTTTCGAGGCCCTCTCCTTTGGAAACAAGAGCTAACAAGTGGCTCATGTGTCTGGTTCTCCTGTAATTCAAACAGCATTGAGGCGTAGATAAAATTTTCAGGCATTCCTGACCTATACCGTCCATCCGACCTTCTTGGTGCACGCAATATCCAACTGAAAAAGTACCTGGATACGCTCAACTCAACTCTATTCTCATTATCTGAGAACATAGCCTGTAGAGCACACCAGAATGTAACACCCAACAGTGATGTTATTCACTCTATCCGCCATGCTATGTAAGTTCACTCATCGCAAGTGAATAAACACTGTTAAATCACAGTTTTTCAAGCTGAAACCAAGACTAAGTGATATACCTCTGTTTTGATGGCACCCTTCCTTCATTGTGTTGCAACAAACTAATACTCTAACATGCTTCTTGATACTCCAATGATGGGACACACGAATGAAGTTCGTCATGTGCAGGTTGTGCTCACCTCATCCTCCACATGTGCGTTTGGGCAGGTTAGATGGAGACAACACAACCAATTACATAGTGGGTAAAATCGATGGTTGGGCTGATTCAATGGTTGGGAGATTGAGAGTAAGGACCTCTCGGACAACTTCTCTATCAAATCCCAGTGCAAAAAATCAGGTTAGAGTCATGATGAACCACTCCTTCATGTGTACTTGACGCTATTATAAGAAATAGACTTGTTCACCTCTCGTTTTCCTCCAGCATAGATCGGCTGTTCAAGCCTCAAAACGGTGCATAAATCCTCGTGCAGTAAAGGTGAAGTGGGTTGAACGAGCTGTTTATTAACCAAATTCCGGAACACAGTAAGTTATGTCTGTCCTACAATTTACATGCGCAACAGATCAATCTACTGCACATTGCTACAAAACAAGGGACGCTTTCTACAGGTAGTGGAGAGTTGTCATGGCTGCTCTGTAGCTTTCCCGAGTTTGAAATATTGGTCTAGAATTGTCACGATTGGAATTTTATTCAACCAGTGCTAAAAGAGAACTGGAACGTGCACCACAACGACACAACTTGGTCTAAACAAGTTGCAAGCGATTTGTAAGCACGAAGGTTAAAACCGCATTAGAAAAAGGACGTAACCACTTTGAAGTTCATCACAAAGATCCTTCCACCGCTCAGGTACTAAAATTCCAGGTGGATCCTGGATGATGGTTCCTCTCCCAACAACCATTGCTCTGACTCCTATTACGTTAAAAATACTAGCCATTGCTGCGTGATTAGAACCAGGTCCCGTTCGTAACAACTTGGCTATTAGGAAGTAGTCTCAACTTAAGCTACTAGAGGGAGTAGAGCAATTTTATAAACTACCTTGCAAACTATTTCATAACTATCTTGCTGATAAAAATTCCACTAAATGCAGGTGCATTTGCAGAACTGTCAAGATAGGCATCATTTTGACCCGTACTTTTGGCATGATCTTCGAACCATGCAGATCAAGTGTTTTCGAAGGAGAATGTCTTCAGCCGTGGTGCTGGTGATCCACAGCTTGAACCTTGAGCTTCATGCCATCCGCGCAGTGGGTGGGAATGGAGCAGATGTAGTAGTGGACGCCTGCCTTGCTCAGCTTCATGGAGGTGTTTCCATCTGCGAACTCGGGGCTCAGGGGCTTCGTCATGGTGCACTGGTTGTAGTCTTCCTCAGACCCCACCTCCACGACATTGTGCATTTCTTGCATGTAAGTGAACTCTGTTGTCATCAACAACATCAACATTCATACAACATCAATATTCACACAACGTCAAGGTAAATAAAAAACATCCAAGATAGGTTCTACTCTTGACTTCAGACTGTGAGATTATGTCACACGACGACAAAATGCAAGTATTATTCTACCATCAGCACTCTTATCATAACGTACTTATAAACCTCTGAATTTAAGGGGTCAAAATTCGTACACAAGGTTACAACGTCTTCGCCAGGCCATAGCTCTATTACTCACTTGCAAACCTCTATGTCAGCGCTACTGATGACATATTTTCACTAGAGATAAAGGTTCCCACATAACATGAAAGAAAGTCAAGAATAATGATACACTGAAAATCACATTGTGACCAGCAAACGGGATTGAAGGTGGGAGATGAAAATAGCAACACTTACTCAAAGTGTCGCCAACATTGAAGGGCTTCTGCTGAAAGGCGCTGTACGTGTTCTCCGCAGCGGGGAGCTTCCACTCCACCTGGTACTCCTTGGCTGCACACATCGCTACCATAGCAAGGAGAGCCACCAGCACCAACTTCTTCCCCGCCATCGCCATTGAAGCAGCTGCAACCTCAACCGTCACCTTCAACTCCAACTCCAGAAACTCACAGAATGCTGTAACACCGAGCTGATCAGAGAAGATCAAATGAAACTGAAAACGCAAAACGGTCTGCCTGGAGCAGATGGGCAGCTCTTAAACCCTCACAAAGGAGTAGTACTCAAGCACCACAACTGCAAGCTCAAAAGCCAGGGGCTGTTAAATGATGGCAGGGTCAGTGTTGGGTGATCATGAACAAGTGCAGTGCAGTGGTGCAGCTGCAGGAGTGGTACTTGTGGAGCAGGTAGAGAGGATGATGGGAGTATTGGCGATGGTGGGGGAGTTATGTATTGGCAGCTCAGGGGTTGATCAGTTGGGTGGATCATGGAGTAATTGTGGTGTGAGGCGGAAGCATGGGAAATGAATTTCAACAATTAGTGTGTTTCAGCTCTGACATGGAGGCAGACAGCGCAGGCTCATTCATTGTACTTCGCTTGGATCAGCTGACATACGTGACAATGGTGACTCTTGCCATTAGGCTCCTGGTTTTGCATCATACGGTATGGAAAGACATTTCACCTGAGGTTATATAATCTACAGAAAAATCTGTTTTTTTCCATTTGGGTGAAATGTATAATGTGTTAAAATACAGATACAAAGAGATGGTGTCACTGGAAGTCACTTAGGAGGACGGGAAAATTTTAAGAGCGACAGGATAAGAATATGTAGCATTTTCTTCTCAATGATTCTGTTGTTGGTTGTTACATATTGTAATGTTTACCATCACGTTGCTCAGTCACTCAAGTAGGCACTAGTATGGTCAATGCTTAGGATATGAGTTGATGATTAGTCTGTAAGCAAATTTGTATGCTCTGCTAACGAACTTGTTTTCTCTGTCTTTAGAGAACAGACAAGATGTGCCTAACAATTGTGTTTCACTATTCCTAAGGTGGACTCTTTGGAGTTGTAGGGTACTGAACAAAATGGTCTAACTGGGACAATTTTAGGAATAGAGTGATCTTGTTGTTTAGGGGTGTTTTTTTTTTTTTTTTTTTTTTTCCTTCTCCTGTTGTGGTGACTGTATTCATGCTCATTGTTGCCTCTGAATTCACAGGACATTATGAACTCTACTTATCAGTTATATGGGATATGTTCCATGTCCTGTGAAATTTGGTTGTTGATCAGTTATCTGGAAATTGCTGACACAAGCTGGCAAATTGGTTATATTGCAGTAAATTAGGCAATGGTCTTGATAGAAATATCTCAAGGGAGGAGTTCATCAAGGTGCTTAGTGGGTAGTTGGAAGGAATGAGATGTGTGATGGGATTTTCAGGTGTCCTTCCAAGGTTGGCTGTTTAACCCTGCAGGTCATTTAGAGACAACATTTGTATTCTTTTAGTTAGCAATGAAAAGTTCTTTTCCTTTGCATAAAAACATTTCAGCAGGCTAACACCATGCTTGCCACTCAGTGGACAAGTTTCTCGTATTGTTAGCTTACATTTCTCCAGAAAGTTTAGACCAAGCTAATTTTATTCATACCAGATTCTAGGGTCCACAGACTTGTAAATTTACTCTGGAGTTCCTGATTTTGAGATTTCTGTGTTGCCAGTCTTGTTTGTTTGCACCACCGGCAAGGGCTGACAAGGGCATGAAGCAACTGCAGACAACTTCAACAGACTTTTCCTTGACTTAAGTTGTGGAGTGCCATTGAGACTCCAGAAGTAGTAGATAGCCGGCACTAGGAATTTATGACAATATTGACCAAAGTCACCAAACAACCATGTTCTCAATATCCCTGGCTTTTTATATGTAGTGTTTCAATATATATTACTAAGTACATGAAGATTGTGCTTTTATATGAGTCTATGATTGTTCCTCACTGATCAATTACACAGCCCTTTCTGATACAAACCAAGGTTCACAATAGAACCTCATTAAAAATAAGACAATCACTACTTTTGTTTTCACCACAACCATCATGTAAGGAGGTTGAAGATGATGTATAATCACTAAACCATGACATACATTATGTTTATCGTACCCAATCTCAGGATCTTGCATTAGTGACTTCAATCTGAGATGAAAATTAAGGTTATACTTCACCTATGTGTTTGAGTTTCTCATGTTTTGTAAGTATTGGAACAAAATACATGATGTGAAAACCCCAAGCGCCTGATACGACGAGAGATGGCTTACAGAGATTTGAAGTTTTGGAGTGAAGTG
The DNA here is from genome assembly GCA_014871385.1 of Ceratodon purpureus. Lineage (NCBI taxonomy): Eukaryota > Viridiplantae > Streptophyta > Bryopsida > Pseudoditrichales > Ditrichaceae > Ceratodon > Ceratodon purpureus. The sequence continues at coordinate 5,217,197 of CM026433.1, read as the reverse complement.
AACGGCGTACATATCTGCTGTTATTCTGACAATCATACCCACCAGGCTCATGATATTTGCTAGTCAGAAATGCAGAATGGCAGAGGAGCAGCCGCACATGTTGTAGTCATAAGGGCCACTTTGGCAGTACTCAAATCGCACTCTCTAGTACAGAGTCAACTTCCTCCAGACTGAGATGCATGTGGGCTCTCTTTACTAAGTCTAAGGTTTCTCCCCAACAACAGGCAGCCTTATGTTTTATGACATAATTTCCGACCCCTGCACAAACAAAAGCTGGTGCTGCAGGGATCATGGCTTTCTGTTTCCTGCACGTGGCACTCACATTATACAACCCTCCATCTTGTGGATGTCAAGCTTGAAGACTGTGTTCCAGTCGCACTTGTGTGGACTTCTATGACTCGAGTACACATTCTGAAAGCTCTCTTGTTTTGAACTCCAGAAGTGAAGGAGCCATTCTGCCATTGTGTCGTCAACAGTGCAGCGTAAATCAAAGAGTGGAAAAAGTGGAGACATTGACATCAACTTATTGCAAGTGTGTTCATTGAGCTTGAACTCACAGAAATAATTTGTGTCTGTCACATGCTGTGTGGCTCAGGGTCTGTATACTGGTAAAAAACTCCATTGAAAGGCCCTGTGAAAAAACCTGTTTCAACACAGCTGCACAAATGATTAGTCATAGGCAGATCCAGCATATCAAAGTCTAAGTTGCCTTGATGGTTTGTCACATCACCCATTAACACATAGAATTCATAGGACATGTAACTATTATGTGTCTCCAACCCAGCTTGAAAAGAGTGGCAGGCAGAGAAGAGCACTCAATGCAGGCAGAACTCTGGGATAAATATGGCACCAATGTGTACAAACAAAAAAATTAAGATGCAAAGAACCATCCTCAAAACTTGGTGCTACCATACACAAGTTAAGGTACAGCGTATAGTATAGACAAGTGTAACTCCAACAACCCACAGCTCATTGATATGACATGAAAGGACCAGAATCAGATTTTACATCGAGTGATGCATGCATGGTGATTCATTCTGAAGTAATTCAAAAACACAAGAATTTTTTTATCCTCTTGTACTTCTCAGTGGTCTTCATCAAAACTCAATAGTAGTATTAAAAAAACAAAAATACGGACACTTTTGCTCGGGGAAATGAAGAAGATGACATTCACAAAGTGACAACGTTGCTGCCATTTCACCTTCCTAGGTGAAGGGTCAATATCCCCACCAGTGCCTCAGCAAGCCATTTGTCCAGCTCTGATGGTCCCAGTTTACTGTCCACTCACAATGCCACAACTATACATTGACGTGTCTCTATAATCTAGTACAGAAAAGCTTCGTCAGCCTTGTCCGAGATGAGAATGAGTCATGTAACCGATTGTGCATCAGCTTCAGGAGAACAACAAATATCACCGACACAGTACATTGCAGGACAGGTGCGAAGTCATATGCCTTACCCAACAGCTTTGTTCGCGAGGGTAAGCTCAACGAAGTGACTTAAATCTCTAACAGCAAGAACACGAAGCTAAATAGAATCATCATTAATTTAAACGATTAATGCAAGATATACAGGTAGCAGATATTATCATAATAAAAATGCAGCATAAGCTTACCAAGAATGAGAAACGCACTCACATTGGCTCTACTGCCACATGACATGAAGAAACAGATAGTAACAGTAAAGGCTTCAAAGGCAGCCACGCTTGCATCGGAATAATCACACCGGAAGTCGTATGATTCTCGTTCTGGAGAGAGTAAGATTTCAATTGATTTCATACTCATCACTCAAGTTCAGAGTGATGATCAAAGCTTGTGTAATACATACCTCTAAAGGTCGCCCTCATGGACGAACACTGATTGACTATGGCTTGTGAATTTTTGACGGTCATTTCACCAACAAGTACATCTCGTGATTTACCTCATTGTCCTCCATGATGATTGGCTCCTCATGTAGGATCAACTTTTGATATGCGTCTCACCGCCGCTATTGTTACAACCCTCCAAAGGGTGAGGGAGCTGATGCCTTAGATGACCGGAAGAGACGATGCGCTCCAAAGCACGTTACACACCTCTGAAAAACGTACAAAATTGAGCTTCCTGTAGATGCTTAATCCTATACCAACCGTCTATCCACTGTCGAAGGAACAGGATCTGGCTCACGTGTGCAATTCCCGGGCAATAGGTACCTGTACTTGTCTGGATTCTCCAACAAATGAGCTGGTAAATACACTCCAGAAAATGATCGAGCAACAGCACCCAATTTGCTAATGAGGTCCTTAAAAGTATACTCCTCCGGAAGCATGTCAAAGAGGTCAGTGCCCTTGCATATAATGTTTTGGATCCGTTTAGGGTTCAGGAATGAAGAGTAGCGAACACGATCAGCGTGAGAATACGCTTGCATCTTGAAGATAAAATCTGAAATATGTCGAAAGCAGAAACTACAGTGCCAGCCCGCATCCGCTAGAATATAGTCGGTTTTCCGAACATGTTTGTAAGTAGTATTCTTTTCAAAGATCTCCACGCTAGAGCGCCAGTTATTGTTATCAACCAGAAACTCAAATGAGTAAAGGTAGTTTCGTAGCTGGAGGTGCATGATTGGTGGATATCCATCGCAGTTTTGAAGCAGGCGGATTGTATGGGCAGATGGAATCTCATCCACGTCGGCTGTGATAAGAAGGTCTCCAGGCTTCATGCCTGCAAGGACAAGTGCGTTGTCCATCGCATCTCGTTGATAAAACTCGTTTATAAAAGGATCCTCATTGCGTTTGTAAGGGCGGCTCGGCAAAAAGAAGTGCATGAGCTTGCTATGGATAAACTTAAACCGGCTCTGCTTGTTTTCTTTGAAGTAGAGGGGCTTTGGCTGGCCTGTGAAGGTTGCGTTTGACTCCAAGACAAGGAACTTCGTTACCAAGGGCATGAGCTCCTGCCATCAGAGTACATCTCTTAGACCATTAGTCAAACTCGTTGATTAAATACACACATTTTGATAAAATAGTGCAGTTCTCATGCTTTTAACACAAAAAGAATTTATGTACCTACATAATAACAGCATCAACGTTATCAAACAGCTATACTCCATGAGAACATGGATAGCGATTTCAAAAAGAGTACAAGAATTCATCTCTGGTATTCTAGTCAACAACAAAGTATCCACATCTACATTAACATGGCCTGAACCACAATTGCTTATCAATACTATTCTAATAACATATAATCTTTAAAATAATAAACCAACTTTAGCAAGGCTTGAAATCCAGAAAACAAGGTTTTGACCTACTCGCATTCGGATCTCTAGCAGGTCAAGCTCATTGCTGAAAATAACTGCATCGAAGACACGGCGCGGGGTCTCCCGCGAAGTCCAGCCGTGGATTTCACACAGCTTAGCTATGGGGATACCTTCAGCATGGTAGTGGGGAATAATCTGCAGATAAATTGTTTCAAGCCTTCAGAACACAATTCAAAGTGAAATTCAAGATAAACGCTAAAATAAGCTTTACGCATAATGGCTTGAATGCTACCATCGACATGACTGACAAAACCCAATGAAATAATAAGTGGCAGCATATACAAATCACAGAATGACATGTAACTATACAGCTATAAAGTGATAGGGTTGAGTTAAGCGTACATTAAAGGGCTTCGGAGGAGTATCCCAAAGTGGTCGCAAGAAATACGAAAAAGTGTGGTAATTAAAGTAGACGATAGGCGCCACCAATGCAAAAAGGCAAAAAGCCAGCACCTTCAGCTTCATCTGTCGATTTGGGGTCTTGGAACGGGGCCTTTTTATTCCCCTCCAGGAACGCATGGTTCCCACCATGTCCTTAAACATCACATAAAGAGATCTTCACCATACTCCTGCGAACTCGTGAAAATTGGATGTTGTGATAAAGGAAGCATTTATAGTGCTCGTTGACGTCTGTAAGACAAGAGCAGATGTGTATCGGCCTGAGTATTGGAGAAGTCCGTTTCTACGTTGAATATGCAGCAAAACTAAAACAAGCATTCCTTCCGACGACGCCAAAGAGGAGAACAGATCGCGCCATTACTACAATATCAGTATAGCACGAAATAACCTAAAACCCTAAAGCCCCTAAACCCTATCAAAAAAAGTCTCATATAGAACCCATCATGCAAATCCAGGCAGGACCACAACAGCACGCACTCTGTATCCTCAAGCCCACCAATGGATCGAAACTCACTTCACACGAATGATTTACAAACTGCCCACGCGAATCTCTCAACGAATTATAGACCTTCAATATTTCCAGCTGTGAAACCAAACGACAACAGAGAACCTGAACTGCCTCCTCTCGGGTTCACACCCCAATCGTTGGATGCCCCACCTTGGGATGATACTTTATCACTCTACTAGAGTCAGCAAGGAACTGATAGCAACAAATCAAGCATAGAAATGAACATCAAAGTAGAACTGAAACAATTCTGTGCAACCCCATTCCTCTCATGAAATCCTAATCCAGATCTCACAGAAAGACGAATTCCCTGCACTAGCCTGGCTGTCAAAACCCACCAGAGATTCAAGGGGAAAAAAAAATTAAAAATCCCAAAACCCACAAACAAAAAAACTCTCTCATCCCCCAGAATAGCTACCACCCAACTCCTGATAGCCTCCCATTCCATTCAATAAGCTTCTAAGAAACAAAAATCCATTTCATATCTAAACCTCCAGTATTCCTACTAGCAAGTTTCAATAGTCTATTTGACCTTACAAGCACTACGCCATAATCAGCCCTGTCTCAGCCTATCTCTATTACTAGCATACTTGAATCATATGTTCCACCTTACAAATATTGTAGTCACTTGGAATCCCATCTCAGGTTCAGTGCAAAAAAAGTACATACACCATTGTTGACCCTCAACAAAAGAAAGTGATGTTCGGGCATAATCACACCTGCCCCAATCTATACACCAAAAAACAACAACAACAGAAGGAGGAAGATGTGAGTAACCTGGAAGTGGATTGAAGTGAGTTGAGCTTCCACTCATGAGGAGATGAGAATCTGATCATGCCCACATGAGAGGTGATCTCCTGATGACAAAGGAAAGCTTGATCAAGCCGTAGCAGATTGGTGCAACCTAGAGAGGTGATGGTTGGAAGCAAACATGTGATGTCTTGTGATGTGATGCAATGGAAGTTTGAGAGTGAGCACCATCACTGTATTTGGATTTCCTATACTAATTTCTTCACATGAACCACTGTAGATTATGAAATGTAGGTCCATGAAAGATGGAAGGCAGTATTGGTAGATGAGGGAGGGTAGATGGTGGCAGATGGCAGAGGGAGCAAGTGGGATTTCGGGCAATACGGAGGATCCACCATCGATGGAGTTCCATGTGCGAGCAGGCCCGCTCTGGGCGCGGCTTTGGGGGGTGCTTGTGGTTTTAGGACCCTAATGGCGTGCCTTGGCATGGGGAACCCAAGACCGTACGCAAGGTTCACTGACAACAAGTAGAGAATGACTGGGGGGAAGTGTTGGAGTCAGTGATTAGGGTAGAATGTCCTTGAACCAACCAAGACCCAAAACTGATCTGGCTCGATTTCTAGATTTTAAAAAATCAGATGTACCTCTTTTGTACATTTCAGCATCAGATCGCTTTTAGGTCTGGGACACTTTTCACTTACAAAATTCATAATAAATTGGATTTTTGCTATTTAATTCCGAAAAAAATTGCCTTCAGCATCATTCTTGTTCTACCTTTGATGAAAATTTTCAGAAAATACATAAGAGCCCCACACCTATACCCAAATGCTTAAGTTTGCGGTTTAAGGACATTCTACCCTAGAGGCCTAAAGTTGTTCCGGTGGGGATTAACCCCCAAATGCCTGAGCCTATGACCACAGAAATAGACTTTGACTTTGGATGCTCTATTTTGCTACTAAAAATAATGTAAAATGTGATTTTTTTATTTTTCTTAGCTAGATACACATGTTATCTACAAGGAATAATTTTATCAAAATTAATGGTCTCATTATATAATTAATATATTTTTTCAAATATAAGTTATATTAAAAAATTCATATCAAATATAGGTTATACTAAAAAAATACAAAATATTTACCATAGATGTATATGACAACCAAGAACCTTATATTAGTACCGTGCTCAAAAACTATGTTTTAATTCAAAAACTATGTTTGAATTCAAAAACATGATGAGAAAACCTAAAACCGTGGAAAATCAAGAAGTAGCCACGGTTATACCCCTTCATCTTATACCAGCTATAAATCATCCAATTTTAGGTATTATTCAAAATTTTAAATTGGACTGGAAATTAGATTTGTTAAGCTACATTTCATTAGTTTACTTCAAATGCAAAAAAGATCATCCCGATAGTCAAAATTGCGTTTCAGCTGTCTGTTTTAATGAATTTCTGAATACACACACGGTATTGATGTTTTGGACTTTAGGGAGGCACCAAAATTCATGAAATCATCATTTTGCGGATTCATTAATGAGGTTAGATAGATCTCTCTCAACTTTACAACACGGAAAAAAAATGGATGAAAAATTGTCATTTGGATGACAGTTATGGAACTTGAAAGAATGAGAACAACCAGTTTTTGGTCATTTGGGTGTTTAGGGGTTAAACCAGGGTACGAATATATAAAGCGGCAATGGGCTTGTGTCATTGTAACCCTAATCATGTAAAGGCTTTCCACCTCTCTTTGATCTCTCTTCCAATCACATAAATAGTCAAGCTTCTTTGACCTCCAAATGGAGTAACCTTAAGTAACTTCTTGTTTGTCATTGTTTGCATTCTGGACTTCCGTTTTAAATCTTTATAAGTAAAAAAATCATATATTTTTGAAATAAATGGATTGTATAAAATGTATATCACACAATGAAGACAACAACTTGTGAGGTATCAAAAGACCATTTGATCCTAATATTATATAACAAGGGCTTGAAATTGGTTTGTAGAATATGATTTTTTGTACTTGTACAAGATTACAAATATTTACTATATTACCATTTGAATCTATGAAAAAATTATTTCAAATATTTGTTCAAAAATGAGGTCTTTTTTTTTTAATTATAATTTTACAAAGCAAACTACATCAATTCAAGTGTAGTGTAATAATGTAGAACTTTTTAAAAATGTGTTATACACATATTATAATTTTTTTTGAATTTAAAAACCTAAATGTCTCAGAGTGCCAGAGTACCCACATATATCAACTTATACATATGTGTGTCTGAGCATAATCATATTCATATGTTGGAACAATATTAAAATCAATACATTAATTGGCAAATTATACATCAATGAAATATGTCTTGATGTATTAGTGTACATAATAAAATATAAAATACACCCATACGATGATCCTATATACAGTTCCCAAGGGACGTTTATGGGTTAAAACTTAAGAGGTTTCATACCATTTCTTTATAAAAATGAAAATATCAAATAGAAATAAATCAAAAATTGATGAGGTTCTCATTTAAAAGGGTGCAATATTCCAGTGACCACATTTTCTAAATTTAGCATATTTCAAAAAATATACTTTAAAAGTTAAATGTAGGTCAGCTGCAAAAATATGATTATTGCAATTATACTCATACAACTTAACTAAATACCATAATCAATATATCCAAAAAAAGAAAGTAACTATAAGGTTTACATCTCTCAGAAACTACCAGTACATATTTTAACCCCTAAAGTTCCTTCACTATGTTTCATTAAAAAGTGCTCCAAAACTGCCATTTCCATTGTAAAAAACATGAATGATTAAAAATCATTAGTTTCCAATTTTAACCATAAGATCTTCAATTATACTATTTTAGCAGATAGTTCAATAAATTTCATCATAATCAACTGTACAGATTAGAAGATTATAGCACTTGAAATTTGAAAACAAATTGATACAATTTTTGACGAGGTCGACACACTCTAACTTTTTTTTTCCCTTAGGTTTTTTGCATTATGGATTTTGGGGTTTTTGGTGCATGACAAAGAAGACCTAGTTAGCTAGTTTAAAAAAAAAAATTACAAACAAAAAACAAGTGTAGCATGTTGAAAACAATATTTTTATTGAGTTGAATGCAAAAGAATGCTAATTCATATTTCATTTCTAGAAATTCCATTATTTCATAAAGTCCCAATCCAAAAGGTTGAAGTAAAGATAGATGTCCATCTTTTAAATTAAAAAAAAAGAAAATCTCCAAAAAAACAAATTTTCTAACTTTAATGAAGGAAAGAAAGAGTTTCTTAGTACATTGCTCCAAACAGTGAGAAAACTTTGATATTTTGTGGAGTAAATACTTTGTATTGAAAGAAGATTTCTTTTGGAAATCTCAAAGATGACAACATTAATTGTTTATAGAAATAATCTTAGAAGTAACGAATATATTTAGCATGGCTGCCCGAACTGCCCAGTGAGCAAAACATTTCACTTTGGATACAATAACTATTTTTTAAATGTCTAAATGAAAAAAAATTAGATTTCGTCAAAGTCTTTATTACAAAAAACATTCACAAAAAGTTTCAAAAAATCTCGATCCAAATTGAAGTCACAGGTACATGCCCAAACTCCAAACTAGCCCCCAATGGGCTATTTGTCTTTTAGGGGTTAAGAAACTATCTTGATGCAACATCAATGAACATCCAATTTTGCGGTATTTCAAAAACTTCCTAAGACCTTCAAAACATGCTTTTAGATTTATCTTAATTCCTATTTCATTCACCAAAATTCTTTTCATTTTGACTTGGCTACTTCTTTCTCCCAATGACTTCTAATAACTAGAGTCCTCCTCAAAGTAGAGAAATTACATGCTCCACAAGCCCTTCACCAACTACCAAAGAGATTTTTGACTTAATCCACCAACATCCTCTCTTCTCTGAAGTCATTTGGTTGAGGTAGATGAGACCTATATGATAATTTCACAATATTTAGGTAATATCCATGTGATACTCATGTGATACATGGATGATTTTTTAGTTTTATCAACCGGTAAATATTCTTAAACATTCAAGTCCTATCAGCTAAGGTACTAATACCATAAACCGATAGAATAAGGAGTTTTGAGCAATTTGAACTATCATTTTCTCAGGGAATTATTGCAAGTACATAGACAAATTGAAAAAAGAATGATAGAAGTTGTTTTCATAATTTTCTGATGAAAATACAATTTCCTAAAAATATTTTAGCTGAAAAGTTTGTCCACCCCATAACTTGTGTTGTAGACTTCATAAAGTCTGCTACTTGCATAGGCACTATTCCAAAAGCAGCTCTACCCAAAACCGATATAAGATTTCAACGCTTGTCAAGTATATCAACGGTTCTCAAGAAATTTGCACGCTTTTCTCAACGCTTATCAAGGATCATGATTCCTGTTGGTGCGGTTTCAGCACAAGTCTACTACACAGGTTATAGGAGGTCTTGGTTTATGGTATTACTACCTTATACAGCAATTTCGGTCGGCTCATCTGTTACTAAGGTAGAGGCACCCATAGCCGACCAGGTACCCATAACTAATCCGTAGACTTCTCCATTTCTGACTTCTATTTCCGACCACTTACTGTTCAAAATCTTGGGAGATCTAGTAGAAAGTATCAAGCATGATTGGTAGAAAGGGAATCAAAGGGAATCATACGAGAATATTTTGGTAGTAGCACAATGATCAAGTTTTGGTGTCATGGTGGTCGGTTTTAGGTGGGCCTACATATCGGTTATATGTATTACAAAAAAAATGTCTTTCAAAAGTCATAGTAAATTAAATATTAAAGTAAACATGACACTTAAAGTTTCATTTCTCTTTAAACCTATTTCCCCTTCAAGGAAAAATCTCCCTCAACTTATACACCTCCAATCTCAGTGGCAAATCTCTTAACCCCCAAATGCCTGAGCCTATGACCACGGAAATAGACTTTGACTTTGGATGCTTTATTTTCCCACTAAAAATAATGTAAAATATGAACTTTTAATTTTTCTTAGATAGAAACACATGAAATCTACAAGCAATAATTTTTTCAAAAGTAATGGTTTCATTATGTAATTATAGTAAATTTTCAAATCAAAACAAACAAAGAAAATTCATATCAAATATGGATTATATCAAAAAATTACGAAATATTTACCATAGATGTATATGACAACCAAAAACCTTATACTGGTTACCGTGCTCAAAAATTATGTTTTAATCCAAAAATATGATGAGAAAACCTAAAACCGTGGGTAAATCAAGAAGTAGCCACGGTTATACCCCTTCATCTTATACCGGCTATAAATCACTCAATTTTAGGTATTTTTCAAAATTTAAAATTGGACTAGAAAGTAGATTTGTAAAGCTATATTTCACTAGTTTACCTCAATTCCAAAAAGATCATCCCGATAGTCAAAATTGCGATTGAACTGTCTGTTTTAATGAATTTTTGAATACACACACGATATTGATGTTTTAGACTTTAAAAAGGCACCAAAATTCATGAAATCATCATTTTGAGGATTCATTAATGAGGTTAGATAGATCTCCACAACCTTTCAACATGATAAAAAAATGGATGGAAAATTGTCATTTGGATGACAGTTATGAAACTTGGAAAAATGAGATCGACCAGTTTTTGGTCGTTTAGGCGTTTAGGGGTTAACTGGTCGGTTATAGGTGCCTCCACCTTAGCTGCCGGTCCTCCCCTCACAAATCCGGAGAACGCTAAATCGCATGTAGCGTTGGCGGGTCCCGCCTCCCGCCCGCCAACGTGGCGCGAACCGTTTTCCCCCCGATCCAGTGACGGGGTAATTTTCTTCGCGTCACGGAACACTACGTCGTGCTCCCCGCGAGACACTACATTTCGCGTGACACTACGGATGCGTGACACTGCCACGTCGGCAGCATCCAGAAACTGACCGCAGGAAAAAAGAAGGTGACGTCACGATGACGAACATCTTCGGAGGTTCTTCTTCGCATTCGCACAGTGGTTTAGGGTTTTGGGAATCAGTGTTTCGGAAAGTTTGGTTTCGCGAATTCAGGATACGCAATGTCGGTCGCGCATCATCGTGACCATTGCTGTTTTCTTAGTCTAGGTCTCAGGGGGTTTGTATTCTGTAGTTGGGTATTTTGTATCCTGGGGATTTATGGCATCCCTTGTGTTTAGATGTCCAAAGTGTCACATCTGGGGTGCACTCAATTGCAAAATTAAATGCGCGATGACACCAAGGTGGACCTTCGAATTAACACCCCTCATCGAGCGCGGTGGTGACGTCTTGAAGAGGAGGCATCGTCGTCGGCGCTTTAGTTTTGCGCCTGCTGGTAAGATCTCCCACCTTCTCAGAATTTCGTTGTTCTGTACATATTGTTCCTAGTTTGCGATTGCGTTTCTATTGTCGACGACATGGGAGGTCCACATGCTGTTCTTTCTAACGTAAGAGTGATCAGAAGGAGCGACGTTAGCGCAGCTACAGACCCTGCGTTCCGCTACTGGAGCATCCCGAGGTAAACGCCCTAAACTCTGTTTTTTCGTGGAGTGCGGAAGTTCCTGTCCGTAATTCTTACTTTGACGTCGTAGGGGTCATTGCGCTTACATTTAGCTCTGCTACAGCACACGGGAAGCCCCCGCCATTTCCGATACTAGTCGGAATGCATATGTTTCTGAGTTATGTCCTGTCGTGACACAATGCGGGTGGTTTAGGGTCACTTCGTTCTGGCTTTTGCGGGTTCAGGATTATGAATTCCGGGGACCCTCGTGTTTGTATCCACTATGTATAGAATGTGCAAACCGTCCTCTCTGTCTTCAGGGATTAGGGTTAGTACATCTACCTCGCCCTTATGGCCCATTCATGTCTCGCTTTTTTCGATTTTATTTCTTACCCGCTGCTTGTCCTTGCTGTTTTCCTATAGGGATCAGGTTACATTTGGAGAGGAGGAGTGGTACTTCTCAGTGGTTTACTGTGTGGGAGGGTGCGGTTCTGTAATCGGGTGGAGAAACAGATTTAGATTCATAACTTTGGGACAGGAAAGGTGTGCACTCTGTGGAGCAGACTGTGATATCTTCAGAGCCGAGGACATGGAGCCCGAGCCAGTGACACTGAGAGTTGTCCTCTACGGGAAGGACTACAATGTCACGTACCCCAGCCAGGAGCGAGTGGACGAATTGATAGTGGAATTCGCGACAATGAGCAAGGGTGGGAGGAAGCCAACGTCAAATCGAAAGTACTTTGTGTGTATCCATTGTGGTTCCAATCATTTCTCTAATAAGATGATGCTTAACCGGCACCGATTTGTTGAGGGTTGTCCGGAGGCTAGGTATCCTGATGGGAGGAAGGCTCTACTACTTCCATATCCCGACTTCAAACAGGGAGAGGGTAAGAAGGTGGAGATATTGTGTAAGAAGAAGGGAGGGTCTACAGGTTTAGGGTCCGGATCAGTGAAGGGGCACTCTGTGACACTAGGGCATAATGATCCAACAAGGGCAGTCGTGGATGAAGACGGCAACGAGGGGGACGAAGAAGCGGGTGATCTGAAGAACATGGAAGACGATGAAGACCTAGATGTAGCGCCAAATGGAGTCGGGAAAAGCACGAGGACCACCACGCCTCCCCCCGATCTGTTCTGTGGGGAGGCCCCTCCACCGAAGAACTCACCTGTGAAGGGAGGGAAAGAAGAGAAGACTGGTGTTGGAGGTGCGCGGAATATGAAGCGCAAACCTCCTCCCGGACCTGCAAAAGATGGGTGCAAAGGTGTGCAAGGTATGGATGTCGGCTCAACTAAGAAAAAGGCGCCGAAAACCGACATAGGAGCACAGATCGAGGCAGTGAAGAACATTAAGAAGGATCGACAAGACTCTTTGGAGGTCCAGGTACGAGGAGCATGTACGGGTCCACGCGTTACAAGGGCACCAGCCGTTGGTCTCGGTAAGAGAAAGGCTCCCCCAGAAGACGACTCCTTCCACGTCTCCATGCGGCCACCGCCCGCTTCTCGGGTCAATGAAGTGACGGGGGATATTAACGGGAACATTGTAGAGGTATGTCCAAACTTAACGGACTCTGTACTTAGTAAAGCGAGGGCCATTTCGATTCTTCGCGATAGGTTCAGGTTGCCCGTCTCTAGTGTCACTAGAGGCAGAATTGTACAAACGATAACGCCTACATCTGTGACGTTCCCTAATGTGCTCCCGAATGCTCCAATTACTGCTGACACGAAGGGGGGAACTACGGGGGCGGATGGAATTCCTGTGAAATTCAATTTCCAGGGACCTTGTAACACTGCCTTGTCTATGCAGTGTCACAGCCCTGTGGCGATGGACGAGGACAGCCATGTTCTGCGATGCGGACTAAACCACGCAGAGTCGAGTTCGCCTGAGGTCATGGAGGAGAAGCTTCCAGCGATGGTGGTGTCAAAGGAGGAATGGAGCACGAACAAAGAAATTCTGGGCTTCTGGGCCGAGGGTAAGGGTTGTCCATTGCCTTTCAGTTATCAACCCATCGTCGAGGAGCGCTTCAGGGAGAGGGCAAGACTATTATCAGAATTGGAACGGAGCCATATCGACCGTTTCTGTAGAAATAACGAAGATCTCCTGGAAGACCTAGCCGAGCCCATCTGCCGTCCAGAACCTCAAATGCCTTCGTTGTACCTCCTCCGGCAGTTTGAGGGGCAGGTGACATTGCCCAGGAGTTGGGAATCACGTAGCGGAGAAGACTTCGTGGCGAGGTGGAGTGCAGCCGTGAAGACAGACGAATTTAAAGACAAGCTAATGAGGTGTGCTTATTGGTGGATACGCAGAAAGGTATATTATCCGAAAACTTTCGTTGCGTCGTCCTCTTCTGTTAATATCGCAGTTACCTGATACCTTGTGACACTATGGAAAAAGTAGGTCCGAGATAGGATATCAGTGTCACGGTCTAATCATCTGTTACGTGTAATTGATCTTGACCTGCAGGGTGACAAGGCAAACCCACTCCCCGCTAAGTTAGTTGAAGCAATCACTGCTTCAATTGATTCATTAGTACAGTCCGTTGAGAATGACCAGCCCTACGGCGAATTGGAGGGATTGCAAATGTACCTGTAGTGGACACTCGACTACGCAGTGTACACGGAGAATCTAAAGGAGTACAAGGCCGCGCTCACAGGGAGGAAGGAAGACCTGATACGTAGGGGGGGAGTTGATTTCAGTTCGAAAAATGGGCGACTGGTGGAAGAGGTTCGCTGGGGTTGGTGCCCTTTCTGGCGCATCTTCTGTGAATGGGACGACATATTCCTCAAACTACCAACGTTACCTTGGCGACACGACGGTAAGTATCGAAAGCCACGTCGCTCTATGTAATGGTTAATGCGTCGATAGATACTCACAATACGCTATGGTGGTGGACAAATTCACATTATATTCTAATACCCATGTGTGTTGCAACAGTGGCGGAGGCGAAGGAAGTCAGGGCTGTGCTTCAATCAGCAAGGATTGACCCCATGGAAGCAGAACCTCTACTCTACGTATTCCGTACCCTTTTCCGGAATGAGTACGGACTGTTCAGGCAGTTGACATGTCCGACATATGGGATAGGGGATGCCATGATTCGCGAGGAATGTACCCAACCATGCAGGCTAAAGAAAGCGTTGACTCTGTTTATCGAAGAAGGGGAATACCAGTATGCGAACTTGGCATTTGCATTGGGAGAATCGATGCGTGACACTGCATCGAAGCAGATATCTGATGTGGCTGATGGAGGAGGTGCAGATGTTGTGAACGCAATTCTCCGATGGTGTCTCAACGTGCAGATGAGAGCGGTACAGGACTTTGCAGTTTGCCAACCCCTGGACTTTGTTAGAGCATGGGAAACAGTTGACCAGTCGCATTGGTCAGAGCACACAAGGAATTGGAGACTGACTCTGCGTGTAAGGGAAGAGCACGACATCGGTTGGGTGCCGACTTCTCTAACGCCGAACTGGACACCTAGAGTAGCTGCAATCCACCTGAAGATGCAAGGAATTGTCCAGGACGTTGGGGTTGCGATTCGGGTTGAGGACGATTACCATTGGAGACGCTGCGCAGCGGAACTGGAGAAGACCGGAGCGAACTCAGTGTCACTGGAAGAAGTGGGCAAAATTGACACGACAACTGCGGTGGATACGCAGGTTACGCTTAATGACAGATTCCACGTACCGAATAGTGACACTGCGGATGAACAGTCCATGATACCTCTCAACAAGGACTGCGGACGAGCTGGCCTAGAAACAGCTTCTGTCACAGATCCTGTTGTGTCACGGAATGATGTAGACAGTGTCACAGGGTTGGTTAATGGAGAAGAAGCTGGCCTTCCTTACACTGGACAAACACAGGAGGGTCCAGCGGTGTTTGAGGTGAAGCATGATACACCTGAGGTGGATGAAGATGGGCCAGCGGAAACGGTCAAGGATGTACAGCGGGCAGCCAATTACACTCTGGCAGGAGTCGTGGCCGATGAATTACAACTGTTTGAAGTTACAGCGCACCGGATAACCAGTGGAGAACCATTAACAGAATCCGATAGTGTTACAGGGCCCGTTACCCAAACTGCATCATCCAGTGTCACGGAGAAAATTAGGGAGACTGCACGGGATCCAGACGTAGTGACAGCGGTGTTTGAGGATCTCCACAACTGCGACAGAACTTTAGGGGAACCAACTTTCTGTACTGTCGTAGAGACGGAGCCCGTTTGCGTAGGAAAGGAACAAAAGCTCTCCGATGACATAAAGGGAGACGGTGACAGAAGTCACTCTTACTCGGAGACGTTACAAGATGAAGGAGTCGAAGGTGATTTCAAAGTGGGGGATGAGTTCAGAGTTACAGTGAGCTCTTCGCAGGTTGAAGCTCCTCCACCGGTTTTCCCCGAGATAAGGGACCTACTCGATCAGGGGGAATCACCAACACCTGACCCGCTTCTGACTCTAAGCCAGTTTCAAAACACGGCTCACTCAGGTAAGGATATGGCTATGGATGGGTCTGTATTTTCTCAGGACCCTAGCTTCGGACAGTGGGTAAAGGAATCCGCCAGAGAGTCGCTTCTCACTCCTTACAAAGGAGTATCGATTGTGACTTCTATCAGTACCGGATCCGGTTCTTTACAGGACGACACCTCCACTGTGAGGAATCTAAGCAAGCTCTTCGATGAAGAGCGTGAGACAGGACAGGAGTTCGTCACGGATCTGCATATCCTATCAATTGCAGCGGATTCACAGGAGCACGATGTTTCTCCAGTTCCTTCGATGGGAACGGCGCTGCTGGCACCCAAAAAAACGGGGGGGTCAATGACAGAGCCATGGCCGGACTGTTCTATAGTTCCGATGGGAGACCTCAGGATCATGAACATACCAGACGCGTACAAGAGCCTGCAAATAGACAATCTACTCATGGCGATCCCTGGTCGTAACAGGAAGAAAGACGGTGCTGAATGTGTCATTTTCTTCAATGAGAAAGGGAAGGAGCTGGAAGTTAAATTTGCAGCCATTCAGGACCTCAAGCGGGTACGCACCAGACTAGGAAATGATATAGTTGACTTTGTTATGTCTAGGTTTTACTTCCAGTATCCTAGCATAGGTCGGCATGAAATACATCTTGTCACCTCTCGTGTGAGTTCTTGTCTCCAGAGCGTCGTCAAAGGGAGCACTACACTAGAGAGGTGGGCTAAAATCTACTTACAGCCACCGAACCCGGTGCAGATCCATCAAGTGAAGGAAATCCTCGTCCCCTGGGTTGGTAATGACCACTGGTCACTGTTGGTTTCCAGTATTCCAGAGTTATACACTTCGACTCATATAAAGGGCAGTGTCACGACCCGAGGGTCAAAGATGCAGAGTTTGTGAGGAGTATCTGCAGAGCTTGGCAGCGCTTACGTGGAGTTGACTTCTACGACGTACCCATAGTCGATGTCGACGTCATTCAACAGCCGGGCAATTACGAATGTGGCCACCATACGGTCCGGAACGCACTGCTGTATCTGAAGGTGCTTCATCTTAGTCTTTGTCTCTTTGAAATTAGTCATTTACTCATTTCATGTTGTAATTACGGATCCAACGGACACTGATTACAAGAGGTCCTAACCGGAATTGCCATGTAGTTCCACGCTGTGAATGCAGATGACAGAGAGGAGCGACTGAAGGAGAAACTTCTGGAGCGCTTCAAGACAAAGGACATAAACATTCAAATACTATCACTGCTGGCTAGAGAATTGGACCCAAGTCGTCGTGATGCACGATACAAGGCTCCCATGTGCATCCCCCAGGAGTCGCCCGAGAAATCCTCTGATACCGATGACGACTAATTCAGCTTCGATGATGAAAAGAAACAAAGGAAGGGAGAGTGATACGCCGAGTTCAGTGTCAATTGACATTTAGATTCAGTTACTGTAAGTTCAGGGAGATGAAGAGTTACCTTGGTGTAGACATTGAGTAGGCAGTGTCACAGTGTAGTTGGCGACCTAATGCCACGTATCCTTAATCTGAGGGACCGGTGTGAACCTGCGCTTCCAAGCTCATTGGCACTCACTCTGTGAATATCTAGAAGTGTAAAATACTTTTTTCCCCTTACGATAACGGGTTTCATTTTATTTTTGTAACCGGTAATGGATGTATACTAGACTGTACCTAGTAGTGGCCAAAGTTTTTTCGCGGCTTCATATACTGTCTCAGAAGTTGTGCTTTTACTGCTTTACTGTATTTCCCCAGTTCGTATTGTGGACAAAGGACAGTAAAGCCGTTGACTACGACACACTTCACTGGTGTTCCAATAATGCTCTGTTTCCGTGACACTGTTCTTCCATAGTCACAGAGTGTGATTCCGCCT
The DNA here is from genome assembly GCA_014871385.1 of Ceratodon purpureus. Classification (NCBI taxonomy): domain Eukaryota; kingdom Viridiplantae; phylum Streptophyta; class Bryopsida; order Pseudoditrichales; family Ditrichaceae; genus Ceratodon; species Ceratodon purpureus. The sequence continues at coordinate 5,199,423 of CM026433.1, read as the reverse complement.
GAATACGTGTGACACTGACCTCACTGCAGTTACGGATTTTGACATAGCGAGGGCCAGACATCGAACTCCATCATCCGAATAGTTTCAGTTCCGATCCTAAGGTACCGTCATTAAAATCAATATTTTTGTCGTGAATTAGTGTCACGAATGAGAAGTTACAAGGCAGGTGCCATATAAACCCTCTTGATTTCTTCGTGTCACTTCCCTTCCCTTTTGTAGTAATTATTTATTGTAATTTGATGTTGGCACACTCTGATGCCCTACATCATCACTGCTTTAAAATTATAGTTTTTTTCATATGTATACACGTGAACTTGCCACATGTAACCGCAATCATATCATTTGCGAACACGTCTCTTACAATGCCCTATAATTCGGTTTAGTTTCATTACAAAACATCGGTTTCGATTTCCCCTATTTATCCGGCTTAATTCAAGAGAACTTCATCTTAAAAATCACACAGTACACATACCACGCACTTGTCGGATTTATTGTATTTGGGGAGGAAAAGGTTCATTCATCTTAATTATACAAATAGTTTATTTAAGAAGGAACGTTCTTAATAATGTTTTTGTTATTACCTAGTGTATTAATTTATCGTCGTCTTCTTTATTGCTCATGATAGCACTTTATAGGAATGTTTTCTCTCTCAAAATTTGGTTTCATTTATTAATGAATTGAAATTTGGACATGATTATATATTCTTTATATTAAGATCATGAAGAAATTCATCTTTAAAATCACTAAGGAGTACTCGCAATTTCATGACTTGATGGGTGGTAAAACCAAATATTTTAACATCTTAAATAACAAGTAATTTACTTACGAAGGAATTTTTTTTAAAATTGTGCCGTTATTCCTTACGGTATTAATTTGTCATCATATATTTATTGCTTAGTAAGACATTTCGTATTGATATTTTCTCTCTTTATATGTGGTTTCTTTACTCAAAAAATTGCTTTATACACGATTATAGTAGATGTATTATACTTTTGTTGGAATATGAATCAATAGTACCGAAATGGAGACATTGCATTGTCGAATCGAAAAGTAACCAATTCTTGTTTACAAATAGAATTTTTAATTTAAGCGTATTTAAAATATTGAAGGACTAAAAAAAGTAGCTAAAGACTTTCCACTACGCATGGAAAAGGGTATGTACACTAAGACGAAGACCTTCTCTCACAATTTCATATAGTAACTTCTTTCTACTTGCCCTAAACAATTATCATGAGTGAAATAAAGGCCTACTTTATTCATCTTCATGAAATGTTCTTGTCAATAAACACGTTTATCTAAGACAGACTTATGGCAAGTTACTAAGGGTCAGGTTCTCATGGCTATCACGCGAGATTATGTATTGCTAAGTTAGATCCATTTCGCGTAGAATGCATTCGAATAGTCAGGAACTACTCAAATTTTTGGATTTAATTTGGAATGTTCTTTCTTGTCCTATGTCAGGAGTTTCCACATATCTCTCTTCTCCTTAGCATCCCTTACAGTTCCACAGTACAGACCGGGACATTGTATTGCTCGGAAGGCAGTGGGATACTTAAACGTACTGTTTCCGTGACATTGACGGTCATATTAAATATAATCAAAATGGTGTTCAGAACATCCGGGAGACACTTACAGTAGGTTCCAAGGCTTGGACATAGATATAACGTTGTAGAGAATTATTGAAATGGTTTCACGGAACTTGCATTTTGGTATTTTTATACCAGAAAGGAAAAACCTAAGACGAGACAGAGTTCTCTACCACTCGCAATGTAATTAGGGATGATAGAAGAGACTGGTAGAAATGAGTCATGGTACACTAAGCGTGGATGCAAGTTCTCGTGAATTGATATGTTCAAAATACATCAAGGAGATACGGAACTAATTGCATCTACATCCCCGTGTCACTAACGGGGACGGGGCACCCGTGAACGATAACGCGTAATCACCTCCACATATCCCGGACCTACGTGCTAAATGCACTCATATTATGGAATTCCTCGTCGCACATTCCCCTATAAAATTGCTCAAGAATCCAGTTGTTCTCTCCCTGCAGATTGATGACGCTGTCCTGCTCTGTTTCTTTCGAAACTCCCTTGTGCATTCTCCCATTGCCCGCCTGGTCCGTTGGAATAGTCGCAATATGAACCCCGTTGGCACGCCTACCTCCCTAGGACTCCACTTGACCTCGTACAGTCTTCGTTCCCGCCCTTCCTGAACTCCATGACGGGACCCTGACGCCCTTAGAACTTCGCGTCGAGGAAACCCTACTCTGCGAACCCCTAATAATTAACACCGAAGCCCACATAACAGAGAGGAACAGAACCAGCCAGAGTATCTCCTCCGATACTTCGACTGCAAAAACAAACCCAAAGCGAGGCATCCTTCCGACAAGGATACGCAATCTTAAACTGAATGGACGCACTACGAACAATAACCGGAAAACACCACGCGAGATTGAAGAACGTCAAGGCAGTGGTGAAAATAAGGAACCCACCTACTAGAAGAGTGCTCGAGAAGCTTGTACTGCAGCTCGTACAGTATCCACGTACGGCATACAGTACTCTAAAGACGCCTGACGACATGTTTATGAGGTTTTTCAAGAAAATCTCTCCTCCGAGCCAGTTTGAACCCCTGCCCATCGTCCACGGGCACAAACACAGGAGTTCCCTCCATAGGATGCACAACACCGGATTTTATTTCTGCTTTTAATCTTCGAATTCTCCCCAGAGTCAAATTGAATTCTGCGAGAAGATGCTCCATCAGAACAGTGTCACCAGCCACCTCCGCAGCGAGACTATTAACCTGTTGACTCAACATTTCTGGTAAATCTTGTGACACTGGTCTCACGGGCGATGGCTTCACAGGGGAGTAGGGTGTCTCTGCCTCTGCGAAGGATGGGGGTTGCACTCGTTGCGGAGTAAGAAGTTGACGTAGACCGCCGTTGACGTTTCCGGCTAGACGACCGCAATAACGTGCAATGGTCCCTTCAGCAATTTCTGGGTGCATCATAAGTACGACTTTCACATGGTGCTTACACATGTTCCCGCGCTGAGCCCAAACGCAGGTGCACAGGCCCCACTCGGAGCCCGGGTTATGCACAGTGTACCTCAGATGCCGATGCGACGTCGACGTCACCATCGCAGTGTCACCATCCTCGGCTGGTAGTGTCACGTCCTCATCTGGGATTGCGCGGGCCTTGAGAATAGAGTCAACCACACAGTCCTGCAACTTCTTGTTGTCAATGAAACCCTTCTCTTTCCGTAAATCCTTATACCAGTAATGGTCGACGACGTCTTCCGTTAGTGCAGTGATACACCAGTCCACCCGGCGACCTGTCATTCTGCTCCTCTCAGACCTCAGAATTGACTTTGTAAAACCGTGGTACCCTTCTATGGCTGCGTTCGTGTCCTGTCCGCAGTATTTTAGATTCCTGTACCCAACTACCCACATATGCACCTTATCCAGCCATTGTGTCCTCATATATTCCCAAAACTCGGACTCCTTTGGGTACTTCTTCTCTAATTCATCGATCTTCAACTCGGCCCAGGACTTGCTATCGTCTCCCAGTGGAGACGTGCGATCATACATGAGCAATCCCAATTCCTTGAGGACGGCGGCTCTTGTTGGCAAATCAGCGATCTTGTAACAGGCATTCTTTTGCCATGCACGACGCACATGCCACAGGCAAAGGAAAATGGCGGTCTCGGGCCATGTATCACTGCGAGGACATTGTCCGTAGTTCTTAGTGTCACAAGAGTACGTATGGTTACAAATGTAATCAGTGACACTACGGGTATCAAACATAACGCAAAGAGAAACATGTAATCTTCTAGGTTATTGGTCAACAGTTTACTTACTTGATGGCATTAATCTCTCCCTGGGCACAGTCCACTATGAATGCCGAAGGTTTCCAGTCCGGCTTTTCAGCGGTCATCCTATCGTTCAAAGATTTCATCTAGGGCTTCAAATCCGCTTCCGCACATTTCGAAGTCAGGATGAAAGCAACCGGAACACCGTTGTGCCACTCGTCGAAGACCATTAGAGTATATAATGGAAACTGCACCATGGAACAATAAAAGAATGTTAGGTTCAATGCCAGTGTCACAGTATTTTGGGGCAACAACAGGTTGTTAACTCCCAATGTCACTAACCCACAGGGAGTGATACAGTCCACCTTGTTAAACGGCACATGATCCTCTACAAGAAATCCCATTGAATTTAAATTGTCGTTCACAGTGGATATCGTACCTTTTTATCATTAGTTCCAAATGTGGCGTCCACAGAGATTCCTCCACGGTGTCCATGTTGGAGCATCATTTCTTTCTGCCACTGTGTCTGAATCCCTATAGTGAAGGGCATATTTTGACCATTTAGTTCGCCTGGCACTTGCACTGGTTTATGTTGATTGGACTCGGTATAGTGAAACACTTTGTCAGGGTTTCTTTGCACCCACATTCTCACACTCTGTGCGTCGTTCTTGTGCAGCATGTAGGTTTCTTGAGCGAGCTTGCCGGATATATTACGGATGTCCTTCGTGCTTAGTAACAAATCCCGTGTGATGTCCCTGCCCTCTGCCTTGTATTTCTTCAGCATATCCAAGTGCTTCCTCATTATCTGGCTGACTGTATCTTTTCTTCTCAGACAGTCCTCTACAAAAGCACGGATTTCCGGAGATAGATGTGCAGAGAACGCGCTTCTGTCTCCAACCTTCATACCTCCATGCACAACTAAGCCATCGCAATTGACATGTTTTTCCTGCAGAATGCTGATTTCAGAAACATGCGGCAGGTACTTAAGACTCTTCACTGTAAACTGTGCGAGACATCCTCTCTTGATGGACCCTCCCCATTTTTTTTTTGAGTCTCTCACTCCCTTTGGCCGTTGTTGACTACTTGTAGTGCTGCCTCGTTTCCCAGTTAACAGGTCAAAAGAGGGTGCCTCCTCCGGATCCACGACCTCCCCTGAACAGTCTGCAGTGGATGTCGCTCCCCCAGCAGTGTCACAGAGGGCAGACAACATCGGTCCGATGTCGCCTGTCGCAGACTGTCCTGCGTCCACATTAAGGGAGCCCTCGGGTAATACTTTCTGTGCCTCATTACAAGCGGCAGGTATCTTGGGCACTGACTTCTTCTTTGCAACCTTACGTGACTTCCTGGTCGCGGGTGGCCGCGACTCCGGTAAATGAATGACCCCTGGGGTTGGTCCGATACAGGATTCGACCTGAGGTAGAACCCCGCCTAAACCAGACGTAGAGGACTCCCCAATGACATTCATGGAAGCGCCGATCTCCTCTCCCCCCGGCAGTGTATGCGTACCAGGGCAGTCCATGTTAGTGTCACAGCTGGGAACGTTTATGACCTTTTTCTTCCTTGCAGAACGGGCTTTTGGGGGTTTAGGAGCGTCCTCTATGCCTGTGACACTGGCACCAGCAAGAGCGCCGACGGGGTTTTCTGAATCAAACTTCTTCTTCCGCGGACCACGTTTTTTCACTACCTTCGGAAGTGGCACATCAGGATCGATCACTTCCGGGAGCTCATTCAAGTCCGGGATAATGGAACTGCAACAACCTGCATCTCCTGCATTACCCACACTACCTTTGTCGGAGCATTTCTTCGTCTTCCTTGAGTTCCGCTTCTTCGGTTCTTCTGCAGGATTTTCCACCATCCAATCCATGGCATCGCCATGGGTCGCAGGTGTCTTTGACTTAAATCTACGAGGCGGCTTTCTGGCGTCGGCACCCTTCCCTCGCTTAGCTCTGGCTTTCCTGGTCGGCGCTATTAAGTTCCCCTCTGGAGGAACATCTGGCTTGCGCAACTTCTTTCGTGGCTTCGGGAGAAGTTCCTCAGTGATAGGTTTGACTATTCTGGAGTAATCCTTCGGACCGTACTCACACTTATACCTGCGAGAACAGTAGAAATGGGGAATGTCAGATGCTATTACATATACGTAGGCATTGAAGTGACAGTGACTCCGAAATGTGAATGGCCTAAACCGAACCCTAAACCTTACAGATGGAGGCAGTGAACCCTAATGAAAATTACATCATCAGAAGCAAAGCAAACACCCCAAAACCATGAACAACGATAGCAGTATATAAGGATAGTTTGTAGTACACATTGAATGGTCATGTCGATCGGTTATGAGGGACTGCAGATATATATATTACAATTACGAAACCTAGAGTGCAGAGAAGTTCCGTACCTGATGAAATTGAGAGCAGTCCGAGGCCCATCTCGGGACACGTTAGGTCTTCTATTCTCCTTATTGGCCCGAAATTTACATTGTGCTCCTTCGCGTCCGCATTGCATACCCTCGATAAAGTCTGGAACTCGATCTGTTGGGATGAAGCACTGTTGGACAACATGGCTCTTCTTGTGCTCTCCCCTTGGAGGGCGGTACTCCAGATCCCACTTCAGATCACGAGGACCGAAGACACCTGGAGGGGGACACTGAACCCGATCTTCAATACTCAACAACTGTTGTCTGTGTATGTCTCCGGTTTTTAGGTCTACATCACAACCAACATGCGCACGGACATTTTCCTTGCTATCCACGCCAACCTCATTAACACTTTCCATTGTACGAAGCAAGGATAAACTCCAGGCAAACACACATTCGAAAGACGGACATGGAAGCACACAAACACGCAATGCAGCGACAAGAAAGACGATGATGGAGTGCGCGAAACCCTAAACCCTAATTAGCCCGAATGGAAGTTGTAGTGACATCGTGACTCTGTTGTACAGATGTTCGTCATCGTGACGTCACCTTCTTTTTTCCTGCTGTCAGTTTCTGGATGCTGCCGACGTGGCAGTGTCACGCATCCGTAGTGTCACGCGAAATGTAGTGTCTCGCGGGGAGCACGACGTAGTGTTCCGTGACGCGAAGAAAATTACCCCGTCGCTGGATCGGGGGGAAAACGGTTCGCGCCACGTTGGCGGGCGGGAGGCGGGACCCGCCAACGCTACATGCGATTTAGCGTTCTCCCACAAATCCAACGAACGAAAGAATGAGCAATAGAACAAACGAACGAGCAACAGAGCCAACGAACAGACAAATGATCGAATGAACAGAAAAACGACGCTGGAGGATGCTTTCCGTTAGAGGTCTTGTTCGGATAGCGTTATGGGGAATGAGTGGGTGCGATGCGGTTTGCAGTCGCCGATCTCACACTTATCGCCATCGATTCACTCCCATTCTACTCACTCGCATTTCGGCAAAACCTGTGAGCTCCCACATCACTCTGCTGACTAGTCATGTGATAAATTATCGAGGCGTCGTCTAGATCGAGTTGCAGGTAACAGTTCGCTCAGTCTAGCCCAGTACTGGTGGATCGAGCTAGCTCATCGACACCGATGTATACAATCTAGGCAACTTGATCCAGAGGTTTAACTCAATCTAGATGTGAACCTCGGGTTTATCAACTGGTGGACTCGTTCTGATCGACTGTTTCATGTTGCTAGAATTCTGGTTCCGGCAGGTGTTTCTTGTTTCTTGAATCTAGACAATGCGCAGTCGGTGAACGGGTCTGGAAGGAGGACCTTAATTGTTGGTTAAACCCCTGGAGAGTCCTGATTCGGATACAGGTGGGGGATTTGTTTTGGGATTTAGCGCGGAGGCGAGAGTTGGAGCTTTGAGGTATGACGATCAGCTCGGTGGTTGAGTTTCCACACTTCGTGCTCGGTGGTCTGCGGTTTTTTTCGTTTCTGGGATTTTGTTGTTCTTGGAGAGCCCTAACTTTGTTTCCATTGCTATGTTGTGGTTTTTGTTTTAGGGTTGTTGGAGTTGTTGATGTTGTTTAGAGTACTGGAACAGATTTTTGGAAGCACAGATGCAGGAATTAAGTTGGTTTTTTTCTTATCTTTGTTGTTGTTGTTGTTTGGAACTGGCAGGATTTATTGGGAGAGATTTGTGTACTAGAAGCTGAAGGGGTATTGCATTGCGAGATACAGGTTCTCGGAGGCGTATTTGGTTGAATTTTGGCTAGGAGTGGTTGGCATTGGAATTTGAAGGTGGAGCTATGAAGACAGCGTGCGGAGTTCTGACTCCTTGCTGTTCGCAAATAGGGAAGGTTTTGAGTAGCAGGAGTAGGGTTACGCGTGGGTTTACAGGATTGTCGTCCGGGACCAGTGAATGCTTTGGCGTGCGGACCTGTTTGCGGAGCGTGGATCTCAATGCTATCAGGCGTGCGCCGTGTAATCCCCAGAGAACAGCTGTAATCGCATCCATCGAGCATTCCGAAGTATGTCGTCTTCGGTTTTCTCTTCAGCAAACAATTGGGTTGATTGTGAATGCTGAGGAGCTTGGTTGTTTGGGTTTATTAGATAATCCATTGAATTTTACCTGAGGCAAGGTTTTCTTAGAAATAGTGGTGCGAATACGAGAAATGGAAATTGGATAAGAAATTGGCTTGGAATTAGTGTTCTGTCTTCGATTGCAGTATTTGAGCATTGCTGTGGGACTCCATTTCTGCAGAAATCATGGCAATTAGGGTCTGCGAAAGTAGGTTTGGCGTTCCTCGCTGGGGCCTGTTTGCTGGAGGGCAGTGCAAGTGCAGAATCTCTACCTGATTTACTCGTGGACGCTGCCGGAGGCAATGTAAACTTTGTTATCACTTCTTTGTGCGTCGCTGAAGCAGTTGCATTGATAGGAGCAATTGTTGGAGGTCAGAACCATTACCATGAAAAACAATTGTCCTCGCGACTGTGAGATTTAGCCTTTCTGATGAGAGCCAGCTGATGTCATTTATAATGCTCCTCAGTAAGGTTCCTTGATATTGTAGTAGATCATTTTAGTATTGTGTGTATTTCTATCCTTTTACGGCCTGGTTTTCTTGCAACATCTCCTGTTAATCTCAATTTATGTCAATTTGAGTTTTGTATAATGAATCGATTCTGATTTGGAGATTTGTGAGTACGGTATCAGGTTTTTAGAAATTTTGCTGACCCCGTAAAGCGTAACTCAATGTAGGCGTCATTGCACGAAGGAGGAGAGACGAATTATACAACATCAACACTCAACTACGGCAGATTAATCTATCACTCCGGAAACAAGCGAGAGTAGAATCATACGCACCTACCTTGACGTACGCACCCTCTGGAGGCCGTGGTAGTGTTGCGGTGGCAGAACCAGTAGATCAAGGAAAAGACAACTTAATGAGTTTGTTGAAATCCGGAAAGCGGTTGCTGCGTGAACAGAGGCCTGCTGAAGCATTCTATCAGTTTGAGAAGGCGCTTGAACTAGCCAGGAAGTTGAACGACACGGTGGAAGAGAAAAAAGCTGCACGAGGAATGGGTAAGTAAAAATGCCTGACTAGGACGAGGTGTTGCGATACTACAAGTAAAACTCTGATAACCTGTCAATTTGCATATTTCTACACCACATTCTGATGCTCAATTGTGTGCAACAGGGGCGGCATGCCAGCGGCAGAAAAAGTACAAGGAAGCAATCAAGTATCATGGGCTAGTTTTAGCAATATCTGAAAAGACCAAGGAACATTCAGGAAACACTGAAGCCTATGGAGCCATTGGTGATTGTTACTCTGAAATTGGGGAGATGGAGTCAGCTGCAAAGTATTATGACATGTATATTGACAGGCTGCAGAACGAAGATGTTGATTAAAAATTTTGTTTGCTCTACTCCACCCCGGGAGATACTTTCGCATTGGCGGTTAAAGTTCGGGGATTTCCGTATTTCTACTGTGTAAATGTGCTGCAAGTTTGCTCCACCATCACATGAGGTTTCTTGAGGTCTAACAATTTTGACGATTGTAGTGATTGAAAGACAAATAGCTCCTGGAATATATGTAGTCCTTGGCATACAATTCTAGACTGTCTCCAATGTAGAGTTGGTAGTCTTGTGCATCCGACAGAGATCATTCTCTTACTCCTTACCAGTGTGGTAATTTGAGAAACCTTTTATTGTACCAGTATCTGGCAAGGCTTGCCATTTTTTGATCATCTCATTTATATCTTCTTAGTTCATTTCAGGCTGCCTGCAATCCCAGTGAAACCATCCATCATTTTTGGCTCCGAGGATACTTCCTTCAGAATACTACGTAAGCTCTTCCTCTGTTCGCTCGTTGATGCCGATGAATTCCTTTTGTAACACTCCAAGGTCCAGAACAATTTCCCAGATATGGTATCTGAATATACTCTATCTCTGGCGAACCTGTGTACAAGACTGAAATAATTTCACAGAGAAGTAAACCTGTTGAATCGGTACCTGGGTCCTGAAATCCTTCCAGAAAAAGAAGGGAATTTAAGAAAATAATCTTATTGTTAACCATTCTGTAAGTTAAATGATAGATCCATATGATTTTTGATTTTACAAATTTGAGACTATCTAGCACCAAGGATGAGCTTTCAGATCCACAACCAAGTATAAGCGTTTGGACCAGAATAATAAAGCCGAACAGGAGAAAAAAGAAAACATTCTAAGATTCTGAGAAAAGAAAAATAAGGTATTTGAAAAATCATGAAGGCACAAGAGCGAAAATTGAACAAACTACTTTAGTCATATTTTGATATTTTAAATGATTTTGGGTCATTCACACCGGTAGTCTTTAAGCAGAAGAACTAAAATCAAATAATTTATTCTTCAAGGTGTCCACCTAAAATATCTGAGCAATAGTATCTTTAAAAAAAACCAAATATTTGCTTGAGGTGTGGCAACCTTGCTTTGTGGCTGTGGTATTATGAAATCAACTTGTGGACAAATATGGCAAACACTCATTTTCTCACAATAAATTCTGTATTACCATGAAAGGATGTTTGCTATACAAACAACCAACTTGTATGTTACACTGCTTCACAGATTTTACTATATACAAGTGTTTTGCTTACAATTTCCTTCACAATGTACCTCTAGACAATGATGGACAACATTTTCTACAAAAATCCTCATAGTACTGTATCACCTCACGGAACGTACATTTTTGGCCAACTTCGCTTCAGACACTTTAGCTCACCTACAGATGTTAGATCTCCACTAGTGCTCACTGCTACTCCATATAATCTGTTCCAGACAGAAACCACATTTCTATGAGTTAAAGGATCTCACAAGGGTTCTCTCAGTTCTCTCAGTTCTCTCATGTTCAAAATTGCAAAATGCATACATGTGCATTGCTTTGAAATACCACCAACGCTGCACTTTAACTTTTGGCACTTGGGCAACTCAAACATGACATGGACAGTATCGCGTAACTAACTCTGCCTCCAAACAGTATCACAACTTACATTGAAAATTGCTCGTCAGCCACTTTGCATTTCCGCTTCCCTTCCTGCAACATGCATCCTTCCAATATATCCGTCAACTTTGCGAGGGTATATTTTAGCTTAAAGCTGCATACAAACCACAAGTCCAGAGTCAAAAAACGATAAATGAACTGGATCACAACGAACTGGATTACTTGGTCGACTACGAAATAATTTTAGTTGACAAACAAAAATACTCTAGCCCTGAAAGCAGAAGACACTTTGAAATAAATGAGGGTGAGATACATACGAAGATTAAGAACCTCCTCCTTACACCCAGGTGTAGACTTACTCTCGGGATCCTGCCACTTCTCCATTTCTGGCTGGAGATTCACAATTCCATGTTCTGGAAAACACACCAATTGATGATATTCAATAATCACAGACCCGTAAGAGATGAAAACTAAATAAGGACAGAAATTAGCAGACCGCATACGGTCGAAGCTCCATTCACTGATATTCCTATTCAGCCCACGTCTCGCGACACTACGTGTTTCAGGCGGTGTTATGGTGCTACCTCTTTGCCACTTTTTTGCAGCGCCCTTGATACCCCATTCCTCGCCAAGCGTGAGCTGACAGTGCTGCTTGATCGAATCAAGGAGTGTGAGAAGCTCATCCAGGTTTGACATGAAAGTCTTGCCAGTGAAGCCCATCTCTTTGATTTTACTGATCGTCTCTTCCCGGATTCCAAAGCCATCGAGAAAAGACTCCAAGTCGGCAACATCCGCTGTATTTGGCACCTGCGCAGGTATCGCCAAAACTAATTTGAGGCCCAAAAACACACCAAAAAAATTACATCAGAGTATGTTATATAACACTGATTCAGAATATACGTTGCCAGAACAATGTCAACAAGCAATTAGGGTTTGAAAAATCACCACTGTACCATAAACTCTACAACTTGCACCATAATTATCTAAAGATGGACATCAGAACGAACAAATATGATGCAAATTAGGACTCCAGAAGCTCAAATGCATGCCCTACTTAATTCAGTAAATAAACAAAGTTTGATATTCTATATTCTTCCAAAGAATTCTGATACTAATTTAGATAAGAGGTCTCACCATTGATTTGATTGGGGAGAGAGTGACGAAGGCAGCCGGTAATCCACTGCCTTGAAACACCATGCTGCGCAAGGCTTGCTCGACAGAGAGTTTCTCGCCGTTGCGCTGCAGATCGATCACTGAGTCTCTCTGCTGTGCGTTTTCAAGGCTTTGTTGGGACGCCCGGGATGTCTTGAGCGCCCGCCCCTGGCGCTTCTTCCGCTCAACTTGGGATTTAGCTAGGTAACTGAGCCGAAGCTCCTCGCGTGCTTCAGGAGGACATGCTGGGCAGCCTGAAACCTTCTCAGGATGTCCCAGCAAGTGCGATCTGATCCGCATGGCATTCCCTTGGAACACTTTGCCGCAGTGGGAGCACTTCACATGCCACGCCATGCCATGCTTTGCGGGCTCCTTCACCACTGAAACGTGCCCCCACTCCCCTCCTTTCACCCTCACCATGACTTACAACAGAACCTGCCTCAAATCAGCGCAGTTATATTCATTATCACCCTCCACTATTCCAGTTGCAGAGCTTCATCAACCCAAAAGAAGATCCACTAAACACCAGAGAATAAACACCTCACACATCTCATAGCTAGATGACAAGAGGGCATCAGGAAAAGCCGAACTCGAGCAGAAAAACACGCAAAATTCTCCAACCCAACGCAACAACGAGGAGGAATAATTATTCCCCAAAAGCATACCTCGAAGAAGATTTCGCACAACATCATTTCAAAAATATCATTTCAATACCGAATAAACTGTAGAAACTGGCATGTCTACCAGAGTTATCCGCATCTGATGTCGATGGCCACCTAATTGTAAGCCTCAATTATGATCCACGATGAGAGCTACACCATCAAACTCCTCTCCCAAACCATAATTAAACCTCACGATCTGTCTCCAAAAAACCATTCTCACCAGAAAAATCTCTCAACAGGGACAATATCATAAAACACCAGTAACTCCTTACACTCATGAACAAACACGAAAACTCCAAAGACCAACCGTAACAACCATGCAACGACCTCCAAGAAGCGAATTCTCTCGCCTGGATTACCGACTACCTTCAAAAACCGACTCACCCTCCTCCTCACTCAGGGAAAAAAAAGAAAACCACACTTGGACAGCATCCTCCACATCATCCGAAGAAACGAAACCCCTGACGAGGAGCCAGACTCAGAAGCAAGCCCAAAACTCCCAACCCACATAAGAAAAAACCACTGTCTTCCACGATCTCAAATTACCCAAATCATCCATCTCGACGGTTCCAACTGGAGGAGTTCACTTCAAGCACAAGCGTTACAAAGTTGTGATGAGAGAGACAGAGAGAGAGTTGCTGGAGAGGAGATTGTTGAGCATGGTTTGAGATGGTTTGAGATGGTGTGAGATGGTTTGAGATGGTTGAGGAGAATTTGGAGATGGAGGAGGGGAATTGGGAGATGGAGGCTCACCAGGGGCATGAGAAGGAGGCGAAGGAGGAGGCGGGCGAGGAGGCCGTCCCGGAGGGAGCAGGAGGCGTGGCGGGGACATGCAGGAGGGATGGCGAGCGAGAGCATGGTATGTGGGGGTTGAGTCAAGCTGTCTCTCAGTTGTTGTGTTGGTTTCTGCGGGCGAGGAACGCAACAAGAAGGAAGGGGAGGGAAGGGAAGGAAGAGCCTTGAAGCAGGCGAGCGAGCTCTTTGCATGCCATGTCCCCAGACGTACCGAGACCTGCGCATGATTGTGTGAATGTGTCCGTCATGTTTTTTTATTGTTATTATTTTGGTGATTTCTTGGAGAGAGAGAAAGTTTTAGTTGAGTCATGGAGGGCAACCTGGATCTTCCCATAAACGTGATAACGTTGGTTTCTGGTACAGTGACGGTCTCGAGTTTGCATCGCAGTTTTCCTATCATCAACAGTGCTACTCCTGCCTTTGCAGACACCGGTTTGAACTTCGAGATGGACTTGCAAGATTTTGATGACATGATTATTTTCGGTGACTGCAGTAACCGGGAGGATCGGAACATTTTATGTCGATTGATGTAAATCTTTTCTGCACTTGGATTTACATGCTTTTTCTCTTCTCGGTGGTGCGGCAGAGTTGAGTCATTTTTTGTTTTGCCTGCAGTGAATTTGCTCGACTTTGAGTTTTTTTAAACACTTTCACGAGATGTTACATGATGCAGTTCGGAGATGTTACATGAAGTTTTTAAGGGAGAGTTGCTTTCTGCTGTGAATTTGCTAAATAGTGTGCTTTTTTGGAGCATTTTTGGGAAGGAATCTTTGATGTGTTCATAAATGTTGTGGACAAGTTGAACAGTCGTTAGTTCTTGATGCTTCTTGGAATCATCGTTTTTCATGAGAATCGATTCATGTGATGTTTACACTTGTGCACATCGTGGTCATGAAACTGAGCATAATTTGTGAAAGTTGCAGTTGTTCAAACTTAAATGATTTTGGTGTAACTCCGGCCAGGTCTCTCTGATAAACTGCTTTAACTTGGAGAGTGCGACGAGGGGAATGACTCTTTTGTCAAGAGCAAAATATTCCCTATTGATTCTACTGTTTGTTTTATTTTAGAATCTTGATCTTTCAGTAACATCGCTTTCGCAAATCATAGCCAAAAAGAGGCACTAGGGAATAACCCAAAGAAGGGAATAGGACATATTTGTGGTGGAGAAGCAGACGGAATTGACGGCGATGTTTCAGATTTGACATCTTTGGGTAGGAGGTTTTGAGGAATGGGTTTGTATGGTGGGACTATGAGCGTTTCTTGGTTCAGAATATGGTGAAGAGTATGATGAAGAAAATGTTCTGTTACAAAAGGATAATCCTTCAAGCTTTATGGTAGAACGTTGAATCAATAAGGTCTAAGTCTAGTTGGAATTCATTTTCTTGATACAGGGAGCAGTTATATACATCAAGTAAAACTGGGGCACGAATAGAGTAATACTAAATATTCTGGATTCTAGTACCGAATTGGGCCGAGAAGGCTTCCATCTGCAAACTGCACAAGTAGCAAACAAATCAAGGCGTCAATCTCAGTGCAAAATCCTCCTTGATCATTCAGTTCACAAAATCGAAGCATTTACGGAACTGTGGAATAAAGTAAGAAACAGGTGCTTTACCCAAATGCGATCTAGGATGGCCTCACAACTCTTTCTTGGAAAAGATCCAACCCCTTTGACTTCTATGATGAGTGTGTTTCTGTCTCACAAACAGAAATTTGAATTCAACAAAACGAAACACGTAAGCTCCAAGCTTACCTGGCGCACTATTGGATTTATAGATGTGTCAAACTCAGCAGTTGGACCTTCCCATACGACTTGTCCTTCATGTAAAAATAATATTCTGTAACAGTATAGACCACGGATTAACAATGAAAGTGTCCAATTCTAGGAGAAAATAAAAATCAACAGATTTATAACTATTATTCGATTTGTGCAGGAAAAAACTTCTCTAGCAAACCAACATAGCTAGGAAGTAAATGTCAGGAACTGAAACTGTACCTATCAACAGCTCGGCGAATAGTGCTATGTTGATGAGTTACAACAACATAAGAGGATATAGTTCCAGGCTTTCCTTGAGCGTCACGACCGTTAATATGAACCGATCGTATCAAATCTTCAACCACTGTAGAAGCAATTGGGTCCAGGCCTGCTGTAGGCTCATCATACATAACCAGCTGCAAGCACACAATCCCTTTTAAAATCACCAAAACAAGATTCCTTCTCTTCATGACCGCCGCACAATTCTTCAAACTGTGGTATCCCGGTCCACTGATTACATCAACAAGAGTAGACCACAAAATTTAAATATGAACAACAGTTAGTGATTGTAGTAAAATTACATATTCATATTCATATGAACCACCTCAGAACGTAGAGTACCTTTCAACCATCTTTAACAACGTTATCATGGTTAAAACTTCAAGACTTAGGTTCCCACACACTGAAAATTTCCACCCAGAATGTATGCTGTAACGGGTGTACCAGTTATTACGTGAATAGCTGGTTCAAGATGAATAAATCCATACCTCTTGTTCCGCATGCCCTGGTTTCCCATCAGAAATAATGGCTCGGGCTAAAGCTACCCTCTTCTTCATTCCTCCAGATAGTTCTGAAGGTAAACGCTCTTCAACACCCTAACGCAAGAACAGAGCACAAATGAGTTTCACAGAAAAGTAACAGTAGAAGTATCATATGCGAAACAGCACACTGAACCTTCAAAGGATCTCTTGCTGATTTATCAAATTTTGAACTTTAAAGTAAACCTCAATAACACATACCTTCAAGCCAACGGCTGCTAAACTTTCCCGAACAAGCTCGGCAATTTTCTCATCAGACAACTTGGAATGTTCATATCTAGAAAATAAGTAAAAGGTTTTCATATGGTCAGCAGATATACTTATAAGAAAACTGCCCTCGTACATCATACAATGAAATGAACCAACCAATACAATAGTCTGGAATAAGACACATACAGCATAAATCCAACATTTTCTCGAACAGTTAATGAATCAAATAATGCTGCGCTCTGGAATACCTGCAGCCCAAATTAACCAATCAAAGAATCAGAAAATAAGCTCAACTTTAAACGTGGAAACTACACAATTAGTAAGAATGGTCACTGTATTTGGTCCACTAACTTTCAAAACCCGAAAACTAAACACGCAATGGTTTACGAAACTCACCAAACCAATTCGAAGACCAGAGAGATCTTCATCACTCGCCAGACCCTCCCGCTTCTTTCCGCGGATGTATACTTCACCCTAAAGACGAGGCAACAAAAATAGGTATTACTGCCTTGACAATGTTGCATTTCGTAAGAGCAGATAGTAACCTAGGGACTTATAATGAAGTAGGTACTTAAATAAACCTTCTATCTGGGACCATTACCAGAGTAAGTAAATACACAGATAAATAAACATCTCTTCACCTTATCTGGAGCGAGAAGCCCAGCAATGATACGAAGAATGGTAGATTTGCCTGTGCCAGAGGGACCAATAATGCCTACTGCTTCCCCATGCCGAATCTGACAATCACAGTAGATCAAACTTATAAATTGTCAAACTGAATCATGCTTACGGCACTAAAACGAGCGAGCCTTTAAAGAGTTAGAAAGGTCGGTGCTATACGTTAGTCAACATGATTCCATGAGCTATGTTTCCGGGGTAAAAAGTAGAGCAGGTAAGCTCACCTTAAAGCTAGCACCCTGCAAAATGTGCTTCTCACCAAAAGACTTGTAAACATTACGACATTCAATTAAAACCTCCGTATCATCCTCCACGATGGGCTTGGCTCTTGATCTTGCCGCATCGTCAACATTTAAAGACGAATGGTGCTGACCCTGCAATTCATATATACATGTATAAGAGCCCTTCTGAGTCCTGTTAAAGAACAATGTTGCACTTACCAATCAACTAACAAATTCTCATTCCAACAGAGTACTTTTGCCAAGCCTTACTGGTCCATTGGCATGCACAACGATAAGAAAATCATATCAAGTACTCTCACCCGCACCTGCATCCAATTCTACAAGCTAAAGCTCTCAAAAATGTGCGCAAGCAAATCCCCGAATTCATCAGACGTGGCGAAATTATGCACCTGAATCTCTTTCCACCTTCCCGGATCCACATTGCCACCGGTGCTACGCGTAGCCGTGTCTGCCACCACCCTGATGTCCCACAAGATCTGATGTCAGTTCGCTAAGCTTAAGAATTACCAGCAAATTCGAGGTGAACAAGCCGGAAACATGTAGTCACCATGGAAAACACTCATAAATCCAATCCAACCAATTCTCCGGAGACATGTAGTCACCAATCCAACCAATTATCCGTCCAGTTAACTAACCTTTCCATCTCGCACCTCACACGACAATGTCCGAACCCAGCACGTCGCCGCATTGAGCTGGAGCTGGAGACAGTTGAGACTGTTGTAATAGCCGTGGCGACACCCACAGGTGCGCGTGCCGCCGCCATCATGATGTCAAGCTCAAATTACAATCACCTGCAACAAAGACGCCCTGGATATTAGTTCAGCTGAAAACCACCATGCACATGAATAACCCAATGAAACAATTCAACTCCCACTCAGCTACACAACAACGCTCCTATCACTGCAACATTTCACCACGACGTCAACCAAATCCAGGCGATTGATCTCCACTCATTTTCCAAAACCTACAGTAATAAGAAAATGGCTGGACGAATTCGAGAAAAATGCTAGGGTTTCACATGGAAGTCTTACCCAGAGGCTCTCCAACAGCGAGAGACCACACTCTACATACAAGCAAACCCTATCCAGATAACGCAAAAACAGGAAGCATTACCAATGTCCCCAAACACACTAATTCGAAGCTCCGTCACCCTCAAACCCCTGTCTCCGCTCCAACACCATTCCTAACACTCACTATTCCAACAAAGCAAACGAGTGCTCGGCTCCCACATCTCCAAGCCACATCTCCATGACACCCAATTCGTCCAAACCACCAACACCCACCCCAACAAACAAACCTACAACCACAACAAAATCACGCAAACACCAAACAAAAATTACGAATCAGTACTCATGGAGGAGAAGGGCAGGTAGCAAATTACCAAGCCGTGCTCCGAGAGGCGCACCACGACGAGGAGCTCCTCCTTGGTCTCCAACTGCCTCAAAATCCTGGATTCATGCAATCCCTGCTATGGAAAAATAGCAACCCAGTGTAGATTTTGCTGCGAAATCCCGCAACCAGAGGCACCGGAGCTTGAAGATCATTGCTCACTGCGCCCCATGCTTGACCACCACCTCCTCGATTTCTTCCCAGTCGATTGTTTCATGTCGAAGAATGTCGCACCATCGCAAAATCAGTCCACCAGCAGCTTACTCCATGCGTTTTTCGCCTATACCCTTCCAATACTCTTGTGATACTGCTGTAATAATGGTGTAATAACTGCATGATACCTGCTTCATCGTTTGATGTCCGTGTGGAGAACTTCGGTGATACTAGTTAGATACCCGCGTAATACCATTGTGATACTGTTGCGTTGGCTGTCTCGAGTTTGTTCTGGTTGATCGGCGGGTATCGGTTACGCGCCGTCGTCTGCGACTCCGCGAGCAGGTGAATTTGGGTTGTTGGGCGAGGAGGATGACGGTTCGGGGTGGAATCTGGGCTGGTGTGGAGTTGGTGAGATGGCGGTTCTGGTTGGAATGTGGGACGGGTGTGGAAGAGGTGAGTGTTATGTGTGGAATCGGTTCTGGTGTGCGTGGTGGGAGTGTGTGTGTCTGAGCTGGTTGGGGTGCCATGTGGGATTTGGGTACTGGTTGTTTGGGGGAATGTGAGCTTTTCATTGCCACATCGGCTTGGTGTGTGTGGTCAATTTCTCGTTCCCTTTTGTTTGCTGAGATACCATCATATAGGTCATTTTGACACAGCAGGGTTGGTCAAAATTAATTCCAAAAATAGAATGAAAAATTAGAAAGAAATCTTAATTCAAAAATTTGTTTTCAGAATTTTCAGTCACTTTGGTCGATGTTGGTAATTTTTAGCACAAGCATGAAAATTATTTTCAAAATTTTATTGAAAGATGAAAATAGTAGAAAGTTTCGAAGATGGTGATCTTGTTATGATAGTGACTAAATTTTTTGTCTTTTGTAAAGTTTAAGGTGTGAATTGATAAGTTTTCTGTGTTGCAGGTCATGTTTTAACTTTGTGCTCTCTCTTCTTGTTGTTCATGTCCTGCCCCCCAAAGCGTTCCTCTCAGATTTTCTTGTTCCACTCGAGATTTAATCCCCCTATAATCACCCATAATGTACTTCATGCGTACATGCAGTAGGGTGTCTGACTATAGCCTAACCTGTATTGGTCATTGCTAAAATTTGTACTTATTATTGTAAGTGCTTGTAAATATCCTAAAAATGGGGAAACTTCATCTTTTCTTACTGTTAGGACTTCACTGAAAAATAAAGAGGCACTCATTCCACTACTACAAGTATAGTGAATTCCTTAAAGGGACAAAAATAAGTGTTCATACCTTGATATTGGTCTTCGCATTCGAGTGTTTTGCCCTCTGATAGCTTGAAATTTGCTGGAAGGTACTGCTTGACCGTGCGGTGGATCTTACTTCGTTCTGCAAGGTGATTTGAATATCGTAGTCTATGCCAGATTTCAAGTTTTGTGGAAACAAAATAATTATTATTTCTCCTGATAGATTTCATCACGTTATTTTTAGGGTTTATTATTGTTCGATTTTATACCTTAACTTTTTTGCATTTTGAGATTACTTACAACTTGGTTTCTAATTTATACAAGTTGTGAATATATCCTCTAGCATGACGGATTCCTGACAAAACGTTTTAAGCATCAAGAGTAGCTGAAATGTATGATAAACAGGCCTCACAATGCCTGTTACTATAGTCATCATAAATTCGAAGGTCTCTAGAGAATTCAACCTCTCATGTCTCGAAAGGTGATGGATCTGATGGTACACAGATGGCAAAAAAAGGACACTAAAATGGATAAAATACATCGTCGTTACAAACCAGAAAACTCTGGTAAATGTCTTTGATGACATTCTTCCGAGTCATCAACACTAGATAACATCATGTGTTCCAACCGTTCAATCTACACTAGCATCACTTCTGTTCTTCTTTGAACTACTGATGCAACAGTAGAGCAATATATGTCCTCAGCAATACTTCCAGAGCAGAAGCAGAACAGATTCACCATGTCCTTCTCATGCTTGGTATTTGGTGAAGATAGAGGCCTGAGATTCAAGTGATAGAAACATTTCTCTCTTCACCTTCCTGCATACGTCCTTCTTTTCATTCCATTTCTCCTCATGAACGCACCAAGTTGAAGGCCAGAGAAGGACAGTTGCGAATTCTGGAAGCTGGTCTATTTTTAATGCATAGCTCCGACTGCTCTGTTGTTGATGTGGTCCATCTCTACTTTTGCATATTTTGCATATGGATCCATCCAGGTTGGGTCATCGCGTACCGCTTGCTCCCACCGGTTCTGAAAAGCTAGCATTTCTTGGCTTGATTTTTTTCGAACCTGCTAGCCGTGAGGTTGAAAACATTAGTGCAAATTCAAGTAGTGGACTATCCCATATAAGAACTGGGTGAAAGGCTAGCGGAGTTATGTAAATATTATGTAGAAGTATGAACGGAACATGAGATGGGTGGATAATCAGGTGCATCACATACCTCTTGGCGTGGATCGTGAAGACTCTGTAAATTAATGCAAGTAGCACCCAACCACATTGAAACGGTGTCAGTCCCATAATAAGCCATTTCAAACTGATAACAAAGCCTGCACCTTTAAATGTCCACAAAAGGGTAGCTCGAGCTGACTTTTCTAGAAACGAAGTGCACTAAGCTTTTCACAGGATGTAGGTTTAAATTAACACTGATATTTTATATTAAAGTGACAAGAAGGCTAGAGTATTACCCCAATTTTATGGTTAACAGAATTTGAGTCTTCCTGGGTAAGGATGGTCTGAAACAACATACCGGAGCCATGAGATGAGTCTCGGATTTTCAACGTCAGTAGTTCTACAGTAGACTAATAGTACGTAGGAATGTGTCAGATCAACTGGAAAGTTTCTCAGAATACGGCATTTAATTGATGCATGATAAACGCAAAGGTCTGCTTACTTTGTTGACATGAGGACCGCCGAGGGAAGGAATGCCTTTGTGAAGAATGTACTCTGCATCGATCACACCCACCTTCTCGCTTCGCAAACCCTGGTATCATCAACAAGTACCCTGTCATAAGATATATTTCCGAGCACAACAAAGATCATAAAAGGTGATTATTTAGTCTTCCATATGAAAAGGTCGCTTTCTGTCACCGTTGGTGATCAGAGTACATACTTGAGCACAGTAGCCGATTTTGAAGTCCATGCCCCACCCGTGAATTAGATCATTCTGTTCCAATCCATCAACCACCACATTGTATCAAAAGTTAGGGGACGTCCAGGCATCAAAGACCGTCGTCCAACTTCCCATCATAGTATGGAGAAGGATGATGGTTCTCGAAGGTGTAGGAATTAAAAAGATCAGATTAGGGAGATCTACTCCGCAAACAAAATATGGATACTACCTGTATCATGTGCCACACGCACTTCCAAGCTGCCTTTGAAAAGACAGGCGCCATCACCTCAACATATCTGCATGAATAAAGGCCAACTAAAGGTTTCAAAACCCCAACGTTCCTTGTGAGGTGGTAACAGTAAAGACAAAAACGAATAAACTTCACTGAAAGTACTACGTTGTCCTTCTAAAGTGAGAGTCCTTACCCTGTACACGGAACTGCTTTGTTCTTAGGTGTGCACGTCTTTGTGTAAATTGCCCTACATCACAACAAAAGGACAATTATTAATTGGAAGGCCTGGCATTGCGTCGATGGATGCAGAGGTGAGAGTGATTTACAAAAAAAGTATAAAACTTTTCAAACTTTGGTGATACTGAAGACAAAACTCAGATGCAATATAGACCCAGAGGATAGACATCAAGGAATATTTGAAAGCTTACTTGTGTGCAATCAGACGTGGATGACGACGAGTGATTCTATGGTGGATGTCTACTGAAGCGGGATCTAGGGCAGGCTGAGAGATTTCAAGACCTTCGGCCTCCATTATTTTCAAGTATCTGCGAAATAGCCAGACTTAGTCAAGCATTTGAAGAGCATCCCATGCAAAGATGACCGTGCAGAACTAAAAGCAAATGGTCCAACTGGCCAGCCCTTAGAATCACACAACGTTTTAAGCATTATGACAGATCTCCAAGTCACCAACGATAGACATTTACTCTAATCTCTAAAACTGGTACAAGGCAATATCAATAGACTTCGCATGAAGATCAGAATAATTGTCTTATGGATTATAGTCACACAATTAAAGTCGTCTTAAGATGGAGGTTGAATAATACCTATCAGCATGAAAATGCTCTACTCCTAGATCTTCATCCCAAAGAAAGATGTAGTTGTACTGGTCCACAATGTCTGGGTGCATAAATCGCTTTGCATACCACCTACTCCATACACTCCAAGCTCTGGAGTTAGAGGATCATCAACACATACAAGATAAATAAAGACATCGAAACTAGTCAAATATAGGTCACGGCACAGAAGTGTGAATAAAGCACGCAAGTCACTTACCATTTAGTCTGGTGCAAGGCAACAATGTGTAAGGATTGATTACTCCAGGCAAGATCTTGCCACTGATCAACAATCCCATCGTAGTGGAATAGCATGATAGTGAAACTGTTGAGAGGAAACTGAACACAACAACCATCTTCAATGATCAAACCTAAATTTATGCGAATTTTTTGATCCGACAAGAGCTTGTAGTACACAGAACAAAAATAGATTGAACCCAGACTTCACTCCTCTGTTCCTTGTAGGATATGACCTAATGATAACATCTTCACAAGGATGATAAGAGATGAGAGGCAGATACCTTCTGGACGATGTCGTTAACCACTTGCTTTTGCTCGATGCCTACTGCCATAGCCAGCAGATTTTTCTTCTTTGCCTTTTGCAACTGGCAAAGGGAAGACATCACCACAATTAATCCCCTGCAAGTGAAGTATAGTTGAGATGATTACAGGTTTAAAAAGAATACGCAAAAAGGTTTGTTGCAAACCATACTTTCTTCTCGTCTTCCTCATAGAGAGACCGCATTTCCAAGTCTGTGGTTGCCACAACCATACCGCGCGGTATATCATCCGCAGCTTGCCTACACGATGAGGAATTGTCTGGCAAATCGCTTGAGGAATTGCTCGATAAGTTTCTTGATGCATCGCATCCATCAGTACCGTTTACCGACAACCCCTCAGTCTGCAAGCCGACAATCAACTATTTTTGGATCAAAACAGTAAATCTTTCCTAATTAGGGTTTAGGAGAAAAGTTAACAGCTCATTGCAAGTCTTTGGTAATTGGAAAACAAAAAACGAGAAAAGAACCCTTAAGTCGAAGAATGTTAGTGCAGAGGAATAAGAAAAGCAATTCTGGAGTCGGACCTTGAAAGAAGCAGCAACTCGATCCAAGAATGAGCTCTGCAAAACCAAGAAGATGATGTATGAGCTATTTAAGTCCAGTCTTTTGAGATCACGGTTTTCAGTGAAAAGTATTGCCGGAGTTGCGTTACAACATGATTGGGGAATGCTCAAAAGAAGATGACTGTCAAAAGAAACGGTTTATCGCAATTAATCGCAGTCCATACCATGTGCATTTGTTCATTCACCAGGACGGTACTGAGGATAAGGATGAGGCCAAGCGCAAGCGCCACACAGGATACGTACTTCGGCTGCTGGCACAGCCTCCGCCATTTAGACGCTCCTGGCAGCTTATAATCACTCTGCTGCTGCAGACCGACAGGCAGAAGCTCAGTCAAAACTCAAATTTCCAAATCTCAAACAAACAAAAAACAGAGCAAACCACGTCATATCAGTGCGCGGCGCATTTCTCAACCGATCTCTGTCCTATATCATTCAAGTCCACAAACTCTTTCCTCTCTGCTTACCTCGCAGAATCGGGAGAAACATGACACCCAAAAACTGGCTCAAAAATCAATAGAATAAACTCTCCAGAGGCTCTACTGAAAGACGAAAAACCCATGATTACATTTCAAATGACACGAAGTTAAGAGCTCACCCAGAGTCTCGGATGCGCAATCCGAGATACGACCAGCAATCAGAAAACAGAGGGAAGAAGTGGAAGGCTAACCAGGTCGGAGCAAACGGACGGCGAAGCGCACTGTCGGAACGATCCCCAGATACCCAACACGGACGCAGAATCGTCTCTCATCGCAGCGATCTTCCCACTTCAGCTCCACCCCCAGCCGCACACATCCAACGTCGCAGCACCTCCCTCGTCATTAAAGCTTGCAAGTGAATCTCGAACATGGTGGAGGAGAGTTCATGGAGTGCTTTTAGTGGGCTATATCCGAAGCTCAGATTTAACTCCAGTACTCGCCTGTCGGTATGACACTATCCCAGCTCAGAAGGTCACTCTGCATCTGATCACTCAGAGATATCACAGTGGATTCTCATGAGGAATAATTTGATGTATTTCCCTGCTTCTCTCACAATCCTTACCAAAGGTTGTGTCGTCCTCGCCTTTCCTGACCCAGCTGTCGTCGATGAGGACTTCGGAGGCGGCGATGTAGCTGAGGAATTTCCAGGAGTTTGTGTTGTCTCTGGACTCTGGAGAGACGATCGATCAGATCAATTGTGATATTCCTGGTGGTTTTGTGATGGTGCCGCACGGTTGCCAGTGATTGCATGATTGGGCTGATGGTAACGACGTGGTGGCGACGTCGGGACGATACTGGTGTGGTACCCAGGTGATAACCTGACTACAACGTTGTGATGTCTGGGTTGATACATGCAGATACCGTTGTGATGTTTTGGGCATTGTCCGGGGGGGGGGGCAGGTGACGTTTTGGGGAGTACGATGTACGAGATGGGGACTGTGAGTGTCCATTTTTTCATTGCTAGTGTTGACCGGGGAGTACACGAAGGACACGACGGACTGATGATGACTTTGTCGGTACACTAATGATTACCGATTGAACTCCTAGGAGGACCTGTGCACGCATGTAGTACATGAATAGCCCTAATATCACAAATTCAAGGTTCTAGAGTCTTCTTTTAGAATTGTTTCTGTGAGATTCGGGTTCCATGACTCAAATGTAGTGAGGAGTGGCCCGTGGGATCCATGTCCTGTAAGTTGGGACGTTCTGCTAGGGCCCACCCAGGCTTCTCTGAAGAGTTCGATGATTATTCCTTAGTAAACCCTTAAGCATGCTGTGCAGAGGCGTGGCATTTTGTGTTGCTGGGGTTGGGGTCCTTGATCAGCCCCTAAGAGCATCCTCATCGCATTGAGGGTTTCGGGATCTGGAAAGGGATCTGTTCTAACTGCTGTGAGCTTGGAGGCACTGCTTCGAGGTGCGCATCGGCGGGACTCACGGTGTCATTGTGCGGATTGGCTTGACGAGCATGAAATCCGTGTCGTTTCGTTGTCTGAGAGTAGGTCTGGATCTGTTCTAATTGCTACATGCTCTTTTCGCAGGTCAGAGGGTTTCCGCATCTGGAGTTGCTGGAGAGCGGTGCGCTGGTGTGCGGGCTTGAGGTAAGCGTCGATGATTGTCCAGAATGGTACTGGTTTCCGGTTTGATCAACTTGCGGTCGTGTGATGATGTTTCTTGACGATGTTTGAGGAATGAGGAATAGAGAGGTGCGGTTTAGTTTAGAGCTGTGGCTAGTTCGGGTGCGATGTCGGTGCTAGTTATGACATTTCGGTGTTTGGTTTCAGGTTTCTCGGATGTTGATTGGTGTGGCGTTTGGATCCTGCTAATTGCTGTGTGCTCTCTTTTTTTTTTTTTTGGTCAGGATTGTTGTCGGGAGTGGCTGGGTTTGGACTAATTGATTCGTTGCCGGGCATTTGGAACTCGTTGGAGTCACGCCCGAGTTGCGGTTTTGAGGTGAGCATTTGGAGGATTCGTGTCAGTGTGTGTCAACCGTTTGGAAGACTTTTCTGACGGTCAGATATGGTATAAGAATTTGGACGATTTTTGAGAAGTAAAAAGACATGGTGCGGTTTAGAAGTGTGTGCTAGCTGCGGCGTTTTAGTATCTTATGCTGAGCTCTGGGAAGGAGTGGTGTCATTGTGCTTCTTAGGTTTTCGGGAAGGACCGCTGGTCATTTCGTTTTTGTAAGCAGCCTGCGCTTGAACTACGATGATATTGGAGAAGTACTAGAGACGTTTAGTTTAGTAGTACTAGGTAGTTTGGTGTCTGTGTTTTACGGGTGGAGCACAGCTATGGCATATCATTATTAGATTTCGTTCTTTCCGTTACCAAAAGAAGTTGAAGATAAGGATGACGTCAATTATTGCACAGAGCCTAATGTGTCTATATTACATACTTAAGGAAATCTTTGTTTGAGTACGACGGCGTTACTTTTTATATAAATCTGTTTCAAAAATTATCTAGATTAGTTAGAAGTTTGTCCGAAACTAGATGTCGGCGAAACTGCAGATCCGTTTTCTTTGTGTCCCGCGCTCTGCTCGACTGAGACGCTTGACTAGGGATTTGAGCCAGGGGTTAAAGTAGGTCGGAAGATGGCCGTTGGCTGTGAATGTATGGACATGCTTCCTCAAACCCGGTTAGTACGGGTTCGATGTCTTCAAAGGGACAGCTTCTCTATTCGCGGATTAACAGTCATGCGAAAGAGTTGGTAATCTAGGTGGTTCTGGAAGTTGAGAGCGGTGGTTTCTGCGTACCGGCAATGTTGCCAACGAATTACGATGCACTTTAGGCGGTCTTATCGAGTTTAAATTTCTTTGATTTGATCGTGCAGGTTTCATGGCTTTAGCGAGTAGGTAGTTTAGATTCGGACTTTCTTATTCAGCTATGTGAGCCAGGTTCTTAAATCACCAACTCTGTTATGTTTGTGCAGGTCAACAGAAGCGGGTTGATCAGTTCATAGAGCAGGCACCGCCGACCGTAAAAAAGGCACCATGGCGAAGTATTTGCTACATGGGACCTTGCTTGTTAAAATACACAATGCCGAAAATCTCATGAACCCAGAGCGCAAGTCGGGTAAAGCTCCCGGATTTCTCAGAAAGGTTCGAACTGATCTGATAAACTCGAAGCTTGTGACGAGAGTCAATTGCAAGTTTAGACCACTGTTAGAATATGCTGTTGAATTCCTTCGGGCCATGAACGGGATGATGGATCCAAAGGCACTTTGTTAAATTGCCGTTTTTGGACTCACTTTGTGATGTTGGTACGAGTCTTGATCTTTATTCTCTTAAACTGTATCATCATGGGACTGTTTATGTTATAGTTTGAGTTATGACTTCTAGTCTAAGTAACGAGAGAGTTTGTGGAGATTTCATTCATCACACAACACAATCTCTGTTTCCTATTCACATACATTTTCCACATACGGTTTTCTGCTTCTTAATTTTAATGGCACGAGTTGAAATACGTAAAAGTAGGATTAAGAAGTTGATCTCGGCAATCATGTGACTTATTTTAGAACCGGCACTCTTTATTTCTCCTATTAAATATGTCGAGATGAATTTATGACCACAGCTTATCGAGACATCGGAAGAGGTTCTGAGGATGGGCAAAGGTCAGAGTCAATATTATGCTACCGTGGATTTGGGAGAGACTAGAGTTGGGCGCACGCGTGTTTTGGAAGGGGAACCTAAAGATCCAGTTTGGAACGAGACATTTCGCATATACTGCGCACATACGGTGTCCCATGTGGTAGTTTCCATCAAAGATGCTGCCATTGTGGGTACTGCTGTGGTTGGCCGAGCAAAGGTTGAAGTGATTGATCTTCTCTCAGGCAGGCATTCTTCTTTTCTCGCTTCTTACGTTTCCTTCATAGCTCGCTAAGGTGTGCTCTCCTATGGCACGCAATCCTCTATGACGTACTAGTGAGAAGAAACTTGCATGAGCTTGGCGTCCGTTGAGTCATTGCTGCTGTGCATGAATTATGGATACCCGATATTTGTAGTTATCGTATTTGTTGTGCTTGCCGTCTTAGGCCCTTGTTTAATATATTTTGATTATCTCTCCATTTACTATCCTGGAACTTTCTCGGCCTGCTCGTTGACAAACCATTTGTTTCGGCAGGGAGAAAGATCGAGAGCTCGTATCCACTCATCAATGACCATACCGGCTTGATCAGAGATGCTCATATACGGTTTTCTTTACAGTTTTTTGACGCGGCACGTGACCCACACTGGGGGAGAGGTGTTTTGGATTCACAGAATCCAGGCATACCAAATTGCTACTTCCCACAAAGAAAAGGTTGCCGTGTAACCTTGTACCAGGATGCTCACATGGCTGACAACTTTCTTCCTCCCATTTACCTAGCCAACAATCAGGTCTATCAACCCACTCGTTGTTGGGAAGACGTCTTTGAAGCGATTTACAATGCACAGAAATTGATCTATATAACAGGTTGGTCAGTCTACACCGAAATCAAACTTGTTCGAGACCCCAGAAGGCAAGTGCCAGGTGACGAGGGTTTGACGGTGGGGGAGCTTCTTAAGCGGAAGGCTGATCAGGGAGTGCGAGTGAACGTTATTCTCTGGGCCAATATAACACGTCAGTTCGGTGTTATAAATACCCATGACAACGAGACGGCGCGGTACTTCAGCAATAGCAATGTGAACTGTTTCCTGTGTGCGAGGAAAGCTGACAGCAGCCTGACCTATCTCCAGACTGCCCAAACTGGGTTCTTTTTCACACATCACCAGAAGTCAGTGATTGTGGATGCACCTCTACCCGGGGCCGGGGCCTACTCGCCCGGACGAAGGATTGTCAGTTTTGTGGGAGGGCTTGACCTCTGCGACGGTCGCTATGATACCCAATACCACTCTCTGTTTCGTACCCTTGGTACGACGCACGCAACTGATTTCTATCATGCGTTTCCTGGCGGTTCCGCTGAATGTGGGGGACCTCGTCAGCCTTGGCATGATATTCACTCGAGATTGGAAGGTCCAGTTGCTCGGGATGTTCTTTACAACTTTGAACAAATATGGCGCAAGCAGGCTGGGAGAAGCCGAGAAGCTGCTCTTCTGCCCATCCGTGATATTGGACTTGTTCCAGATACTGTCACTACTGAGGAAGATCCCGAGACCTGGAACGTGCAGCTGTTTCGCTCCATCGATGCAGGTACGGTACTTTTATTAATCTTGTCGTTCTTGCAAAACTTCAGGATTGATGGTCTGACAGTTGTATTTCACTACTTTTCATTCGATTTGCGCATCTAATCCTCTGATTGCAGTCCATCAAGAACATCATCATTGTGGTCTGTGGATGCTTACCTCTTGAGGAGCATGCGGAACCCGTATACAGTGTTTTAGGATTTATTCTTCATTCTGTTGCATGTTTGCAGCATCTGCTTTTGGTTTTCCGGATAACCCTGACGACGCTGCAGAGCAGGGGTTGATAAGCGGGAAAGATAATACAATCGACCGTAGTATTCAGCACGCTTACATCAACGCCATCAGGCGCGCAAGGAATTTCATTTATATAGAGAATCAGTACTTTTTGGGTAGCAGTTTTGGCTGGGAATCCAAGCAGGAGGCTGGGGCTTACAATCTCATTCCCATGGAGCTCGTTCGTAAGATTGTGACTAAAATCGAAGCTGGTGAACGCTTCACGGTGTATATCGTGGTTCCGTTGCATCCGGAAGGCGATCCTGAAAGCCAAGCAGTCCAAGCTCTGCTGGACTGGCAGAGGAGGACATTTCAAATGATGTACAATGAGATAGCAATTGCATTGAGTTCAAAGGGGATATATGACCAGCACCCCAGAGAATACCTCACTGTGTATTGCTTAGGCAACCGCGAAACTCGTTTGCCAGACGAACTTGTGCCGACGAAGGCACTTCCCAACGAGTCGTTGTACAGATCTTTACAGGAGATGCGGCGTTTCATGATCTATGTGCACTCGAAGATGATGATCGGTACGGTCTCACTTTTTCTCACTCTCTCCGAATCAATGCTTGTGCTGGAACACCTCATTTGGAGTCTCTACAGTGCTTTGCGAATCTAAGTTTATTTTCGTGCTCTGAGTTTGCTTCGCACCTAAGATCTTTGGAGTTCTATACCACTTTTGAGTTCTTTTATGTTTATATTCTCCTTAGAGAAAATATTATTATGATACTTGTTCGTTTGCTGTCCTGTTATTCAGACACGACCCAATTCATGTCAATAGTTCTATTGACAGCAGCACTGTACGAATCTGCTCATGTATCTTGCTCTTCTCATTCGTGACATTGTGTTTTGTTGTCGGCAGTTGATGACGAATACATAATCGTGGGTTCTGCCAATATTAACGAAAGATCTTTGAATGGTGCACGCGACTCCGAAATTGCCATGGGATCATATCAGCCTTACCACCTTGCAACCGACAGCCCTGCAGCTGGCCAGATCCACGGCTTCCGAATGGCATTGTGGTTCGAGCACGCCGGCTTCCTTGACAACAGTTTTCTGAAACCATGGAGCTTGGAGTGCATTCGTAGATTGAACCAACGAGCGGATGAGCTTTGGGAACTTTGGGCTCAAGACGAGGTCGTTGATCTACCGGGACACCTGCTGGCCTATCCTTACGCTGTTGGCCGCGATGGCTCCATTTCAGATAAGCGAGGCTTTGAGTTAATCCCCGACACCAAGGCCAAGCTGCTTGGAACTACAGCCTACTCACTCCCTCATATTCTAACCACTTGAGCCTCAGAGGAGGAAATTTTGGGAGTGCGCTTAGTCGCCACGGCATTAGACAGGGAGCCCTGGCGTTGGACCTTCCAGGTATTGCGTGTTGTGAGACATGGTCTTAGACCATAGCATGAAGGTGGATCTGGTAATCCCGAGTTTGTGCTTCTGTTCAAGTCTACAAAGCCGGCAGCATGGGAAGGAAGTTGTTAGTCCTCGACATCGGATTCCAGTGGAGGTTGGGATTGTTGAATTTGTCATATTTCTTTTTTATCCTTGACTAGCACCAGACAGCTGCGAGCTCTCTTCTGGAACTCATTTTGTACAGCATATCAGTGTTTTTTTTTCTATTTTGCTCTCGAACGGGTGGCAGGCATTTTATCAGTGATTGTAAATTATCGTTTGGCAGTTCAGATAGAATTGTGCACATTATACAGCTGGCTCCAAAAATTCTTGTTTTTATTTTTATTTTTATTAAATTGCAACTTCTGAAGTATTTAAAAAATTCAGAATTGGCGAGACATAAAAGAGTTGTGCATGTTTGTTGGCAAACAGATTTTGTCCGAGAAGTTTAACTTGGAGCCTACAGAAGTAAATAAAAATCTAAGTACGCATGCTAATGTGGCTCCATGATTAAACCTGTTCAACATGACCTGCAAAACACAAAAAAACACTTTGATGCTAAAATGAGGACATGAAGAAATAAGTAAGCATTGTAGAGACAAAATCACATAGGATACGAGAATTCAGCAGATGCAAACACTGAAACAGATCACGAGGTATGCGGTGGTTAGTACAGCAAGTGCCATGATTGCGCCGAAAGTGAGTAAATCAGCACAAAAGGGACCGACGCAAACTGATGAGAATGAGAGTTACAGATTCAGCAAAGCAGAAGACTGCAAAAACAGCCACCAAAAGGAAATAAGTTCATTCAGAAGGGATTGAGAAAACCGAGGAACAATGTAACTGAAACTGCAATGGAGCTCCTAGTCGCTCCTGCGATCCAAACCTACAAGAATAAAGAACTAACTAGGAAAAAAATATCGCACGCAAGTCCGCATTTGTAGATTTTTTTTTTTTTTTTTTTCTTATATCTCTTTTCCCAGTCCTCTCATATCAATCCTCTCTAATTGCAGATCTCATTCATTTTTTACTTTTTTTTTGTTTCCCAGCTTTGCTTTGTCTTTAATTTTTATATTTTGCTTTTTGTTCTTTGTTTTCTAGCCCTGATTTACCTCTTCCACCTCTCACCCTCTCAGTCTGCGAGAGCTTCCACTAGTGGAAACTGATCGCAACAACACCGGCTTTTACACCAAACCAGGAACTAATTTGGGCTGTGGGGAATGGTGTAGTCAGGATCCTCTTCGGTGTAATCCGGCAGTGGGGTCTGTGCTATTTTGGAAATGCACAATGTTTCGAATCTGTCTCAGTGGTCCCACCGGTATGGACTTTATGGGCACCCGATTCACGTGGGTGGTGCAAGTTACTACTTCTGGGAAATGGAAAGGTGGGAGTTGGGTAATAACTCTGAACGGATGATTGCGAGGATGGGAGGGACTTATTTTCCGTCGCTCTTCATTTTGAGAAGGGTGAATTCGGGGTCGAGTTTACTCTCACTAAATCAGACATACCCTCGTCGCCGATATTGATGTATCTGTGTTTTAGAACCCGGCCCGGTTGCTGTTTGTAACTGCATCTGCTTGTACCCGTTTCAGGGACATTGATGTCTGGGTAACACCCTCTCCACCTGGTTGATACCCGGGGGAAAGATAATATTGGTATATATCCATACTGAAGTCTATATCCGGAGTCCCATGATACTTATATTAGTGATTTCGTTTATGATTGATAACCAACGGGTATCTGGTTGACGTATGGGTCCGGGATGACCTCCTGGGAAGGGTATAATTTGCGACGAATGTGCCCGCATTCATCCGAAGCTTAAAAGTGGGGGAGAGCACAATAAAGTGGACCACAAAGTGCAAAATGTGACCACCAACAAGTGAATATGAAGTGTGCTGTTTTTTAAGGCTCAAAGCTGATTTTGAGCATTTTGGTGTAGTTTTTGAGCATTTTAGTCACTTTCTAGGGTGTCATAAGGTATCTTATATACATCTTCATAAAAAGAATATCTTCAATTGAAACTTAATTTGACCACTAGTTCTAATTCATGAAAATGAACTTTTCCAAAGTCTTAATTTCTTCATTTGGAGCCATCTATTGTCTTTAGGGGATGTTTTTTTCAATTTGAAAAACAATGTTCGGTGAAAAAAAACGCACAAAAAGTACCGTGGAAGTGACCCTCTTAAAAAGTATCCTTGCGGTACTTTTGGAACCCTAAACCAATCAATGAGTATATTAATTGACTATTTTAGAATACTTCTTAAACATATAGAGTGCACCGCGATATTAAAAGTGATTTTGGACAAAACCCTAAACCGTTATGTTCACTTTTCCAAATGACGACCATTCACTTTGCCTGACTTTGACGTCTCCGTTTTCCATTGTAAACTCAATATCTTTTCTCGCAACTTTGGGAAGTTGAAGAAGATCAAGTCTACTTTCCGTATCCTTAACTTAATTTTGCATCAAGATAACGTAAATCCCACTTTCTCTAGTCTTTACAAAAGGGGCTGAAATTGGAAAAAAGATAAGCACTTTTGTGGTTCACTTTATTGTGCTTCCCCCCAAGTATAATGTCCAAAATCTCCATATATGCATACAATTGTGAGTACCGGATAATTTCGAATCTACAGTTTGGACATATTGGGAGAATGAGCAAGGCAACCAATTCATGACGATCGTCTCATGATGTTGTAACATCCAAATTCATTTGAATACCCACATGCACATACAGGAGGTTTTAGAATAAAACCAACTCAACTGTCGAGATTGCTAAAGGCTCTGGCCTTATATATAAATTCCCTTACTCTCCTCCAAGATCTAAGCTACCTTGGTTTGCTATAGATTTTTTTTTTTTGAGACCAAATACTGAGACTTCCACTTCACGTAAACACTGCTCCCGGAAGGTTTCACCAAAGCATGGTCGAGCAACGTGAAAGGTTGTCTCTCCTCAATATAAAGCACAAGTAGATTGGGGACAATAACCTTGTGAATTTGTACCATTTGCTCCCCCTCTTTGCAGAGGTTGCCGAGCTTCTGAGACGGAGACTTCCAACTGCCACCGGTCCTCCCTTCTGCAACGATTGTAGTTCCGGCATCCGGGTGCAATATGAAACACATAGAGTTCGCTGCAAGAGGACCACTGGTTACACGCGGAAGTAGACCATAGTCGAAACGCTGGCCGGGAAGTCTCACGCTGGTCTCGGCTGGTTCGATCGATGTCATGTGTCTTGTGCTCACACCGTCGACTCAATTCTCTCCAAGGCTTCGCTCAGTGGGGTCGAGATCGGTGTTCGACTGAGGTTGCAGCAGTGGGCGTTCAGGCTCCCTATACTGGGAAATGGTGTCCATGCTTGGGTGTGGAGAATGCTGATCTCCTGCGGCCCTTATTGACGCACTCACTTCAGTGGACACTGCAGCACCCACTGGCAATTAGTAAAATTTTGGAGTAGTGTATTCGGTGTCATCGGGATGGTGTCCCCACTCGCCCACGAAGGCGATGTCTCTGCCCATGTGCTACCACATACAACTAGAATATGTAGTGTTGGTGCTCGCATTTGATGAACATCTCCCATCCTCATGCTTGACTCTCTTCCATTACGCTGCTGCAATGCTATGTCCACCCCCGCATGCGTCGGGCCAGTAGCTTCTCCTGGTAACGGACGAAGGGGTTCAGGGACAACCGTATTGTCTCAGGAGCATTGTAGGCTTCCGTTGGAAATTGGCGCCGGTGTTACAGGCGCACCGTGAGTCTGTGGGTTGATCAGACGAAGTAGAAGCTCCTTCACTTCTCGTATCTGGTCCTTGCTGCTGTTGAGGTCGTTGGCAATTCGTTGGACTGTGCACTCCAAAGCGTTTATCCGAGTGCCTTCTCTGATCACATACGGAGGAGTTGTAGGGCGCTGCAGTAGACACATGTGAAACACCATGTCTAATTCATGTGCAAATTTACATGCCCGATAGTGGCGTACAGAAATCGAGGGTGCAAAAGACTCGCAGATACATGTGACACCTACGTAAGCGACATGAGTAACTGCTCTTAAACTGACATTGCCTCACCACTGGTAAAAACACATATCAGGCACGGAATTAATGACTACCAGCACTATGGAACCACGATGTGTGAGAGCGGTATACCGTTGGAAAACTAGGGGGAAAGTTCGTATGTGAGCGGAGAGCGGAGAGCACAGAATGGAGAGCACAGAATTGACAATTAGGAAAATTTTCAAAAGCAAAGTAGACCCTATAACCGTGGAAAATTACTAGATTAAGGCTTGATTTTGACACTTTTTTTAGGAAAAGAGTATATTACCGTGGAAATCAGGGTTATCTCTGGTAAGAATTTATTAAGTTTGTTCTGGAAGATACAAATTAGGGCTGATGTCATGATGACGTCATGCATATATTTTGTAAGATTTGTCATGGGTCAGGCAAGATACAATGATCATGCGTTAAGTTTTAGATCAAACAGATAATTCTTTCATAGGATTATGTAAATGCACAAGGAAAAAAACAAATATCACAGAACATAAAGGAGGCAAGGTTTGAAAACTTCCTAGAATATTTCAAAATTCGTGTATAATATCTTGACTGCTGAAACCAAGATATACCTTGTCAGAGTCCTTGTCTTCATCGAAGAGTACTCTCTCTTTCTAGGCAGCGAAGCATCTTCATTTGAGTGATACAAGTAGGAGATTTTCATCATGAAACAACACTTGGTAATCTGGGTTCCAGAGAAGGAGGTCACTCTTGGTTTGTTGAGCTTGTTTCTAGGTGGCGTATTAGGATAAAGACACAGTCCTTGGCATGCTGTGCTGTATGCGAAGGTAGCGATGGAGTTCGAGGGGGTCAATCTGTAGGCTTGCGTGGAACGTTTTAAGACTACAACAATTTAGTGTGTTGCGCGATGCCGAAGGTGTGTAATGCGAGATCGAGGAGGACAAGAGCGGCTGTAGGTTTGCCCCCAAAGGCACCGGCGAGTTATCAGGAGCTGCGGCCGTGGCTGCTGGAGGTGGAGCGCGCTAGGGAACGGGGCATGGACGTGCCACCGTTTAGGCACATCGGAAGCCTCCATGTTGGTGAAGGTGAATGGCGTTGAACAGTGCTTTGTACCAATGAGCTTCTCCGCATTATGGAGTTGTCTCTAATCCCGTATCCATTACTATCGAACGTCGATGAGAATCCAGTTGTTCAGCTACCCGAAGGGGAAAGTTCGTACGTGAGCGGAGAACGTAGAGCGGAGAGCGGTGAGCGCAGAATGGAGAGCACAGAATTGACAATTAGGAAAATTTTCAAAAGCAAAGTAGACCCTATAACCGTGGAAAATTACTAGATTAAGGCTTGATTTTGACACTTTTTTTAGGAAAAGAGTATATTACCGTGGAAATCAGGGTTATCTCTGGTAAGAATTTATTAAGTTTGTTCTGGAAGATACAAATTAGGGCTGATGTCATGATGACGTCATGCATATATTTTGTAAGATTTGTCATGGGTCAGGCAAGATACAATGATCATGCGTTAAGTTTTAGATCAAACAGATAATTCTTTCATAGGATTATGTAAATGCACAAGGAAAAAAACAAATATCACAGAACATAAAGGAGGCAAGGTTTGAAAACTTCCTAGAATATTTCAAAATTCGTGTATAATATCTTGACTGCTGAAACCAAGATATACCTTGTCAGAGTCCTTGTCTTCATCGAAGAGTACTCTCTCTTCCTAGGCAGCGAAGCATCTGAATTTGAGTGATAGAAGTAGGAGATTTTCATCATGAAACAACACTTGGTAAGCTGGGTTCCAGAGAAGGAGGTCACTCTTGGTTTCTTGAGCTTGTCTCTAGGTGGCGTATTAGGATAGTCATACAGTCCTTGGCATTCTGTGCTGTATGCGAAGGTAGCGATGGAGTTCGGGGGGGTCAATCTGTAGGCTTGCGTGGAACGTTTTAAGACTACAACAATTTAGTGTGTTGCGCGATGCCGAAGGTGTGTAATGCGAGATCCATGAGGACGAGAGCGGCTGTAGGTTTGCCCCCAAAGGCACCGGCGAGTTATCAGGAGCTGCGGCCGTGGCTGCTGGAGGTGGAGCGCGCCAGGGAACGAGGCATGGACCTGCCACCGTTTAGGCACATCGGAAGCCTCCATGTTGGTGAAGGTGAATGGCGTTGGACAGTGCTTTGTACCAATGAGCTTTTCCGTATTATGGAGTTGTCCCTAATCCCGTATCCCTTGCTATCGAAAGTCGATGAGAATCCAGTTGTTCAGCTGCCCGAAGTGATCATATCGGATGGCGAAACTTGCTGGTTTGATATGGACAAGAGTTGGACTGTATATCCTTCGAAGGATTAGTACTGTGAAGTCTAGTGGGGTGTTCGAATACAATCCTTAAGATTTGGTCATTCATTGGATCTAGATACGAGTATTCCAGCATGATGGTTTTAGATAATATAGATGATTCTAGAAATAAGAAAAGAAAAAGCAACTAAAAGGAAATGGTCTTAGAAGTCCGTGGAATATTTCAGAGTTCGTGTACAATAATGGAGTAGCAGAAACCAAGATGTACACCAAGTCAAGAATAGGTAACATGGCTATGCAAATGTGGGATTTTGAATGAGTAAAATATAAATAACAGCACAATATTATATTTGAGCCTTTCTTTTGTAACATTTCATTCTTCATATTATATTTTGAGCATTACAGTTGTGACATTTCATCCTTTACAAACACGGAGACAAATTGGACATGAGAATTATAACAAGTTTAGGTTCAGGGAAGTAGAGTAGACGAAGGATTACCCAATGAACTCCAATTAAATCAAATCAAATCAAATGAAAACAACAATAGACCGAAGCCTCCTTCAACCTCACTACATGCTACAGTCGCTACTTTCACTCTCAGAACTAGATGACTCCGAATCTCCTTCTACCGCCTCGTCATCGACAAATAGAAGGGCCCTGGGATCAAAAGTAGTTGGCCGACTACGAACATATGTAAGGGCTCCAGATTGAAACGCCTGTGCTAAGTCCTCTGCGTAGTCCGGAAGTAGGAAAGGCTGAATCGGGCTGGAATGAAGACGCCACGATGGAGTGGACACTGATGTTGGCCCACGTGGCGGTGTTGCTGAAACTACTCTGCAATAGAGAACGGACTGTAGTACATCGAGTACGTAGAGCTGGAAAGACAAGTAACGCATGGATAATTTGAACAAAGAATAGAAGACTTAGACCACTTATCAGGTCTTGGTCTCTTTGGAGGCGCTTCGTCTGTTGCTGGCGGCCTTGGATGTTTAGGAGGGCCCATGGCGGATGGTTTGAGAAGGGCGTTGAATATGGCTTCGTCCTCCTCAAAAGCGAGAATGTGGCGACCAATAGCCTGGGCAGCCTTGATGGAGGCTCCTGAAACTCGGAGAGATACAAACAAATGAGAAACTGTGGTAAAAACGAGAGGAATAATTCAGCAAAGATATGCATGAATAGTTACCTGTCCCAGCATTCCAATCAACAACTATGTCGCCGGGCTTTGACAGCTCCTCAAGTATGCCCTGCATCATGTCAATGGATTTCTCCCTTGCGCCTCTCCACGGCACCTCCCCATTCATGAGCTGCGAATCCACATCGGTGAAGTTGAAAATGGCATCACTCTCGGTAATGTTGAGGAGCCCATGTATCAGGTCTTCCTTCTTCGTCTGGAAGGAGAAAGTACTGCCACTACGAACGTAGACGCAAATCCAGAACCGCATAGTCTGCAGTCAAGCAAAACTAGTGAGTAAAATTAAGCGGAAGGGTTATCAATCAGTAAAGGGAAGGGTATGTTTAGGGAAATTACCAAGTTCTCGGGGTTCGTTGGAGAAGTCAGGCCGAGTACATTGACACCCCACCAATCCTTGAAAAGCACGTAGTGACCACCAGCAGCTTCTTCCTCGATATCCTTAGCCAGCTTCTGATCAGTGTTCTAGATGAGGCAGATGGCACCATTTTTCTGCAGGTATTTATCTGCAAAATGGAAGATGTCGAACAAATAATCCTTCTCGAGAGAGTTCCAAGGCGGAATACTCGTGGGGGGAATGGAAACGGAAGGGACGGGAAGATTCTCAGGGATGTCGGCAATGATCAAGTCGACTCCCAGATGGTCCTCTTGTTTGCACCGGTCCGGAACTTCGTTTTCGCGGCCTGCTCCAAACTTGAGGAAACAAGAAACGAGAGTTAGTAACTACATAGCGAGTAGAGGTGGCAGAATCCATTAAATGTCAAAATATCGGAACATACCTTGCGAATGAAGTCTTGAGTCTTGATCCAATCCGGGTCGCCACCTTTTCTCTCCTGTCTCTTATTTCGCCGCAACAGGGAATCCACAGATGAGTTGAAGACGGAAACTTGTGAGGAAATCGAAGCTCTAGCGGAAGAAGTTGTTTGAGGATATAGTTTGGCCTTCCTCTGCTCAAGGAGACCTCTGG
Organism: Ceratodon purpureus; assembly: GCA_014871385.1. Lineage (NCBI taxonomy): Eukaryota > Viridiplantae > Streptophyta > Bryopsida > Pseudoditrichales > Ditrichaceae > Ceratodon > Ceratodon purpureus. The sequence goes on along the minus strand of CM026433.1, from coordinate 5,159,340 downwards.
CGATCTCCGAAGCACTGGTCGAGGAAGGACCCGGTGAAGAAGTTGAAGAAGGCTTCGTAACGACATTACCCGGAGAGGGCTCTGGAGCCGTCTGCTCTGGAGCGGAAGACGCCGCACCAGTTTGCTGTGAAGCTTGTGAATGTGATCGCAAAGATTTCAGCCGCCGAGCTCTCCCTTTCTTCGGTGGAGGAGCCGATGATTGGTCTTCAGGGCCTTTGTCATCTTCAGTAGCATCCACCGTCTCTTCGACCACCACCTCACCCCCATCGTGTAAAGTCTTGATGTCCACCTCAGAGTCAATAGTGAAACCGCGAGAACAATCAAGGTACCAGCATCCAGCATCCAAATGAGGAGCTTTGTACCTTTTCAACTGCTGTGGAGAGTAGATACACTGGTCCGAGGTTGTCTGCGTCCAAGAAGGGAAGTAGTTGGGGAGCTGCTGGACCGAAATGGCCCCCTTCAAAAGAAGCTCTCGCTTGAAGTACCTAAGGGAAGAAATTTAGAAGGTTAGTAGCATAGAAAGCAATAGCGAATTATAATATGCAAATCCAATATAGTTTCGTGACATACCGGAATATAACCCTCTTGACAACTTCAGCGGTTCCAGGGAATTTAACGAAGTTGGACTTCTTGTCAAAGGGCTTCTCAGCCGTCTTCCCAATGAACGTAAAGAAGGCCTTGTCCCATAACATAATACGTGAACTCTCGACATAGTCGCCCGGCTGTTGGACATCAGGAAATGCCTTCCAATCGATATCGAGGTTCTCCGACTTGAATATGTCCTCGACCTCGTTGATGACGGCTTCCTCCAACTGTAATACAGAATTCAAATAAGTACTAATGAGAGAAGAATTGAGAAAGCACTTTTTAATTGGTAAGGCATATTTCGAAACCATACCCCAGCCCAGAATGAAGCCCTGTTCAACCAGGGGTCGAAATCAGTATCCTTGAATCCGGGCTTTGGAAATCTGTATGATAGTCTGGAACTCAGAGATGAGTTCCACCACCTCAGCCACCGAACCTTGTATTTGGGCTCAACGGCCGCCGGACAGATCTTCTGGAGCTTATCGAGGGACATCTCAGGTTTTGAGTTCTGACTGAACACCATATTCGTTATATTGAGACTTTTCAAAGTCTCAATTTAAGGCTTGACTATAGCTTTTTCATTAATTCCTTGATTAATTCTATATTTGTCAAAAACTTTTTGACTATATATGGGAAGATTATCCTCGAGTCGAGGATAATCTATGATTAGAAAGTCAAAAAAAAGTTCAAATTGTCTAAAAACAATTGCTGAAACTGTAGGCAAAAAGTCTCAAAGTTCTGAAATTGTCTCAAAATAACGAATATGGTCATACTGTAATGCCGATTGATCTGCCAGGAGTAAAGAAGTATTAGAAACTATAATTGCATAATGTTGTAACAATTCAAAATACTATCTGAAATTAGATGAAGGTGTCACCTCATTCAAGAAGTCGTCACCGTTCTTGGGATTTGCAATTGCCAAGTACTTGGTGAAGTCCTTATTCTTAATGGAGTCCACCATTTTCTGAGACGCTTCATTCATGATTTCCCAAACCGCAGATGCAGTCTGTTCATCCGCCGGTTTCTCCTTGTAGGCCTTAGCTGCTTCATCGGAGGCTACAGCAATTTCCCGCTGTAGAAGGATAATCATTTTTTAGGGAAATCATAAATGAACGAAATAAAGCATTCAAAGAATGAGAGGAGATAAAACGAGCAAAGAGAGGGAGGAGGTAAAACTTACTCGGTAAAGAAATGCGATGAAAACTCGAGTAGTTAAGGGAAACCATGACGGGTTCGGTGGCTTGTTCTTCAAACAAGCATCGTATTCTTCCGGGTACAGGAGGTCCTTGAACTCCTCCAGCTTCATCATTCCGGATGAGCGGATTCGAAACAGTTTTGCTGGGAGATTATTCTTCACGTGGTCATTCTCAGTCGACCTGAGTATCTAATTAGTAAGTAAGTGCCATGAAATATATTAGAAAAAGACTTCAAATGGATAACAAATGCTCAAGATTTTTGAACGTACCAATTGATGTCGTGCATGGCGTGCAAGAGATTGCCCACATGGCCACGGGGGTCAAGTACAATGCAATGCACAGAGATGTGCCAGGATGGGTCGTCTGCATGATGCTTGTTGATATGCCTTAGCCATGCGGAAAGGCGGTGATTACCCTCCCAGACATAAAACATCTTGTGCGAGAACTGCATCAACTCCTCGTCCCCAGAGATCTCATCATCAAAACGATCACTCGCTGCCCTCCATAAAGGGCTCCAAGTGGCCATGATCTCCGCCGTCACATTCTTCGTTTGCTCTTCAGTGTTGTACATGGAGATGTACATGACGCGGTCCCCATCTCTATATCCCTTAACAAACTCCCGCTCCAAGTGTTGTACCCCCATTTCACCCACTGGTCTAACCTTGGCCATTGGGATCATCCTGCATAGGGGCACCAGCATTCGCGACTTATGCGTGGGTTTGATCCTGAGGTTGTTGATGACGGCGTTGGAGTCGAGCTTGAATTGTATTCGATGCTGCAACTCCCCTTCCATAGCAGTCTTCAAGTCAGACGGGCAAGATGGTTTTGCCAACACATCTTGTGTTTGAGTAACCTGCCAAGAGGTGTGCGAATTGAAAGAGGAATCAGAATCAAAGGAAGTAATGCAAAGAAGACAAGTATGTAAAAGAAAGTAACAATATATCTTCATATTGTCATCTCGTTTGTAACAAGTCAGAATTCATCTGCGCTTGGGGGAACTATCTACGTGATGCTCGACTATAGTACTCCTTAGACTGTCTACAGTTCTAGTGACGGCGCCTCCTCCAAAACCGCCTGGTTTGCTGAACCGGGCAGGGCAGAATTGCCGGTAGAGCGAACACCACATGCGCTGGCCTTCTCACTCTAATAGGCGATGAAGGAGAGGGTGGAGACATAGGCGGTGAGCCCTGTAGAGGGGAAGTAGGCATGTAGGCCGGGGACGTAGGCTCATACACTGGGGAGGTAGGCATGTACACGGGAAAAGTAGGCATGTACTATGGAGAGTGGACCTCGAGAGGTCCACTATCTCCAACTACAGGGTTGGCTACATCACAGGTACAAAAAGGCTGATCAAATGAATCCGAGAGGTCGGAAACATTGATAACTGAAATGGGGGAGGTCGCGGACATCTCAGGAGCATCTGAATATACCTAGAGTAGAAGAAATGAAGAGAGGGTTATTTTCCACCTTTAAAAGAGTTGTAAGCAAAAAATTAAAAATAAGAGACAAGTAAGAAGAACTAGTAATGTACCTCGGTCTCAGCTGGAGTTGGAACTTCACGTTTGCTCCCCATATTATCCTCAGAAGACTCCTAGTTCATACACAAAGAAATTGACTATCAGTGACAAAACAAATTTAAAGACAAATAAATGTGAATTAACATCCATCAAACCTCCATTCAAAATTAAGGTTTAAGACAAATCTACAAAAAATATAACCAGAAGCTCAAGCCAGAGAACAAGGAAACTCCATCAATATAACACATAATAAAAAAATTTCATAAAAAATTGAGGCCATCATTGCTAGAGCTTTCTAGCACTAGCTCCGGCCTGGGGGAATCGAACCCGATACTCTCTACAAATAATAAACATTAAGCCCCAAGCCGAGCAGCCCAAGGCAGCAGCATGCGAGCAAACATCACCAATTCAAAGAACAAATAATGACCCGCTCCCCTACTGTCGTCACAGACAGTAGGGTGCAAGGTCCATTTTTACAAATTAAAATTCAAAACTTTTATCATCTTAATGCGATAAGAAATCAGAAAATTAAAATAAAAAAAATAAAATAAACATAAAGCCCTAAACCGAGCAGCCCAAGGCAGCAGCATGCAAGCAAACATCACCAATTCAAAGAACAAATAATGACCCGCTCCCCTACTATCGTCACAGACAGTAGGGTGCAAGGTCCATTTTTACAAATTAAAATTCAAAACTTTAATCATCTAAAAGCAATAGAAAATCAGAAAATTAAAATAAAATAAAAAATAATAAACATTAAGCCCCAAGCCGAGCAGCCCAAGGCAGCAGCATGCGAGCAAACATCACCAATTCAAAGACCATTTCAGTATGAAGAGAGTATCGGGTTCGATTCCCCCAGGCCGGGGCTAGTGCTAGAAAGCTCTAGCAATGATGGCCTCAATTTTTTATGAAAAATTCTTACCCCTTCAAGTTTAAGAAAATCAGAAAATTAAAATAAAAAAAATAATAATAAACATTAAGCCCCAAGCCGAGCAGCCCAAGGCAGCAGCATGCGAGCAAACATCACCAATTCAAAGAACAAATAATGACCCGCTCCCCTACTGTCGTCACAGACAATAGGGTGCAAGGTCCATTTTTACAAATTAAAATTCAAAACTTTAATCATCTAAAAGCATAAGAAAATCAGAAAATTGAAATAGAAAAAAATAATAATAAACATTAAGCCCCAAGCCGAGCAGCCCAAGGCAGCAGCATGCGAGCAAACATCACCAATTCAAAGAACAAATAATGACCCGCTCCCCTACTATCGTCACAGACAGTAGGGTGCAAGGTCCATTTTTACAAATTAAAATTCAAAACTTTAATCATCTAAAAGCAATAGAAAATCAGAAAATTAAAATAAAAAAAAAAATAATAAACATTTAGCCCCAAGCCGAGCAGCCCAAGGCAGCAGCATGCGAGCAAACATCACCAATTCAAAGACCATTTCAGTATGAAGAGAGTATCGGGTTCGATTCCCCCAGGCCGGGGCTGGTGCTAGAAAGCTCTAGCAATGATGGCCTCAATTTTTTATGAAAAATTCTTACCCCTTCAAGTTTAAGAAAATCAGAAAATTAAAATAAAAAAAATAATAATAAACATTAAGCCCCAAACCGAGCAGCCCAAGGCAGTAGCATGCGAGCAAACATCACCAATTCAAAGAACAAATAGTGACCCGCTCCCCTACTGTCGTCACAGACAGTAGGGTGCAAGGTCCATTTTTACAAATTAAAACTCAAAACTTTAATCATCTAAATGCGATAAGAAATCAGAAAATTGAAATAGAAAAAAATAAATAAACATTAAGCCCCAAGCCGAGCAGCCCAAGGCAGCAGCATGCGAGCAAAAATCACCAATTCAAAGAACAAATAATGACCCGGTCCCCTACTGTCGTCACAGACAGTAGGGTGCAGGGTCCATTTTTACAAATTAAAATTCAAAACTTTTATCATCTAAATGCAATAGAAAATCAGAAAATTAAAATAAATAAAAAAATAATAAACATTTAGCCCCAAGCCGAGCAGTCCAAGGCAGCAGCATGCGAGCAAACATCACCAATTCAAAGAACAAATAATGACCCGCTCCCCTACTGTCGTCACAGACAGTAGGGTGCAAGGTCCATTTTTACAAATTAAAATTCAAAACTTTTATCATCTTAATGCGATAAGAAATCAGAAAATTAAAATAAAAAAAATAAAATAAACATAAAGCCCCAAACCGAGCAGCCCAAGGCAGCAGCATGCAAGCAAACATCACCAATTCAAAGAACAAATAATGACCCGCTCCCCTAATGTCGTCAAAGACAGTAGGGTGCAAGGTCCATTTTTACAAATTAAAATTCAAAACTTTTATCATCTAAATGCGATAAGACATCAGAAAATTGAAATAGAAAAAAATAAATAAACATTAAGCCCCAAGCCGAGCAGCCCAAGGCAGCAGCATGCGAGCAAACATCACCAATTCAAAGAACAAATAGTGACCCGCTCCTCTACTGTCGTCACAGACAGTAGGGTGCAAGGTCTATTTTTACAAATTAAAACTCAAAACTTTTATCATCTAAATGCAATAGAAAATCGGAAAATTAAAATAAAAAAATAATAATAAACATAAAGCCCCAAGCTGAGCAGCCCAAGGCAGCAGCATGCGAGCAAACATCACCAATTCAAAGAACAAATAGTGACCCGCTCCTCTACTGTCGTCACAAACAGTAGGGTGCAAGGTCCATTTTTACAAATTAAAATTCAAAACTTTTATCATCTAAATGCTATAGAAAATCAGAAAATTAAAATAAAAATAATAATAATAAACATTAAGCCCCAAGCCGAGCAGCCCAAGGCAGCAGCATGCAAGCAAACATCACCAATTCAAAGAACAAATAGTGACCCGCTCCCCTACTATCGTCACAGACAGTAGGGTGCAAGGTCCATTTTTACAAATTAAAATTCAAAACTTTAATCATCTAAATGCTATAGAAAATCAGAAAATTAAAATAAAAAAAAAATAATAAACATTTAGCCCCAAGCCGAGCAGCCCAAGGCAGCAGCATGCGAGCAAACATCACCAATTCAAAGAACAAATAGTGACCCGCTCCCCTACTATCGTCACAGACAGTAGGGTGCAAGGTCCATTTTTACAAATTAAAATTCAAAACTTTTATCATCTAAATGCGATAAGAAATCAGAAAATTAAAATAAAAAAAATAATAATAAACATAAAGCCCCAAACCGAGCAGCCCAAGGCAGCAGCATGCGAGCAAACATCACCAATTCAAAGAACAAATAATGACCCGCTCCCCTACTGTCGTCACAGACAGTAGGGTGCAAGGTCCATTTTTACAAATTAAAATTCAAAACTTTTATCATCTTAATGCGATAAGAAATCAGAAAATTAAAATAAAATAAAAAGTAAATAAACATTAAGCCCCAAGCCGAGCAGCCCAAGGCAGCAGCATGCGAGCAAACATCACCAATTCAAGGAACAAATAGTGACCCGCTCCCCTACTGTCGTCACAGACAGTAGGGTGCAAGGTCCATTTTTACAAATTAAAATTCAAAACTTTTATCATCTAAATGCTATAGAAAATCAGAAAATTAAAATAAAAAAAAAAATAATAAACATAAAGCCCCAAGCCGAGCAGCCCAAGGCAGCAGCATGCGAGCAAACATCACCAATTCAAAGAACAAATAATGACCGGAATCTAGAATCCGAATCTAGAATCCGCAAGTTCCGAATCTTCATCAAACACAAGCATTCTCAGAATTCAACTTCACCACACATCCCAACAACCACGGAACTTGAACCCACAACATTCAGAATCCCTACAGAAAGAATCCGCAACATTCTAATCCTCAAATCTTCCCAACAGCCGCGAATCCCAACCACTCAAGAGAAACGCAACAAGCTTCGAATCCGCAAGCAAACCCATCAAACCGAAGAACCCAGCAAGCACTCTCACAATATCCAAGCACCGAAGCACCCTGCAATCTCTCAACAATCCCCCTCGAACTCCCAACCAGCTTCCAGCAAGTAGTTTGAGCATACACAAAAGCTCGCCTACCTCGTCGTCGTCGTCGTCGTCGTCGTGGAGGTCCTCAAGCTGGCCTTCGACCTGGTCCGCTTCCTGAACTTCGACCTGGTCTTCAGGCACAACTATCCCATCAACATCGCCGACCTGCGCTCCAGGGGCAACCTCATCATCATCACCATGGCCGCGGCCTCCCAGATTCTCCTCTGCCTGCGCAGCCATAGCTCTCCCTCCCACTCCTGCTGCTAAGATGCTTTGCCTGGCTCTCCTCGCTTCGACTCGGAGTTGCTCCAGTTCATTGCACTCTCCAACCCGATCCCCGACCCCTCTCAACCACATTGTACTCTGTATAAAAATAGCTTACATTTGAATCCATGGATGGATGGCGCGGCCCCTCTCTTTGAGACATATGCTTCGACTGTGTCAAGTGCCGCGGCCCCTCTCACTGAGACTTAGAGCAAATCTCACTCTCTTCAATCAAACTAATTAATGAACAGCGTTTCACTAATATAGTCTATAATTCATAATTCACAATAGCGTGGTTCTCGACGGATTAGAAATACTTACCTTATCTGATTGAGAATCAGGCTCCACTGTCGAGAACTCATTGAATGAAATCGATGGTTGCGGAGACTCTAGTTTCTGACTACAATTAAAGACTAATTCTTCCGTCATGGCCTCACGTGCTCCTCTACTTAAATGTACAACCTGTTCGTGCTCGTGATTCTCGACGTCCGTGTTCTCTAATAATTCCTCTTTCTCCTCTACTATAGAGTCGAGAATGAGTTTGCGAAGGCTACAAAACTTCAAAGCTACAGGCAGATCTCCTCCTCTCCGTTTCACGGGTGCACTCAAATGGTCACTTTTAGAATCTACCTGCTTACGTGATGCTCTCTTCTTCCTAGCTCTTCTATTTGTAAAATCAGTGCGGCCAGGTTTCCTTCTCTGTTTAGAAATAACATAAGTGGAGGGAGATGGCCCTCCACTCTGCTTCATGTGTCTAACCAAAGGAAGGACTCTCTCACAAAAAGACTTTCATGAAAACTTCTCCCTGCTTAAATACCTCTCACGTACAACTATTCTCCTAGAACCCTAAGTTGATATACAATCTCAACAACTGACACATTGTCTGCTTACTTTATATTAAGAATATCATTAACAATTCTATAATTGAAGCTAGATTTAAAATATCAACCTTTAATTATAAGGAATATATCAAAGTGCACTATATATTGAAAAATTTGAATCTAGCACTTCAATCATGCTCCTTTTTATATTCATTGTTTTAAATGTAGAATTAAAATGACGGCTCATTCTAATCTTATAATACATCATGTCAAATAGAATCCGCTCTACGATTCAAATTTTAAAGTAGAGTTCAATAAACCTTACCTCATATACTTAGACCTGCAAAAAGTGGCACTGTAATTAGTTAGCGCCGTCTCTCTTAAATCATACATTCGTTACCTAATAGACAGCATCATTCCCCAACTATTCACATGGACATTCCAACCTGAATAAAATGATCATCAACGATGCATCATTCCTCTCACTTTGTTCTCGCGATAGCGCTTGGCTGATACACTCACTCTCCTCCCTTCTTCCACTAGTATCACTGAGTTGCCTGCAAACATGGGGATGGTCTGTCTATACGCCCAAGGCATGGGCATCTCTCTTAGGTTTCCCGTAGATGACGATGGTCTAGCTACAGTGTCCTCTCTTCGCCTCAGTCTCAGATTCCATTTCCGTGAGGATTCCATCAGTATAGAGGAGGAGATCTTTGATGACGTTACTGCCGAGGTTACCCACACCCTCGGGCAACCTTCAGTGAGAGATGAGAACAACATGTTGCAGTGGAGACTCCTCCCTGGATCCTATAGAGTCTATGGTCTTACTGATTCTCTGATGGCTGCATCCACTGAGATCCTCACCCCCCGTCGCTCTTCTACTTGCACAATTCAGACTCCCTTACCTCGTAATGTCAAGGTCAAAGTCGAGCCTGGAACGGAGACTTCAGATGTAGAGAAACCTCCTCCGACCGTCATATCTCTCTCTTCTGACGACGAAGTCAGTCCCGTCAAGTTGGTGCATAAGGTCGACGCAGATGCTCCTCCTTCCAATGTGACTCCTCCATTGTCCCAGGTCACAGTTAGCATTGTTCCGCTCCTTAAAGAGATTGCTAAGACGCGTGGGTCCAAAAACATTTTGAAGAAGATAGACTATTCCACTATTAGACACGAGAGAGTAGAGTACTTGCCTGCGAAGTTTGATGGTCCGGTTCTTTTTGAGTTGCCTCCAGCTGCTGCAGGATCCTCTAAGCTCGCCGCCAAGTCAATGCAGGGAATGGACAAACGATACGACGGACACTTGTGGACCAAGACCATCACAACAAACATCAAAAACGACTTCGGACTCTCTTTTCGAAGTTCCACCTGCGTCGGATGGCTGCGTTGCACCAACGAGGAGTGTGACTTCCTAAAGCGTGTTCCCAAGATCTTCGAGGTTAACGAGACTGAGTTCGAAGGCTGTACCCTGCAAGCTTTTGTCATGGATCAGCCTCCTCCATCTGACTCGACGCTAGTGTGCAAGGTATGTAAAGAACCTCCATCATGTGTAGCTACATGCGAGGCTAAGATTTATTACATTGTGGGCAAAGCGAATCAGACTAGAGCTTGTATTCACATAGGAACACATGATCATCTAGTGAAAGTTGGAGACTACAGAGACTCTAAAGCAGAGATTAGTAACTTAATAGAAGAGCAGGTACAGATGAACAACAAAGCAACAAAGAGCGCCGTTGTCCTGGAGGCGAGCAAACTCCTCATCGGGAGCTATCTTCTACAGCCCGAGGATGCACCACCGAGGAAGCTGACGATGGAGGAGCTGGTTCCTGTTCTGGATCGATGCAAAGATATGGCGTCGCCCAACATCCGCAACAAAGTCGCCACCTTCAAAAAATTCAAAAGGTACGGAATCATGGACGGTATCACCAAGCTCCGTGGTAACAGTCTCTGGGCGTATGTCCAAGAAAATAGGTTTCCTGGTCAGGGATCTATGCGTGACAAAGTCTTCCTCTTCAAGATGTCGGAGGTCGGCCCGGGAAGTGGTGTCGACTTGGTCAGCCGTATGCAAGCTGGTGGCGACTTGGAGAACGCATGGATCATGTTCGACCATGTAAAACGCGTCAAAGACTGGTCGACGATGGCGTGCCATGTGTACGACGCCACCTACTGCCGCGTGATGACAATGGCCACTTGCGACATGCAGTCCGAGGACACGGACGCCCAGCTCGTCTTCTGGAAAAACCTGAACCTGGTCATGGAGATCAATGGCGTTGCAGCGCCGAACTTCAAGGGGTTCATGGCGGATAACGCACAGGCGAATTGGAATGCAATGCGAATCCTTTACGGCAATGGCAACAAAGAGGACCCAATGGAGGACCGGGAGAGGTCGTGCTTGTTCCACTGGACTCAGAACATGGTCGCGTATACGCAGAAGCACTTCCCCGAAGAACTCTGGGATCAGCACAAGAAGATGTGCACTCAATACAAGAATGCGACCAGCATGGCAGAGGCGGAAACTCTGTACCACGCGTTGCGAGCATGGTGGGCATCCACCGGGGTCGTTGGCGAGAGCGGGCTCATCAAACTCGATCAGTGGCTGTCATTTTGGCACCACCGCTTCCGCCAGTGGGGGGGATTCACGACCGAGGTATTATCTCTGCACTCTGTTTTCATGTTTTTGATATTGGTTTCCTAGCCCTAACCTAGAAACCTGTAATCGGTGAATCTAACGGCATGTACTGTCAAATCTGCAGAAATTCACGAAAGAAGAACTCACAGAGATGCCGACCTGTAACCTCGCCGAAACAGTTCACAACAAGTGGCTCCTAGCTTCAGGAAACAAAGGGAACGACCTCTACGTTGCTACCGTGGACGATTTCGTTCGGGCTTTTCTTCAGGTTGTTAACTATTACCAGTTCCTCAAAGGTGACGTCAGCGGAACAGGACTGTCCAAGAAGGAACTCAGGCTCCCGATGGCTGAACGCAACGCGAAGAAATGGGGAAATCCTACACTACTCGATAAGCCCATGCTCGATATGCCTGGCGCGGATGAGTTCTGCACCCGTCAGCCTATCATGCCTGGAGCGGAAGTCTTCGGTTCACAGAAGCGAAAAGCCGACGTCCCCATCGGAGCTGACGAGGAGTCTCATCGCCCGGACAAGACAAACTTCTGACGCCCAAGAGGCCCAAGACGTGCCGTCAGGGCTCGCCCTATGCAGATGTCCGTCATTGTGGAAGACGACTCCGAACACGACACCGAGGTAGAAGGTACTCAATCTCCTGCCCGGGAAGTTGATTCCCCCTTACCTTCACCACTGAACAAGGAACACCATATTCGTTATATTGAGACTTTTCAAAGTCTCAATTTAAGGCTTGACTATAGCTTTTTCATTAATTCCTTGATTAATTCTATATTTGTCAAAAACTTTTTGACTATATATGGGAAGATTATCCTCGAGTCGAGGATAATCTATGATTAGAAAGTCAAAAAAAAGTTCAAATTGTCTAAAAACAATTGCTGAAACTGTAGGCAAAAAGTCTCAAAGTTCTGAAATTGTCTCAAAATAACGAATATGGTCATAAGGGCGGCATTCGCCATGTCAACACGGTTGAAGAAACGAAGGTCGACGTGAAGGAGTGGCACATCTCGAGACTTCACAAACTTTCTGCAAAGTGCTGCTGGGCCCAAAGAGCTGAAACGAAGAAGAAGTGCACTGAGAGAATCGTCAGGGGGCCCCATTGCACAGCTGCCCCGACCTACACTGGGCTGTGGACTACCTACCGCAGGAACCTAGTGGAGAAGACTGAGTTCTTCTTTTGCTCTGATGATATTGAGCGCTGCGTGAAAGGCTCTAAGCGCAAGTGGGTAGCACACTACTCAAAGGACCAGGAATTCCCCTCCATTCCAGAGGTCTTGCCAGTGAAACTAGGTACTAACCTAAAACTCACTGAGATTCTTGCCTCGAAGCAGCGGGCTTTCAACTTCCGCCGAAGAAACCGGTCTCCCCAAGGCGCCTCTTCTCCTCTGCCCCGCCCTCTGCAAATCTCAGCTCGGTGCCAGTCCTTGCAGACGCTGACCGCTACCCAGGCAAGAGAGACGGCAAGATGGTGAAGCGCACTGCCACTCGTCCCAATCCGGCGCAGCGACTCTCCATGGGCTCCTCCGAGTCTCTTAAAGCGCGCCTCCGTTCCGTCACCATGATACCTGAGCCGGGCCACGGTTGCATCATTGGGCTGGATTTAGGCGTCGCTCCACACATCACACGGTACCAGATTACCATCAGTTCTTACCCTGGTTGCACTTGCCAAGCATTCAAGAAGACGATGACTACGTTCCGTGGCAAGACTCAGTTCACGTATTGTAAGCACCTATACTATATACTCTTGAAGGTCTGCAACCGTGATCCTGAAGCGGAGCTTTTCATCCATGCGCCTACCTTCAGCTTCAACGAGGTCAAGCTGCTCTTAGAGAGTGGAATCTTGCGTCACCCCTTGGCGAAGAAGTAGGTAGCCCTCCTACTTTAGAACTGCCATTTCCACAATGGCCATTTGTCACGTAGTGAATGATTTTAGTAATATACCATGTACTAAGTCAGCTATACAGAAGCTGTATTGACTTTTTCATTATATTAAAGGCTTTGTCGTTCGCATTGATTGCACTCTATTTCAATACATTCTATCTTGAAGAAGTGCAATATATACCTCGTATCCCCTGACATGTACCATTTATTACGGCAAACATATACTTGTTATTAGATGTCCTAATCTTCGAACCTAACACGTTTAGGGTTCCCACTACAGTATCAGCAGGACTGCCAGCCTCTGACTGTACTACAGGACAAACTACATTTGCATTCACTTTCGTTCCAACACTTGGCAAGTGTCCTTGGTATGAACGCTTCAGCAATGGCCCACCTCCCCGCCTCCGATTCACTGATTCCCTGGAATAGGTTCCCCTTGGGATCTTTCCAACCTTCGAGTATGCATGTGGTTGCAAAGGCACATCTGCGTCCTTCTCTAGCACTATGATATCATCCGAATTTTCTGAACGTAGAGGGTCAGCTTTTACATCCGGTTGTATGTCAACATCCGTTGTCAAAGGACGCCCTTGGCTGTTGGCCATCACCTCTTCTTCGTCCTCGACCTCAACATATGGTTGAAATGGACAAACATCGTCAGCAAGTGAAACAACAATATCTCTGACGTCTTCCATAGCTGGTGTCCCGCACTACAGAAAAGAGCTTCACATAACACCAACACAAAAGAGGAAGAGACATTCACTACTCTTATCTTAAATATCCCTGAAGAAGATGCTTGGCGCCCTTGAAAATCGGCTTTTCAGTCATTTAAAAGTTGTCATCCTCCTAAACCGAATGGAAAAAGATGAAGGTTTAGCAGAGGTCATTTAGCATTTAAAAGTTTAAAAAAAAAAATTAGAAAAAAAAATATATATATATATATATTTATAAAAAATGAAATTAAAAAGATTAAAGTAAAGAAAAGCAATATTTAATATGAAGGTTGAAAATAATATGAAGGAGATTAACAAATTGAATGTGAAATTAAAATGATTGTGAAAATAAAATGAAGGAGAAAATTAAATGAAAGGAGGCTTTTGACCCCTCTAACAAGATAGATAGAATAAAGAAAATTTTATAAAAAATACAAGACAAATATTAAAAAAAATAAAAAAAATAAAAAAAAGGAGAAAGGCATGTAGACTATGGTGGATGAATTCTAGCAATGTTAAGAAAATGTTACGAAATTAAATGTTACTTGATCCCTGTTCAGAGGTTCAATACTAATACATTTTAAGAAGTAATTTGCATATAAATTTAAGGAGATAAGGGGAATTACTGTATGCCTGAACTAGTTAGAAGGAGCTGGAGCATAGTAATTGGTGCACGTTAAAAAATTAATCACCAAGAAAAGAGAATATGAACTACAAATTTGATGAAAGTACTGTAATTAGTCCACGGTTATAGGGTCAATTAAATTACTAAAATTAGTAACTTTCCAAAAATACACTAAGAATATTCGAATATTCTAATTTTATAATTTATTTTTAGTTTAAAAATGCTATTTTTAGGTTCTGTCCCCCATTCTGTGCTCTCCGCTCTCCAAATCTGCGCTCACCGCTCTCCGCTCTGCACTCTCCGCTCACGTACAAGCTTCCCTCGGGAAACTGGGGGTACGTTCTTCGTGTCGCGGCCCTTGAGCAGATGCTTGAGTTGGTACACGATTTGGGCCGGTGGTTGGAGTGCTGTATTGGAAACCGCTGCTCAAGCTCTTGTTCGATTCGGTGTAATACACTGATGCGGTGTGGAATTGTTCGTTATTCTCTCGGCTGGAAGTAGTATTCTGAACCTGCGTCATTCACTTCCATATATTGTAAACTGTGTATGGAGTACCGAGCTGGAATGTCAAACTCTGTATGTAGCATGGTGTTAAGGTTTGAAATACCGAATCACAAACAGGCAGCCAAAGTGCATGCTGTCAGCCTAGTCGAGTGCTCCAGACTGCAAGTACTATTTTCATTCATTAGATAAATCGAGAGTTGCTGAGACATGGCAGAGACACTAACCAAGTATTGAGGTGGATTTAGAGGCGGTGAAATCGGATTTGAGCATTCAGTTTCAGAGTTGTAAGCCTTCCTCTTCCCCTTCTTCATCTCTGTCATTTGAATTGACTCTTCGATTCCTGCTGCACTCAACCAATATTTCTTCCACTCGATGAACACCTCCAGCGGACAGCGGGGGTGTCTCAAGCCGTGTGTTTTAATAAAATATTTTTTCCATGCCTTCCTATCATTTTTAAGAGTATTTTTCAAGAATTTACCTAGATATGCTATGTCAAGTGGACTAGAGTAGGTGAATTTTTGTGCAAGTTTCTGAGCAATAACATCTACTTGGGAATTCCAATATTCACGTTTAGCCTTATAGCTCCTAACCTTGAAATTAAACGTTTGTCTAGCTGATAGTCTTGCAGCCCTATGCCATGGGCTCTTGAGTCCGAGTACAGTACATGATGGGCACACAGGAATTACTATGTGCGGGTCTGTGTTTTGGGCATGAGCCGCAGCCATTTCTTTTAGATAGGGGCGATGGACCTCTCGAGCTGCAGTTCGACGCCTATTTTCTTCTTGTCTAGTATCTGAAGGCATGTCGATGTTGTTTGTCTGGATCGCCGCAGATATGATGTGTGGGTGTTGTGGCGCTCGGACAGCTTGTTGTGGTGGTTGGCGACTTGATCCTTCACCTGTTTCGTCTCGGTATTTGGTGTGATAAGACGATGACTGCATACGATCTTCACCATTCCTCTGGGGGTTCACGGGAAGTGTGCCGAATTCGGAGGGAAACTGGTGGTTCGGATAATCAACTCCATGCATGACAGTCTGACCTCGGAGGAATTGATTCGACGCTTCTTGTCTCCGCTGGCCGTCCTCATCCGACATGCGCTGATAAACAATGAAGAACGAGGTAAGTCAAACCTGAACGAATAATCCAGTGCAATGAGAGACAAGATACACAGCACTGAATATACGAAATTTTTTTAAAGAGAAAATATGTTCGTCAGTACATTCCACGAACTGCGCAGACACACGATACGCATGGACATAATTTCGGCTGACACTCATCCATTATCGTCGAAAGAGAGAGATTTATGATAATAGTCTGTTCTACATCCCTATCAAAGATAAGTTGAGATTACTTGTTCCACGGTAGGTATTCTATAATATGGAAATTAAACAACTATGTGTGAAGAAGGATACCTGTTGATATTTGACGGAATAACATGAATGTAAGCTTCTTAATTGACAATGACGCTGGAGAGTATAGAAGTTAACCTTACAATTGCATTCCATAGGCACCAAATACAATAAATAGCGAGTTCGGTTCACATAGCGTACCTGACCAGAAGGATGTCCAGAAGTGTTTTGGAGACCCGTCACAGATGCTCGGTAATACTCCTGTGCGGGGAGTCTAGTTGAATGTGGCGGTCTCAACTACTCTGGGGTGATAATCGACAGTCAAAAGACGATCAGTAGAATAATTCTGTTGTAGTCAACGACTATATCACGTAGATGTGCATGACAACTGAAATTTCGCCTAATTTAATGAGCATCTTCAGATTCTCTACTAATTATTTGTTAGTGAGGTCTGGAGACGCTGGATTTGACCAAAACAATCTATCATGGAACTACATGCATCGACTTCGGCAAACCAGTTCCTCTAAATCATCGTGACTTACGACGTGTACAATAAAATTGTGGGCAAATATGAATACAATTGAAGGTAGCGCTACATACCTCATCGACGTCGGGGTCGGAGTTGGTCTGGCCGTCCATTACTGGATAAGAGGGGGGGGAAGCACAATAAAGTGGACCACAAAAGTGGACGTCTCATTGTCAATTTCAGCCCTTTTGCAAAAATTGCACAAAAGTGATGGAAAGATGTAATTGAAGTCAATTTTTTTATGGGACCTTAAGGAAGCGCCTACGCTCCCAACATTGGGAACGTAGGCGTTCCCAAAGATCCCAATAAAAAAAAGACAAATCACAGATTGCCATGTTTAAGAGGTGTGAACTGCGATTGAGCAGGGCACGTAACTTTGAAGGATGAGGTCTAGAGTTCGACTCCTATCGTAGACGGAAAGCATTTGGAGTCATCCAGGCGTCGAATTAGTACCTGTTTTGACCTCTTTATTTGGGTTTTGAATTGATATCGAGTGTTTATTTTCCGTGCCACCTAGATCATTGGTATTGTATGGGGTTTTGAATTGATATCGAGTGTTTATTTTCCATGCCACCTAGATCATTGGTATTGTATGGGGTTTTTAATTTCCCTCTTTGCTAGATTATTTCACAGCCTTCGGAGTTGAAATTTTTGGTTTTCAACATTTTCGTTTTCAACCCTCCCAAATTTACACATAAAGGAAATGAAAGGTAATTCTAATTTAAAAAGTCATTTTAATTAGCAGGGACTTGGAGGGATCCATGTATTTTAGTTCTACTAGCCTTTTTAGGAGCCACTCCCATTGATTGGCTTCTTTCTTCCAAAACCCTAAAATTTTGAATTTGGACCCCCCAAAGGCCAAATTACTCTAGGAGGACACCTTTAGGAATTTTAAAATCAAAAATCAAAAACTAAAAGGCTCATCAACCCTGCCCCCTGAAAAACACTCGTAGGACTACATTACAGTGATCCGACTTGGAGGCAGGGACTTGGAGGTAGGAGGCTCTGAACTCTACATGTTGGCTGGTTTTACTTATTACTTATTTTTTGTTTTCATTCTCCATCAAAGTATGGTTGGACGGTCACTTAGTAGGCTATTTGAGATTTGAAATATGTTTTTTTCCCCCTAAGTTTTAATATTGTTAATTATTTTAGGTGTCCATTGTCATATCTATGTTTTGGGATGTTGTTGTCTAACTTGAACCTTAGTAGGAAACTACGGAGGTTCAAAGAGATCTCTGCTTTTGTTTTGGAAAAGCTCTGTAACACTATTGCTTGGATTTGTAATTTCTTCCGTATTATTGTCATGCTCACTCTGGTTGATTTAATTATTCGACTGTTGTTATGCTATTGTAAAATTATTGGTCTCAAGGTGAAGTGATATTGTTGTTGAAATGAAGTATGAATGGCGGATGTAGTGATGTAATGCTTTTTAGTAGAATTTCAGAGCATGTTATTGTATGTACTCAAAAATAAGAGAAACATGTGCTACTCTTTGGTCTGTACTCCAGTACATAGTGAATATAACATCCTCCAAGTCGTTAGTGTAGTTGGTCATAGAACTATGTTAAAGCCTTCGTCTTTCAGTGGCTTCAATGATTACAACCATCTCTTATCCTCATATGCGCTTATATTTTTATTCATGCACATGTGTAGATGTGACAGGTTGTGTGAGTGCGCTAGCCTTGTATTTTATAAATCTATCTTGATTTTGCTATTAATTTATTTAAGTGTGGATCTTGATGTAGAAGGCTGAATTCAATTGTACTTTGAATGTCAGAGAGCTGCAGTTTGTGCGCGATCATGGATTGAAATAATTACTCCTGAAGACTAGATCGATATGAAATGAGCAGCTTTTTCACCCAACTACATTAAAGAACATGTTGCATTTGACAAAGCGCGGCAAAGATGCCTCAAGGACGAAATGAATGGTTGATTAAGAGATTTCTAGGAGCGAAGAGTTTTTGTCCATCGAAGACATCAACGATAGCTTGGGCAATGGCTCATGATACATTAAATCAGACATTTTTTGGGCTCATATGTTACGGAGGATTGCTACGGAGGTTTCCGACTACTTTAACGATATTGTATTCAAATTTACAATGAAGATTTCAAATTTAGATACAATCAAAATATCTAAATTTGAAATGCACTGTAGATGCAGCTCATTACCTACCTACAATATCTGCAATGCACTATAGGTGCAGCTCATCCAGATTCTTTTGATTTTTACTAGTGTGTACATAGACTCCGTAGAAAGTGCAAAGTTTTTATTGGACCTCCAAGGTTCACCTACAAATACAAAACTTGGAGAAAGTTGAAACTAAAGTATACGATACAAGGTAGGAGGTGATACATCATTGTAAAAACCACTGGCACATGCTGTTTAAATCCTTATCTTGAATCTACAACCAGATTGTGAAAAGTAAGAAAGTCATTTTAATTATTGGTAAAAGTATCATAAGTTACACATCTTAATTGTCTCTTTGGGGGACAGCACAAGGAGATTCTAGAGACAGAGTGTAAATCAACTACCAAAGAGACACGGTTTTTAAATACATAGCCTCACAATTAGCATATGCAAATCTAGCAGCATTGAATAAAAACTAATCACTTGAAATTCAAGCGAACGGCATCGTCTGAAGTTACAGAAATGAAGCCAAGCAAAACTTGTCCAGACCCCCAAATTTCTAAGTTTTCCATGAGAGTCAATTCCACCAGAGATAGTGACTTGACAACACAGATTCTAGTGAAGTATTCTTAGGGCTGATTTACACTACGGTGGAGAAGGCCTCCGGTTGGTCAAGAATGCTTAGCCAAGACAAGGCTATATGAGGCAAATGGTGGATGTGCCGGAGAAGAATTGAAGGCAATAAAATATTTCAAAAGGAGTCTTGACCGGTTGTAGTCTAAACATCTAGAGGAGAAGCTTTAGAGGACAAGTCCACCGGAGAAGTGTACATGTAAAGAGAAGCTCACCAAATGGTGAAGTTGTTTTTGATCAAAAACCATAAGTCTCTACATTCACATTGTATCAAAAGATCTAAACAAGAATTGTGTTCATAAAAAATGAATATGCATATGTATGACAATTTAACTTAACTTCAAAATAATTTTATTATCAAATGGTGCTGTAGAATAATGGTTTTTTTGGTTGATTTTGACTTTCCATAAAAAAAAAAACATCTCATGGTAATATAATATTCAATTTTATTCAAAAGATAATTTAAATTGCCAAATTGCTAATTGTCAATTTTGGCCCATATATCAAAACTTAATCAATAACAACAATACCATTAGAACATTACATGCTCATGTTTACGAAAACATGATAAAAAGCCCAAAAAATAAACTCTAAGCCCTCAAAGGGTCTTTGAAAAAAAATTACAGCATGTAGAGCTAGAGTGGGAAGTGTATAAATCCAATTCTAGGAAGGTGGGGATACAAGAAGAAGGTGGAGAGGACCTGTCACTTTGTTCTGGAGGAACGAAGAAAAAGTAATTCTTGAAGCCACCTCCAACTTCCGGACATCTCGACGCACCTCGCGGCTCCACCCGCCACGAGGAGTAGTAATTGAAAGCACCATACGCGACAAAGTAGGAGTGTAAGGAGTTCGGATTTACTTCTTCTCAAGCCGAGGCTTGGGCTCTACGGAACCTTTGCTTTGGGTCGTTCCAGCCTCGGTCAACCCACGCTCATCAGACACGTGGACGACCCCCGGGATCGGTGTCCCTTGGCCCATCCGTGTTTCACGGGTTTTGTTCCCCTTTTTCGTGCATTTTAAACGCGGTGCGGATTTCAAAGAAGGTGGAGATGGGCCACTAGCTGGAGAGGCTATTCTTGGTGAGCATGAGGTCCATGGATCAATTCTCAATGGTGGAATCTATGGTCTAGATTTGTTTTTGAAAATTGTTTTTTAACCACTTAGGCTTCTCTAGAGGAGGAGTTTCTTCTCCGGCCTCAACTTTTACCTTTAGTTTAAACTTTCTCCAAGTTTTGCATTTGTAGGTGAACCTTGAGGTCCCACACGTCTTGTTTGCTAATATGGATTCTCAACTTGTTTTTCTACAACTTGAAAAAGTTTCGTGCAAAGTAGACGTTTTGTAAGTCTTTTATTTCCCGGTTAAATTATTTTTACATGAATGTTGAATGCCAGGCTAGATACGAGAGAAGCCGGGGTTACATTAAATGCCTTGGAACTCTGCATCTCTTTTCTAATTCACCGTTCCTCCATGGGGTGATTGAAGGAAGATGAGTTCGGGAGACCTCCATGCAGTGCGGAGATAGAGTACGCAAGAACTCACGCATACGAAGGGCTAGCTAAGAAAACAAGGAAAGAACAACGACGGCAGATGAGTCAAGACAAAGGGGAGGCCCAAGACGCTTCTGAAGAGGAATCGGCGGATACATCATCAGACAGTTCACATTCCGACGAAGAGGAGAGTGGATCAGACAGCGAGGACGATGAGGATGGATCGAATACAAGCAGCGATGGATCATGGTACAGCGAGTGAGGGGACAGGGACGGCAGTGACGGGGAGAGGGAATAACGGAGCGTAGAAGAAAGAAGAGCCTGATGCAGCTGAGAATTTTAGATGTCTCTTTTTGTGGAGTAGGCAAAATTTTGTAACACGGCGATGACGAATATAGGAATGGAATAGAATAGCAGTCCCAAACAGAGCACATTGGAACAGTTTGTGTCAATTTTGTAAGATAGAAGTGAACAGTAGGTGAATTTGGGTGAATGCTTAGAACTAGACCCGCAGCAGAAATTCTGGACAAATGTGGGATGTGTAATTGCTTCCCGAACAGTAGGCCGTTCCCTCGACATGCATATAGATGCTTTGATCTGCTTTAAACTGATATTAATGTGGGATGTGATTTAAAATGGTAGATCTTATTATTGATGTGGTTGAAACTGATATCCTCGAGATTAATGCATCTATGGGGATTGTAAACTGAACAGCCAAACAATGGGATACCAATTGTATTTTCCTCTTAAAACTTAGAATTCGACTGTAGAAAACCAATTAATTTGCACCTTTGTTTAAAATTCAAAATTCCAGATATAAGACATAAAAATATGAAGAATTTAAGAATTTAAAAATTAAGAAATAAAAAAAATAAAATATTAGAGGGCCAATGAGGTCCCCTGGCATCGAACGGATCTGAGAATATTATAGGTCGAGA
Organism: Ceratodon purpureus; assembly: GCA_014871385.1. Taxonomy (NCBI): domain Eukaryota; kingdom Viridiplantae; phylum Streptophyta; class Bryopsida; order Pseudoditrichales; family Ditrichaceae; genus Ceratodon; species Ceratodon purpureus. The sequence continues at coordinate 5,137,530 of CM026433.1, read as the reverse complement.
GGAAAAATGTTAAAATTAATTTATAATTTTATATATATATATATATATAAATAAATTAATAATGACAATAAATGACGATTGTACACGTGTCGGACGGGTTGATTTTTTGACTCACCAACAAAAGGCGTATTAAATGCTAAAAATAAAAACAGTGGACCAATGGAATGAACTGAAGAGTCAACATAAATTCTCTATTCATATAACCGAGTGGTGCAGATGAAGGGTCCTGATTGGATGTACAGGGAAGGTCTCTAAATTTAGAACTGGAGCCGAAGCAATTAAAGAGTGAAGATTCAAAAATTACAGTTTACTGAATTTTTCTATTGGTTCAATGCCATGACCTAGTACACTTCTAGCGACACTCAATTTCTACCGCAGTAGAAATTCTCGATTCTAAACCAATATACAGTTACAGAGATTGAATTTTTCACCTGTATTTCTCCGCCATGTGTCACACAGGCAGAAGCTGCATCACATGAATTATATATAGTTCAGATGAAAGCAGTGGCAAAAATTCTCACAGCATTCATCCCGATTGAGCGGAAATACGACCCACAGTGAAAACTGCAAATTTGACACGGTGAAAGTGGAAAATTAACCGATTCAAATTATATCCCCATAGTTTTACGAATGGACGGAGTGAAAATCACCTGTAAACTATAGCACGGTAGAACTAAAGCCGTGAAAACCACTCCAGTGGACCCGGACACCCGCAGTATTCGTCCATCGTTCCCCTCCTCGGGACGTTCCCTCCCATAGGTTGCTAAAACACCTCTCCAGATGTTATACCCTCGAAGTAACGTCTAGGCCAGGGTCGTAGCAACCTTTCGGGGTCCACGAAAATGGCCTCCCGTAGTGTAGTTAGCAACCCCTCAGGGGTTGCTACGGACCCCTTTTTCTTGTAGTGTCAGCAGATGTGTAGCCCTGAATTTGCTCTAGGACGAAGGTGGGTCACTGGGCAGCATAGAGCAGGGCATTTTTCTCGTAACACTTCCTCTAATTCCCAAGGCGGTGAATACTGTCCCACTTCGGTGCCATCAGACAGAGCTTCCGTCCCACCATAGTACAGATTGTGCACTTCACCACATGCAGCAGCCCATCCTCCTTCAAAACTCCCTCGCTCTAAGGTACCTTCGCTGCTCAATCGAGCAGGTACTTCCAGGTCAGATCGTACTTGCTCTTCCACCGTCTGCTTTCCACCCTCGCAACCCCCTCAAGGCTCACTTTCGCCATTTCTCCCCGCCTTTGGTGTCTTACTCTTCTTCCCAAGCGGCAGATCGTGGACGCTGTCATCATCAGAGGCTGCGGAATCCGACAGGTCAAGCTTGAGCTCCTCTGATTCTGAGGGCACCTAGAATTCGCTTTAGCGCGCTGTAGGGTCGTCCTCCGAATGCATGTAGGCACTAGAGTCCGATGTCAGCGACACCACTCCTGGAATGGAGGGGTCGATGGTGACGTCCGGATCGGCCTCCGCGGATGCACCTCCTTCTCCTTTGAGATTGCAGAGATGCAACAACTCCATTGCAGCGGACTCCTCCTCCCGACTCCTCCGTTGCCGACTAACCTCCAAAGTTTCGGCTCAACCGATTCTCTGAGTTTCGGCTCGTTCCGTAGTATCCACAGGAGTGCATTGTCGCACGCTCTCTTCGGCGCTTCTTCGAAGCCTCCTCCAACACACATTTCTTCCTTCGCGCCCTCCTCTCTGCCACAAGTGCCTCTCGCTTCAGCCTCGCTTCTTTCTTCTTCCTCCTCTCTACAGCGAGTTTCACCAATGCGGCCTTCTCATGCCCTGCCTCAAGCTGCCCAGCCATCCCATCCGGGTAAGCCCCGATCTTCCTCGTCCGACAGGGAAAAAAGGCTCCACAAGTTCGGACAACACCGATGTCAGTAAGATTTTCACAACAAGAAGCACCCCTGATCCGAGATTGATCAGAATCACCACAGCCTGTGAACTGTGAACCTGCAGAACCCAGCCTAAACCTCAAACCCCAGATAGCAACCCTAAACCATACGCCATGAATCAACAAGACTTCTACAACTCGATTGACCAAGCACAGATTCAGCAAACAAATTCCAATAATATTCATACATAAAATCAGAAGGCGGCAAGACAAAAGGATTCAATAACCAAGAGAAGCCGAAGTAGAATCAAGTGCAAAGGACGAATATGCCTCTATTGTAGATTTCTGGCGCCCCAGAATCCGAGACGAATCGCGTCTGGCCCTAATGCAGGTACAGGAAAGAACGAAGTGGCGGCAGATTACAAATGCAATGAGTAAGCGAATCACCGAACACTGGCGATAATGAAGAGTTAAGGGGGATTAATAACCCCCGTACTGGAGCCCACAGCCTCGACACCGATGCTAACCCTAATCTAATCCTAACCACAAGTTCGGGAGCACTCGGCAGCGAGGTGGACAACCTGGCCCTCTCACAAAGTGTTACTTCGGTGATCTGGCCAACGGTGTCACCAAAACCTCCATTTGTCGCATCGGAGGTGACGCAGGTGTGAAAAGGGTGGGGCAAACTAGCCCCAAAAAGCCTGCTTAAAAAATACTGCAGCATATGCTTGTTTGTTACTCTTTCTTGGAAAAGAGATGGACTTTGTAATACTTTGTGAATGTCAGTGTATAATTCTTTTGCCAAAATCTAATTACAATAAAGAGATATCTACTTTACAAAATTATTTGCATAATAACTTTTCATTGAATTCTTCATAGAGGAAAACTCTGTTACTCAATGGAGTGAAAGTTCAATGCAAAAGATGTGTGTATGTATGTTCTTTACATATCTTTGCAATCAAATTTAAAAAAGTCATCACCAACTATTTTCAATAAAATATATTGTAAATTCATAAAATTTGGCTTTAAAAATCCACCAAAAATTAGAATTTTACTTTTTCCAAATTGAAACTTGGTATGCTTGTGTGGGATTGGCTAAGAATTGAGTGATAATTTTGCAAGATAACATGGACCAATTTTATTGTATGTTATTTACAAACATTTGAATTCCTCCAAAAAGGCATCACGTATCTTTGTTGTAGGCGACAGTGTACAGTATTGATTTCTGCTTTCCACTGTTTTGCCATCTGAAATCTTCTGGAAGGTGTTGCATGACCTTGCAGTAGGTCTTCATTTGTTCTGCATGGTGATTTGGAGCTACATTCTGCAATATGTTCCTCATTATTTCATATTCTGTGTTGGTCCAAATATTTCCCATTGTTTATTGATGGAATAGTTTACTAGATTTATAGATTAACCCCTAAAGAATAATTTGGCAAAATTGGGCTCTTTCAGAGTTTGGGCATGTACTAGCAACTTTAATTTAAATCGAGATATTTTGAAACTTTTTGTGAATGTTAGCCGTAACAAGGACTTTAAGGGAATTTAATTTTTCTTCGATTAGAGGTTTCAAAAAATAGTTAAGGTACACAAAGTGAAATTTTGTGTTTGGTGGGCAATTCGTGCAGCCATGCTAAGTACATTTGTTACCTTTGAGATTATTTCTATAAATACTTAATGTTGTCATCTTTGAGATTTCTCAAAAAGAAACTTTTTTCACTACAAAATGTTCACTCCACAAAATATCAAAGTTTCTCACTGTCTTGGGTAGTGCACAAAAAAAACTTCTTCATTCCCTCATAAAAGTTAGAGAATTTGTTTTTCTGGTATTTTCTTTTTTCCACTATACGGATGGACATCAATCTTTACTTTGACCATTTGGATTGGGACTATATAACATAATTAAATTTCTAGTAAAGAAATATGAATTAGCATTCTTTTGTATTCAACTTAGTAAAATTAATTGTTTTCAACATGCTCCATTTTTATTTTTTTGTAGTTTATTTTATACAATAAGCTAACTTAGTCATCTTTGTCATGCACCAAGACCCCCAAAATCCATAATGAAAAAAACCTAAGGAAAAACAAGTTAGAATTTGTCAATCTAGTCAAAAACCGGGTCAAAAAAGTTTGTTTCAAATTTCAATTGCTACAATCTTCTAGTCTCTAAGGTCGATTATAATGAGTTTTATTGAGCTACTCCCTCTGTTTCCAAAAGAAACCATGGTTTCCTTTTCGGGCTAGGATTAAGCACAGTGATGTCGCCTTTAATTTTGCTTATTTTAATTGAAAGTGTCATTTGGCTTAACACGGATTTCAAGTGCCATAATGCCATTTGGCTTAACACAGTTTTCAATATGTATATTGATGGTTGACTTCTTGGTAATAATGAAACAATGGTTTCTTTGTGAAACAAAGACTTTGTGGAAACCATGGTTTCTTTTGGAAACAGAGGGAGTATCTATTACAATAATCCAATTGAAGATCTCGCGGTTACAATAAAAAAATCATGATTTTTTAGTCATTTATGGTTTAGAGATTAAAAAATGCAGATTTCAAATATTTCTTGGTTAAACATAGACAAGGAATTTTACGGGTTACTTACATCTTGGTTTCTAATGCAAGTCATAGACATGTCCATTGTTCCCAAGCTTGAAGGATTCCTAACAATACGATTTGGGCATCAAAAGTACCTGAAATGTATGATAAACTGCCCCCACAATACCTGTTAATGTAGTCCTCATAAATTCAAAGGTATCCAGAAAATTCAACAATTATGAAAAAATACAAACTAAAATTACCTCACATCTCAAAGGAAGATGAATCTAATGGAACACAGATGGCAAGAAAAAGACACTAAAATGGATAAAATACATCGTCGTTACAAACCAGAAAACTCTGGTAAATGTCTTTGATGACATTCTTCCGAGTCATCAACACTAGATAACATCATGTGTTCCAACCGTTCAATCTACACTAGCATCACTTCTGTTCTTCTTTGAACTACTGATGCAACAGTAGAGCAATATATGTCCTGAGCAATACTTCCAGAGCAGAACCAGAATAGATTCACCATGTCCTTCTCATGCTTGGTATTTGGTGAAGATAGAGGCCTGAGGTTCAAAGTGATAGAAACATTCCTCCCTTCACCTTCCTACATACGTCCTTCTTTTCATTCCGTTTCTCCTCATGAAAGTACCAAGTAAAAGGCCAGAGAAGATGCAGAGAAGGGCAGCCGAATTCTATCTCTAATGCATAGCTCCGACTGCTCTGTTGTTGATGTGGTCCATCTCGTCTTTTGCATATTTTGCATATGGATCCATCCAGGTTGGGTCATCTCGTACCGCTTGCTCCCACCGGTTCTGAAAAGCCAGCATTTCTTGACTTGATTTTTTTCGAACCTGCAAGCCGTGAGGTTGAAAACATTAGTGCAAATTCAAGTAGTGGACTATCCCATATAGATAAGAACTCGGTAAGAGGGTAACGGAGTTATGTGAATATTATGTAGAAGTATGGACGGAACATGAGTTTGATGTGAGATGGGTGGATAATCTGGTGCATCACATACCTCTTGGCGGGGATCATGAAGACTCTGTAAATTAATGCAAGAAGCACCCAACCAGAAGCATTGAAACGGTGTCAGTCCCATAATATATGCCATTTCAAACTGATAACAAAGCCTGCTCCTATTGAAGAAAAACCTTGAAATGTTCACAAAAGGGTAGCTCGAGCTGACCTTTCTAGAAACGAAGTGCACTAAGCTTTTCACAGGATGTAGGTTTCAATCAACACTGATATTTTATATTAAAGTGACAAGAAGGCTAGAGTATTACCCCAATTTTATGGTTAACAGAATTTGAGTCTTCCTGGGTAAGGATGGTCTGAAACAACACACCGGAGTCATGAGATGAGTCTCGGATTTTCAACGTCAGTAGTTCTACAAGAATCTCCTAAAGTGTTTGGCTGATAAAGTCTACCAACAGTAGACGAATAGTACGTAGGAATTTGTCAGATCAACTGGAAAGTTTCTCAGAATACGGCATTTAATTGATGCATGATAAACGCAAAGGTCTGCTTACTTTGTTGACATGAGGACCACCGAGGGAAGGAATGCCTTTGTGAAGAATGTACTCTGCATCGATCACACCCACCTTCTCGCTTCGCAAACCCTGATATCATCAACAAGTTCCCTGTCATAAGATATATTTCCGAGCATAACATGGATCATAAAAGGTGATTATTTAGTCTTCCATATGAAAAGGTCGCTTCCTGTCACCGTTGGTGATCAGAGTACATACTTGAGCACAGTAGCCGATTTTGAAGTCCATGCCCCACCCATGAATTAGATCATTCTGTTCCAATCCATCAACCACCACATTGTATCAATATTATTAGAGGATGTCCAGGAAATAAGACCGTCATCCAACTTCCTATGAAAGGATGATGGTCCTCGAAGGTGTAAGAATTCAAAATATCAGATTAGGAAGATCTACTCCGCAAACAAAATATGGATACTACCTGAATCATGTGCCACACGCACTTCCAAGCTGCCTTTGAAAAGACAGGCGCCATCACCTCAACATATCTGCATGAATAAAGGCCAACTAAAGGTTTCAAAACCCCAACGTTCCTTGTGAGGTGGTAACAGTAAAGACAGAAACGAATAAACTTCACTGAAAGTACTACATCGTCCTTCTAAAGTGTGAGTCAATACCCTGTACACGGAACTGCTTTGTTTTTTGGTGTGCACGTCTTTGTATAAATTGCCCTACACCACAACAAAAGGAAACATTTCAAATTGGAGGGACTGGCATTGCTTGTATGGATGAAGTGATGAAAGGATTCACACGATAATGACAAAACTTCTCGAACTTTGGTGATACTGAAAACAGTAATCAGATGCAATTTAGACGCACAGGAAAGACATCAAGGAGTAATTGAAAGCTTACTTGTGTGCAATCAGACGTGGATGACGACGAGTGATTCTATGGTGGATGTCTACTGAAGCGGGATCTAGGGCAGGCTGAGAGATTTCAAGACCTTCGGCCTCCATTATTTTCAAGTATCTGCGAAATAGCCAGACTTAGTCAAGCATTTGAAGAGCATCCCATGCAAAGATGACCGTGCAGAACTAAAAGCAAATGGTCCAACTGGCCAGCCCTTAGAATCACACAACGTTTTAAGCATTATGACAGATCTCCAAGTCACCAACGATAGACATTTACTCTAATCTCTAAAACTGGTACAAGGCAATATCAATAGACTTCGCATGAAGATCAGAATAATTGTCTTATGGATTATAGTCACATAATTAAAGATGTTTTAAGATGGAGGTTGAATAATACCTATCAGCATGGAAATGCTCTACTCCTAGATCTTCATCCCAAAGAAAGATGTAGTTGTACTGGTCCACAATGTCTGGGTGCATAAACCGCTTTGCATACCACCTACTCCATACACTCCAACCTCTGGAGTTAGAGGATCATCAACACATACAAAATAAATAAAGACATCGAAACTAGTCAAATATAGGTCACGGTACAGAAGTGTGAATAAAGCACGCAAGTCACTTACCATTTAGTCTGGTGCAAGGCAACAATGTGTAAGGATTGATTACTCCAGGCAAGATCTTGCCACTGATCAACAATCCCATCGTAGTGGAATAGCATGATAGTGAAACTGTTGAGTGGAAACTGAACACACCAACCACCTTCATGAATCTTCAATGATCTAACCTATTTTTTTATGCGAATTTTGTGATCCGGCAAGAGCGTATAGTACACATTGAACCCAAACTTCACTCCCCTGTTCCTTGTAGGATCTGACCTAATGATAACATCTTCCCTCTTTTACACAAGGATGATAAGAGATGAGAGACAGATACCTTCTGGACGATGTCGTCAACCACTTGCTTTTGCTTGATGCCTACTGCCATAGCCAGCAGATTTTTCTTCTTTGCCTTTTGCAACTGGTAAAGGGAGGACATCACCACAATTAATCCCCTGCAAGTGAAGTATAGTTGAGATGATTACAGGTTTAAAAAGAATACGCAAAAAGGTTTGTTGCAAACCATACTTTCTTCTCGTCTTCCTCATAGAGTGACCGCATTTCCAAGTCTGTGGTTGCCACAACCATACCGCGCGGTATATCTTCCGCAGCTTGCCTACACGGCTTGCTTGGCAAATCGCTTGAGGAATTGCTCGATAAGTTGCTTGATGAATCGCATCCATCAGTACCGTTTACCGACAACCCCTCAGTCTGCACCCCAAGAGACTCGCTTTCTCAGAAGGACAATTAACTATTTTTGGATCAAAATAGTAAATCTTTCCTAATTAGGGTTTAGGAGAAAAGTAAACAGCTCACTGCAAGTCTTTGGAAATTTGAAAACAAAAAACGAGAAAAGAACCCTTAAGTCGAAGAATGTTAGTGCAGAGGAATAAGAAAAGCAATTCTGGAGTCGGACCTTGAAAGAGGCAGCAACTCGATCCAAGAATGAGCTCTGCAAAACCAAGAAGATGATTTATGAGCTATTTAAGTCGAGTCATTTGAGATCACGGTTTTCAGTGAAAAGTATTGCCGGAGTTGCGTTGAAGCATGATTGGGGAATGCTCAAAAGAAGATGACTGTCAAAAGAAACGGTTTATCGCAATTAATCGCAGTCCATACCATGTGCATTTGTTCATTCACCAGGACGGTACTGAGGATAAGGATGAGGCCAAGCGCAAGCGCCACACAGGATACGTACTTCGGCTGCTGGCACAGCCTCCGCCATTTAGACGCTCCTGGCAGCTTATAATCACTCTGCTGCTGCAGACCGACAGGCAGAAGCTCAGTCAAAACTCAAATTTCCAAATCTCAAACAAACAAAAAACAGAGCAAACCACGTCATATCAGTGCGCGGCGCATTTCTCAACCGATCTCTGTCCTATATCATTCAAGTCCACAAACTCTTTCCTCTCTGCTTACCTCGCAGAATCGGGAGAAACATGACACCCAAAAACTGGCTCAAAAATCAATAGAATAAACTCTCCAGAGGCTCTACTGAAAGACGAAAAACCCATGATTACATTTCAAATGACACGAAGTTAAGAGCGCGTCCAAAGTCTCGAATGCGCAATCCGAGATACGGCCAGCAATCAGAAAACAGAGGGAAGAAGTGGAAGGCTAACCAGGTCGGAGCGAACGGCCGGCGAAGCGCACTGTCGGAACGATCCCCAGATACCCAACCCGGACGCAGAATCGTCTCTCATCGCAGCGATCTTCCCACTTGGGCTCCACCCCCAGCCGCACACATCCAACGTCCCAGCACCTCACTCAAATCCCACACATATCCCTCCAAAGCCTCAAATCTCCCTCCCTTCAACCATCTCCAACTGCCAGCTGCTCCGCCTGAGTCCCGAACCACTCAACACTCCAACGAACGCGCAACCCAATAATACACTCCGTGCCAAACCTGGCTCCGAAACACTAGGCGAAATACCTGGTGTGGGCAGTGCCTGAAAACCTGCGCGCCAGGAGGATCACCTTCACCTAAGCCCTGCAAAACAAATCCCCTGAGTAACATCCCAAACATCCACCGACTTAAACCTCCCAAACCCAAACCCAAATCAATTCACCACAATTGTCCTAAAATCTCTTCAAATCTCCTCAAATTACCTTCAACTCACCTCAACTTCAGAAATTGCAACTGAATCTGGAACAAGATAATATTCCAATTTATGGAGAGCATGAAGTGGGGATCCGAAGCTCAGATTTAACTCCAGAACTCGCCTGTCGGTATGACACTATCCCAGCTCAAAAGATCACTCTACATCTGATCTCACAGGGATTCTCATGAGGAATAATTTGATGCATTTCCCTGCTCCTCTCACAATCCTTACCAAGCTTTAAGATCTCCCACCTACTCGATTTTCCTTTCTAAACAAGTGATCTCTACAGATGTCTAGCTCTGGAGATCGGTGCTCAAAAACTGAGACTCACACAGGGAATTGCATGTGAAGCTCTTGTGTGTGAGAAAGCATGAGACTGGCATATCTTATACCAACGAGTTATACCACAACACAGAGAGTTAGATCAAGGAAGTGGAAGAAAATGCAAACAGGTGAGCTTGCAAATTGAACGTGGATATGTCCCACTGATGGTACTGAATAGTACTGTACCTCTTCCACTACTACACTAGAACTGAATGTCTTTTTCTCCTTGTTGACTCCGGAAAGGCGAGGACCCAGTCGTCGAAGATGACTTCGGAGGCGGCGGAGTAGCTGAGGAATTATCAGGAGTTCATGTGTGGAGACCTGATGGATCGATTTGTATGATTCCTGGTGGTTTTGTGATGGTGCCGGCACGGTTGCAAATGATTGCAGGTTGGGCTGATGTTGACGTCGACGTGGTGGCGACGTCACGACGATACTTGTGTGGTACCCGGGTGATAATCTGGGTATAACATGGCGATATCTGGGTGATAGTATGGTTATGCTAGTGTGATAACCTGGGTGATATGGAGGTGATATGTAGGTGGTGTTTTGGGGAGTGCGGTGTACGAGTTGGGGACTGAGTATCTTTTGCGGGTGTTGACTGGGGAGTAGATGAAGGACTGATGACGACTTTGTCGTTGAGGACGGAGGATGGCATGCTTGTGTTTCTAATTAAATCTTTTCAAATTTTATAAGTGATATCCTGACGTGTCTTGTTACCTTAAATGTTATTTATATGTAATAGCACGCTTAACTATGATGCATAGTTACCGATGCTTTCTTTTATCTTCTTTGTCTTCATTTTATTTAGATGATTTTCATTGATTGGTAACATTCAATATTTCTTACTAACCATAGGAGGGATTCTCTTCACTAAATTTTGGATCGTAGAACCCGAATTTGGCAAAAGCAATACTAAAAAAAGATTGTGGAACATTGAGTTTGTGATTTTGGGGTTCTTGATGTAAAAGATGAATATTGTTCTACATTCTAAACAAGGGTCCCCTGGGGAGTTCGATGAGTATACATTAGTATGCTCCTATAAATAATGTCATTGAAACAAGGCACTAAAAAGGTCGTTATCCCCAGCTTTTAATATTGAAATCCAAGTGCCATTTAATTTTTATAATTTTTTTTTTGTTGAGACAAATGGTGAAAAGATGTGCCATTTAAATTTTCAATTTGGCTCTTGACTACCATAAATCCGGTGACGATGAGAATGGTTCATTCACTGATCATCCCAAGGTTCATCCGTTCGGAAACCACTTGGCACTACCCTTGCCACTGCCCCCCAAAGCACACTGGTTATGAATTCACTGCAAGGTTGGATAACCTATCACCACCACGACACCTAAAACCATCAACGTCTGCACCTCTCTTTCATTTCAGGAGAGACATGTATGCCCTCGGTACATAACCGAACGTTGAGTAATTGATGCATAAGCCATGTATAGAAGGCGTACATGTTTTTCCTGAAGTGAAAGAGAGGTGTAGACGTTGTACAGGGTGAGCCCCTCCCGGGAGGGGCTCACGCGATGGGAGGCACCCCGAGCCGTAGGGGTAGGGCGTAGCCCGACCCGAGGCGTAGGGGTGCCTCCCATCGCGTGAGCCCTGCCGGGAGGGACTCACCCTGCGTAACCCTCGTTGGGTCACTGCCCGAGATCAAAGGATTTTGTTTATACACTCATATCATCGAAGCTCTTTGGCGGAGTTCGCAGTTAAGAGAGTAAGCTAGCATGTGCGAGGTCTCGAGTTCGTCCCCTGTGAGTGGGAAGCACCAGCCATGCCTATAGCATTTGCTCTCGCGGAGTTTGCGTACGGACGATATCCGCTCCGCAGGCTAGGCTGAGAGCACTATTGATGACCAGGGAGCAGCTCGGGATCGAACTCAGTGCTTCGAGCGACGGAGGTTGGACTTTTTTGTGCCGGGCTGCCCATCTGAATGTAAAATTATTGAGCGTGCCCGGGTTTTCCAGTCCCGCGGGTTATTTTGCGGGGCGGGTTTATTGCCCATAAACCCGGCGCCCCAACCGCCGCGGGTGATTCCGCGGCGGGAGGTGCGTCGAGGTGAATAGGAAAATTCACAAAAGGGGGTTACGGTGGTTTTAGGTGTCGTGGTGGTGATAGGTTATCCAACCTTGATGGACTCCCAAATTGCAACACAATGCACTCACAGCTTACTTGTATGAAGCTGGAGCGAGGGAGGTGCAATGCAGGCGATGGCGGCGGAGCTGGTGCCGAGAGTGGGCGTAGGCGTGCTCATCTGCAAAGGAAACCACGTCCTGGTCGGCAAGCGCCGCTCCTCCGTTGGTGGTGGCAAGTACGCTCTGCCTGGTGGCTTCCTTGATTTCGGTACATCATCATCAAATTCTCCTCCTGCATGTTTCATCATGTGTTCAATCTTACTTGGATAAGTTTCTCAGTGCTGAATCCACTCTGAGCGGGGAGAGTTCCTTCGTTCTTTGAGCGATGTCGAGCTAGTTTTCTGGGTAGTTCACCTTTGGCAGATGTGGAGTATGCCTCTCTGATATCATATCTTGATGATGGGAGATTCAGCTCACAAATGGTATGTTATGATGATTCTTTCCTTTGAGATGTCAAATGGTCTTGAGATTTTCTCTTGGGATGACGACGCTGTCGCATGTCGCATGTCATATCTGTGTTTGAAATGAACCAGGAATTTGTTTTCTAATTCCACGGCTCTCATAAGACAGTGTCTTGAGGAAGATTTTTCTTCGGAATTTAGGGTTTATGGTTATGGAGTTCTCTGTACAGTGCACGTTCTTTTGTGCATGATGGAGGGGTGAGCTTAAGGCAGTGTATCATAATTAGGATTAGGTTAATGATACGAGTGCTGGAAAGTTCTTTTGTAATTTAGAAGGCTTTCTCTTGGAAAGTGTCGTATTGTTGGCAGCTGAGAGAGCATAATGAGATGGCTCTATGTCATGTGGTTGTGACTTCAGTAGGTAAGAATGTATCCTGAATTTGTTGAATTGTCTTTAGGGGTTATAAGTCATCATGATTTATGGCGATCGGATGTGGCAGGGGAGTCATGGGAAGAGTGCGCGGCAAGAGAAGTGATGGAAGAGACTGGGCTTGCTATTCGCAATGTGAAGTTTGCACATGTGACGAACACGGTGATGCGGAACGAAAGGCGGCCAAGTCACTCGGTGACAATCTTCATGCGTAGCGAGCTCACCAACCCTAATGCAGAGCCAGAGAACTTGGAACCGGAGAAATGTGAAGGGTGGGAGTGGGTGGAGTGGCCGAATGTGCCACAGCCACAGTTCCAACCCTTGCAATCTCTTATCGCCAGCAACTACAAGATATCAGAAACCCAGGTATGGGATTGAAGTGGTGCTTTTCTGCTTGATTCCATTTTCTCTATGTAGAATTTTATGCTTCATTTTCTTGTCTGTACTTAGGTGTGTTCTTACCACCATCTTCATCGCTTTATTGTTGGTATCCGTATCGGGCATGCATTGTTCCACATCTCGAAGACGAACCAGTGTTTTCAGATATATTCTCCGTGAGGGCACTGATACACTTGTTTTGTGGGTTGTTTTTTCTTGCTTTCTTCTAAGCAGCAGAATACTGCTGCCGGTGGTTCTGAAGTGGTGTTGTGAACTCCTGGCGCGACTCCTGGAATTATGTACCGATATATTTCAAAGCCTGTTGTAGTCCACTGAACCTGTCCAAATGACAACTGCAGATCCACGAAGGTTCAATCTATGTTCTACCTAGACAACATAGTGAGGGAAGCCAATTTTGGTAGTCTAGTCGAGATTCAATGAGTACCGGTATCAATCATTTTTCTAGATGGGCGCTTGTGAGGACTGGAGGTTTAGCTGCTTGTACAAAATGTAGAATTACTGGCTTCCAGGCATGAAGTTAACGACGGAATCTTCATATTGATCTAACTGATGTAGCTTCAGTCGTCATAGTTGAAAGCTATATTCTAAAGTGGCACGTACTGCAATTGGGGGTGTTTGACAAGTATCAGTTTGGGTTCAATCTATTTCTGTTCTGTGTACTATACTTCAAAAGTTTCATATACTTGTTTGTATTATGAATAACCTTCCCAAAGAGGAAATAATAACTGTTTTGGAAACCATGAGAACAATGTCAGAACCGTTGCCGCACTTAAAACCAACTTCATCCACAAAAATCGTAGATATGAAACCCCGAAATGTAGGCATGAAATAGAACCAATGTCAGTTAACAATACCTGGTCACAGGCCCTCTCACACTCCCTCATTCACCCATCTCAGTCAGTTGCAATCACTCCGCTGCAGAATGAAGAAATAGTCCAAGATAGATAGATAGAAATGTTGGACCTTTTAAAGGTTGGCGTGAATAAAGTGTTTGTTCGTAATGTCAAAGGCCCAATATCAACTGGAGAAATAGTCCAATAGTATACATCCACAAAGTTACTTTGAATGACAATTTGCGAATGAGAGATAGAACCAATGGTACCGTAGTACCATGGTAAGTTCGTCCAAGAATAATTCTAAATATTAAAAAATGTAAAAATGTAAAAATTTAAAAATTATAAAGACAGATCAATGAAATTAGAATAAATTTGTTTTTGTAGTATTTTGTTATTTCTAAATCATTTAAGGTCACTAGGCTAATTTTTGCTATAAACGAAATTAAGAAATTTTCTTATTGAGAAGCGAACCTTATATTTTCATTTGCCAAGAGACAACCGTGCTATGGTATTACGTATGTATTACCCATATGAATGAAAGATGGAACTAATAGTACCGCACCTTACATGCATCTTTGGCAACCTCTAGTTGAATAGTTAATTAATTTCAAATTTTGTTGTCCTGCATTAAAAAGAATTTTTTTTTTGGAATTTCAACTTTCAGGAAATATATAGTTTTTAGTTCAATTTTCATCTACAAATAATGAATTTTCATTGAATGTTTGTTATTTTAGTGAACCTCATGTGAACATTTTGAACTTTTTTAATTGATTTGATTTTAAATTCATGTGTTTGATTTCAAGATATTTCATCATTCATCTAATTTTATTTCATGATTTACCAGCAAATAGGCAACAATATTCTTTTTTTGATCCGACATTTTTATTTGAAACTAATTGTTGGCAAAACTGTCCCTAAGGTACCGTAGGTTACTAATAGCTTTTGCATTGTTTTGCCTAATAATCAATTAAAGTTCAAAAAGTGGTTAGGCAATTATCTCAAAAGATATTATGTCAAAAGATATTATCTCAAAAGATATTATCTCAAAGTTGGGCAGTTTTAACTTACATTTGTACTTTCAAAACCATCACATTCCACTACTAGCGATATAATTTAACTAAATTTTTGGGGCAAATAGAGAGAAGAATTTCTAAAAAATTTAGGTAGATTTGTAAATAATTATCTTCTGCCTATGCTGCTAGTAACCTACGGTATGCATTATGCATTACCCCACAGAGTTACTTTGAATGATGGTGCTGTGAACGAGAGCTTAAACTTGCTCTATCTCCTTCCTTCACTAAAGTCATCCATCATCAAACCATCATCCTCCCATCTTGGCACCAACAAGTCAATCCTCAGGCAGCCTTAAACCTTGACCTCATTTCATTGCAAAGTTTCTCTGTCTTCGCCTCTTGTCATCGCAATTCTTGTACCAGCCATAGCCATGCGGAACTTCATCAAACACCACACTCCGGAGTAGGAAGGAGATGGTGTGCAAATGAGAGGTTGAAGCTCTGTCTTTGCAAGCTACTACTCTGTAAGCTCTCTTTTCTACTTCATGACTTCTGTTTTTTGCACCTTGGTGAGGTTTAGGGTAAAGCCATTCATCAAACTGAGTTAATTCTGAGGTGATCTTGAGCTCATTTTGATGATTCTCTTTCTTTTTTGTCTTTGGGAGGTGTGATGAATTGCTAGGGTTTGGTCATTTGATGTGCTGTCTGTGAAGACCCACCTGTTGGAATTGCTGTATTTTGTTTGAGTTTTTGCAAGGAGATGAATTTGGGGTTTTATTGATCTTTGGGAATGACGCTCTAGAAATATAGGATTGTAGGAGAAATGAGGTTCTGAAATTAATGCAAGAGGGGTGGATATTGTGGGGCATTGTGGGTTTTGTATCTTTGTTGATGTTGGTTGTGTGGGTTAATGAATGCTAGTGTGTTTGTTCCGGTGAATTTCTTAAGGTAGTGTGTTTGTTTTCTGATATGATAGGTTTTGAGTTCTTACAATGAAATGACCTGATGGCTTTCAGTAGTCTTTGACAATGTCGCCCTGAAAGTTGGAAGTGGAGTTTACTGCTTGTTGGTGTTTGTGGAATTTGTTCTCTCGTTTTTTGGCTTTTGGTGGATGAATTCCACTTTGCGGAGGGTTTTAGCTCTATGATTCGTCTCAGCCAGTTTTTGTTCAATGTTGGACTTCAATGATGAGACGGTTTGAAGTGGATTTAGGTTTTGACTGGAAGCATGATATTGCTCTGTCTGCTACATGCTTGTAGGGTTGAATGCAAGTTGTTTTGTTTTCATCAAATTGCGTAGGGCAGAGTGATGATTGTTGGGTGGTTTAGTAATCTAGGATGTGGGAGTTGCAGGTCATTATTCTTCGCACCTGGCATCATGGTGGCGGTGGCACTCGCACCTGCTGGTGTCGCCACGGCCATCACGACAATCTCCAGTTCCGGCCCCTGCTCTGTGCGGCGAAGCCCAGGGTATGGACATATGTGATTTTCATTATCTAGTCTGGGGTTAATGGTGTCCTTGCACTTAATTGGTTTGTTTGTTCAATTCGATGCATATCTCTGCTGTGTTTGTTATGAAGCTAATAAAGTCGCTTTTATTCGTATTTATTTGTTCATGAACAGGATGATGGTATTATCGGATGATTTGGCGTGTTCTTTGGTGAGAGGCAATAGGAAGCCTCTGAGAGAGACGAACAACACTCTCTCCATTACTTATGTTTTCAATCCCAACATGCTGTACAACGTGAAGAGATTGAAGTGTTCAGGTACAAGCCGGACTGTATGAATCTATTGTACTCGTGTTCGTAAGGTCTAAGTTGCTTATTCATCTTACGCACTTGGTGAGGATTCTGTGATTTTCGAGTTGTGAGATGGAAGGTTTTTTGAATGGTTTCCAAATGGTCCCGAGAGATGACGAAATTGTTGACATTAAAGTCTAATGTGATTTAGCTCCCTTGCTCTCTGGAGATTTTGCAGTGATTTTGGGAGCAGTTACCAGGTCTGGACAGCTGTTACACTGTTTGGGAACCGATGGATCATTTGGCTCTGCATGTACATCGCTTGAAGCCCGGGGTCGGTATCGAAGGAGATCAAAAAGAGGATGCGAATGCTTTGGTTCATCAGTAGCAGATGTGGGGAGTGCTGCGCTTGCAATGGAATGGCGACCAGCTGTAGAGCAGTTGATGCTTGTGACCAGTGTCGCACTTGCATATGTGGCCGGCATTGTGACTCCTAAAAAGCCAGCTCCTATTAAACGCTCCGTCGACGTTCCTCTCCCGCAAACTGGTTCGTTTCTGGATGAAGGGGAAGCCTCGGCGCAACAGTTTGAGAGGTAAGAGGTTTGTCCTTCTCGTTGTAGGCTTATGGTGATCGAACTGGTTCAACTGTGAATTGCTCTGTCCTTGCTATATCAGAGGCTTCGAATTAGGGTTATTCTTTTTACATTTTAGGTCTGGGTTTTATTGCAGTATAGGTCTCGGGTTCGTTCATCCGATTCATCCTAAGCACGAACATGTGACCATAGCACTGTTGCTGGTTCAGAGAACCTGAATCCATCGACCTTGGAACGGAGGTTCATGAAGGTGACCCTTGGGGTACGGCTCAGGCGAAGCTTGGAGCGGCTCTTTCTAGATTGTCGAGGATGAGAAATGATGTGGCTTTTAATGAGTTTAAAGATAGGGCAGTCAGAAACCCTGTGTTAAGCTTGCAAGCATTAGGGGCTGGCTCAAGGCTTCGGTTGCTTGCGCGTGCTTTGGAACATCTTCACACACAGGCAGGTACTGGCCTCTTCAATGTTCTCCTAAGTTGCACAAATAAGTTGCACTCAATTCATTTAAATTTGCGATTGCTGTCTGAACATTTATTGCACTTCAAAGTAGATACTTGTCATTCAGAACGATCAATAGCAATTTCAGTCGTTAGAGCTGACTTCGTTCGAGTGGTTTGGATCGATTAGTATAGAGATATAAAGAAAAGAAATGAAACAAGAAAGGTTTCTAAAGTAAAAAAGTTATCATATGTATTTTGTCTCATGGAAGATGTTGAAACTTCAGGCTCTTAAAGGAACTGTTACAAATAACTTACTAAATTGGTACCATTTCTTTGCAGGTTGATCTTATTAACGAAAGCAGCAAAACTTTGCCTTCGGCAGAGTGGTCAAAGCTTACACTCGACGTACTTTGTGGGTCAGTTGAACCCATCTGCAGAGCATGGCTTGCTCAAGAACCTTGCTTGGTGGATGCAGAGCAGCAGAGGTCGGTCCAGACTGTAAAACAGAGTGTTTTCACGACGGAGAAATCTAGTAAATCACCTGTAGAATTGACTGATGCGAACAGTCTTGGTCAAGGGAGGTCACTGGTTTTAGATTATCTGCAACGAACTGGGAAGACAGAGTTGTATACGGATTTGCTTTTCTATCTTCGGTTTCAGACTATGAGGTAATTTCCAAGGTTTCATTGTTATTCATAATATAGGCGGGAAGCCGAATGGAGACAGTGTTTCATGTCACTGTCTCTGAAATTATTAGGATTTTAACCTCGCTGCCTCCCATTGAGTCCTGATGCCTGATGGAAGCTTTTTGTTTCTGCAGACCTGGTGCCTGCTGTGATTACACTGTGATGTCGCGCCATGTAGGCAACGCCCTTGAGGACCTTGTAGTAGCGCTAGCTGACGGAGCAGCTGCTATTTATCTGGGCAGAGACCCGCAAATTGGAGGCCGTGATGATGATTGGCCTATCTTAGTGCGACCTTCTATAAAGTCCACACGCTCTCTTGAGAGATTTCGTAACGAGGTGTTTATACTTATTCTGATTTTTTGTATTCACCATCAATTTTCCATTCGTTTTGTAGCATATTTCGTGCTATTTACTTTTAAGTACTTTGAAGTAGATATTTTCTTACCATGATGCTTATTGGTTCATTGTTCTGTGCAGATTGCATTGCAGAGTTGGTTTCAGCGCAATTACATGTCTGTAGTAGCTATGTTTGAGGATCGTTTCGAATTATGGACAATTGAAAGGCTTCCCAACTCCGAAGGAGCTACACAGATGGGGAGTCAGCAACTGACGAAAGATGATGATCTTATTGATGAGTTAAAACTGAAACGAATTGAGCTGCCAGCACGACGGGGCAAAGAGCTTAGAGCTCTTACTGGCTGGTACGTATTTCTTCTTTCAGAACCTTTATAATTTGAAACGTGATGTGCATAATGTTATACCACTGTCAGAAGCAATTGGAAGGAATTTATTCTGCGTTGAGTTAGTGTATTATAGGGCTCAACAATAATTTAGCTCAATAGACATGGAAGTTGAATTCAAGTCTGATCCCAATTGAGACGTAATTCCTAAAATCTACCTGCTGATATGAATCTCAATATTGAATTGCAGGAGATATTTTTACAGCTTGTACTTGGAATTTTCCGACATAGTAGGCCCGCTACTTCGAGTTCTTGTAAAGAAATTGGGAGAAGCGGTGTCTTTTCTTCTCGTGCGCCTCATTGGTCGTTCCCTTGGACTCATTTTTGAAGGGATCCGGCAAAGTGTGCGCTGGTCTTCTAAATAGAAATATCATTCACTACTAGTGTGATAAATTCTAGTCGCACTACTTTCTAATTGTCAGGATTTGAGACGCCTGTCTCTTAGCTTTTTGTACAACATAGATTTTCCTTTAGACATTTATTTTGCAGATTGAAGTACCGTCTCTGGATGTATCTAGCTCTCATTCACATGTGAGATAAATAGAATTATTTTTGTTTCTTCTAACGCCTGTCTATTCAAGAGGTCTCAGTCCACCTGCGCGTGTTAGAAAGAAATTTCTACCTGAATGAAAGGCGTAAACGTTTTCAGTCAACGGGTTTGCTCGGGTCTTTAGCTACTTTAACTTCTGATATTCAGATGATAAAATTTCATAGGAACTTAAGGAACCTTGGGACCAGTTGATAGTATAGTAAAGGAAAGAAGCTTGGACACAAGTTTTAACCAACACAAGTGCCCTGATTCATCTCACAAAGGTTGAGTAGATTTGATGATGAGGAGTAATGGCAGGGATCATTGCTAAGGCTGGCAAGAGAGCTACACAAGTCCCTGGAGAGCCTCAGAAATAACCGGTATTCGTAACTGTCTCTGCCTCTGACAGCCCCATTGTAGTTGTACTCTAAGATTCACACTTAATTTGTTCTAGAATCCAAAACATTCTTTGAACTCCCGCTATTGAACAAGCTCAATTTGTGCCTAAAAGACCTGGCCGATTTGAGCAGTTTTATTTTAGTTTAAAGGATAAGAAATAGAAGTACCTTCTACAGTGCTTCTGTAGAGCATTAAATGCATCAATCAAGGGTTACAGATTCCTTAATCAATGTGAGTTTCGATTACAGGACTAAATTACGAACGTGACGTCGTGTTCAATGACGAACACACACACCGGAACTGAACCAAAGGGAATTTGCCACATTACATTTCTAAATTAACACTCTTCTAGGCGGGCTCTAATTTAGATGATTTCGACTGCATGTATCTGGAGTCAACTTCGCAGAATGGTAACACGGTGCAAAAACTATTTGTGGACACAAACAAAATTAATGAAAAAACAAGGTCAACCGGGTGCTTCCGAGTTCCCACCCATTCAGGCTTCAACCCCGTGGTTCAAACCGTTGCTTGGAGCGCGACATTGACTTCAAAAAAGCTTTAAAAATTACCGAGCGGGATTCGTCATGTTCCATGCACGTCTCAACGATTTTTCCAATCTCTCTTTCCAGGCACAAAGACACACGTCGGCCAGTCTCATCAATTTGTTTCAAGGAAAAAGGTTCCAAATGATGAACTTACTTTTAGACTTAAAGTTACTGAGCACTCAATGCAATATTATTGCTGAAAAAACAAAGCTCAGACAAGATAAGCAAATACAAAAGTGACACTCCAGAGGCGAGTCCATCTGAGGAGTGTATCGATTCATGCTACCCAATTATCGAAATATGGAAGATAATTGAACTCTTTAAGGTGCATTCGCTCTTCTGGGTGAGCCGAATCTAAATGTAGTTTTGAACCTCCGAAAATTGCTTCAGAAGCAACAGTTGGAGTTGGAAACTTGATTCCGAAACTCACGTTATCAGCAACTGCAAAGGTACCGAAGTTTCCTGTAAAGAGAAGGCACAAGTAGGGATGGAAGTACCTGCCAAGTACTACAGTGGGTTGCCCCTCGCCAATGTTACAAATTTATACAAAACTCCGAACTCCAAGCAAGTAACTACACAAGATGATTTCGTCCACTTCCCTCCCCCAAGTTTCGCACCGTGGCAGGCTCCGAAGCCAGTTGACAATAACATTGGATCTCGCTCTACAGTGATTTCCACCGCGCCCTGTTCATCCGAAATCATGCGGTTGCCCAAGATCATAGACGATGCGCCGCTGGACATATTAAGCCTCTTCCCACACTCTCCTGCACTCATTCAGCCAGTGCCTTTAGCGCCTTTAATTTGACCTTCGCCGTCATGTCCTCCGGCCTTCACCTTCTTGCCTAAGAGCCATATCTGAAATGTTGATCTCGTCTTCATGACACTGCCTGAGCAAGTGAGGAGTTTCTAGAGCCAGCTTCCCAACCAGCATTTCTGTTGTCTCTTCTTGTAAGTCGGATCTCCAGCTTGTGAATGCAGGTTCAGCATATCTTTGTGATCAAGTTGGTTTTTCTTGGACTGGTTCATACAGATTTCGAGTCAGTACTTCGAAGCATTAGAGTTGTAGTCTCAGACTGTCATTTGGAGCCTTTGCTACATAGGAGGCTTGGAAGAGTCTCCTTGTCATGTGTAGATTAGTTCAACTTTGGAATCGGAGGTTGTTCTTACATTGATCCTTGATTAAGCAAGGTGACAACGAACGTTACGTTAGATCTTCAATGCTGGACCGATGGTTCAATTTTTGATGGAGTGGACTCTTGTGTGTCTGCAGAGAGCTGAGAAACAAGATGTCGAAATTTGCAGTGGTTGTGCTCTTGGTGGCCTTGGTGCCGACGCTCTGCTTTGGAGCGTTCGACACAACATGGAAGGACGACGGCCACATAACTTTCTACGGCTCACCCAACGGGGGCGGGACGCAAGGGGGCGCGTGCGGGTACCAGAACACGGTGTCACTCGGCTACGGATACATGACGGCGGCCCTCAGTACAACCTTGTTCCAAGGCGGAGCAGCCTGCGGCGCCTGCTTCGAGCTCAAATGCAAATTCATCAAGGAGACAAACTCCGCTAAGAACTGGTGCTACAGCTACTCGAAATCCATCGTCATCACCGCGACCAACCTCTGCCCCCCGGGCTCCACCGGCGGGTGGTGCAACCCGCCCCGGCATCACTTCGACCTGCCCATGCCGGCCTTCAACACGCTCGCGAAGCAAGTCGGTGGCGTCGCGCCGGTCCTCTTCCGCCGCGTCCCGTGCCAGAGGAAGGGTGGGATCCGCTTCACCGTGGGAGGCAACCCCTGGTTCTTCATGATCCTGATCCACAACGTCGGCGGCGCTGGCGACATCACGAAGGTCATGATCAAGTGCCCATACACGCCGTGGTACCCCATGTACCGTAACTGGGGCTCCCTGTGGACGGTGCGCACGCAGATGAGGGGCTCGCTCTCGTTCCAAATCACGACTAGCGACGGCCGCACCGTGACTACGAACAATGCGGTTGGAAATGGATGGAAATTCGGACAAACCTGGGAAGGCGCCCAGATGACTTACTAGCTTCCTCATGGCACATGTGGATCGTGTCAGGTCTGGTCCCGTGACGAGCTTGCGAGATGCACCGATGAAGTGATCGATGATCAGTTAGCTAGCCTCCGGGACTCAGTTTGACGGATCGATGCAGGGGACGGATCTGTAGTGTTAATCTTGCGAACTCCATGGCGCGTAGTCGAGGGGTTAAATCGTGTTGTGATGATCAGATTCTGAAGGTGTTCGATATTCTCCTCCAGAACTGGGAAAGGTATATCTAGACGCTGGATTACTTGATCATGGCTGGGCAGTGCCGATTATCTGCCGCCTTTGATCAGATTAGATAACATTGTTGTCATGAGTTGAAGTGGCTAACTGCGTGCATCATCTGATGCAGTTAATATGAGTATTCAGCATTAAGTTTTCTTCTGCGTATCGATCAATGCTTGGGCCTTCTTTGGTTCCGAACTGTCATGTGAAACAATTGTGTAGAATGAATTTAGACGTTGCTCCGTTCTGTGGGCACATTACTCACTAGTAGGTTGATTCGAAAGTGTGTTAATTTTTTGTTGTTTTAGTTTTGGTTTTTTAGAATATATTTATAACATGAACTGAAAGTGATTAGAGTTCAAATATCTTTCAAGATCTATGATGTTCAACTAGCAGTGAGAATGTAGTGGAAATGGCTTATTCTATTTTCTCTGTGGATACATTTTGCGTTCATGAGCACCGATATTTGTCCGCCATGCTTCGACCTGAATATGCGACTTTGAGGGAGAAAAACCCGAGAATAGCCGTTAGGGAATAAAACATACTTGAATCCATTCATTTTCGCCAGTGGAACAGAGCAATTTTCGATGTTTGTTGTTACAAATTCGAAATATTGCAGAGAAAATATCCATTCCATCTTCACAGTCAGGCTTAAAATTTGGTTTTCGACACCAGTTTCTGGTTTTTATGAAGAAAAATTGAATCATATTTAATTTTGAATCACATCCACTGGTATAAAATAGTAAACCACCGTCCAGGTTTGCTTCATGTACATATGTATATATGAAATAATTTATTCGACACTGCTTTGAATGGGCTCTTGCTCCATCTCCATATTGTTTTCAATTCCAGAATCATTGCTAGATCATACTAAATTCATCAATATATTTTTTACTCAAATTATGTCTTCCCACAAACCCTCTCCCGCCTGTATCAAAAGGAGTTAAAAACCAAAATTTAGCACAGTATAACTGTGCCTAATTACCAGGTGATATTCCCAACAAATCAGTTTCCTCCCCTGGTCATTTCCGAAATGGTTCCCAATTTGCACTATTTTAACATTTTCAGATACTAGCTGGAAGGTACTTCTATCTGAATTGAAAATAGAAGGTAATGCATTCAGAAGCCCTCAGGGATGAAGACACATTCAAGTGCACTCTTAAACCGGGGTAAGGGTATACACAGCAGGGACACACTACACCATTTGTAAACCTAATTCTTTGAGGGCTCTAGACCTCTCTTGGAGCTCTCTTTCAATCACAGTATTAGCCGAGTTCTTTTTACCTCCAAATATAGTAACTTTGAGGTAACCTCAACATTGAGTGCAGATAGGCTGTAGACTTCCAATTTAATCCCCGTGAGCATATGACTAAAGAAATAGACTTCAACACTAGATGCTCTATTTGGCTACTATAACTAATATAAAGTATGGATTTTTTATTTTTCCTAGCTAGATACAGATGTTATCTACAATAAGGAATTTTATCAGAATTATAGGTTTCATCATGTAGTTAATGTAAAATCAAAACAAACATAGAAAATTCACATCAAATATATTTTACACTACAAATTTCTAAAATATTTACCATGGATGTATATGACAATTAAGAACCTTATAGTTTAGTTAATATACTCATAAAGTATGTTCAAATTCAAAAAGAAGATGAAAAACCTAAAACAGTAAAAAATTAGTAATAGCCACGGTTATACCCCTTCATCTTATACCAGCTATAAATCACTCAATTTTAGGGATTTCTCAAAATATTAAATTGGAATGAAAACTAGATTTGCTAAGCTGAATTGCACTTTAAGGTGATACCAAAATTCATGAAATTACTATTTAAAAACTTGGTTTATAATGAGGTTTGATAAAAACCTTGAGTGAAAACCACGCTCATCAACTGCCTTTTTGTAAAGATGTTAATCATTGTATGATGTTTCATGCATTCTCAAGTAACCATAGAAAATTGTGTCCATTTTAGCAACTCGCACAACATTTCTAGAGGCTTGTTATAGCAATTTGATTGCAGCAATATGGAGCACATTTTAGAAATATCACTTTACCTCAAATATCTATGATCTTTTATTACCTACAATCATTTTTGAAATCTTAAAAATCTGGTGATAGTGTTTTACATATTCCTACTAATTCCCAAATTAGCTTCATATATCTTAGATTTTGTGAATGGAAGTTCAAAATTGGCTTCCTAATTGGACGTTACAACTTCAACAACAAAAACTTGGTTTTTTACACACCTTTTACTTTTAAAATGTATTTTAACAAACACTCCATGGTGCTCATTTTAGTAAGTGTTACAAGACAATGTCCAGACTTGGTCTGATGTCCCTTTGATTTTTTGAGTTCGAACTAATGGCACACTTGAATCAAACTTTTAAAGCATTTAGTCTCAAAAGATCTAGATCATTTAATATGACTTTAACAAGTTGTCAATCAACATCACGTCCTTTTGATGCTAGACATTTATTGTACCAAAGCGCCAAATAGGCCACCTCATAAATTTTGTGTGGTTGATCTAGCCAATGGCCATTTAAAGTATAGACTAGGAAGGTCGGCGGGAAGCCCATGACGCCGTTTGGATTAATAAGACTATAGATTTAGTTGGTTTTTGTCTGTTCATCAATGTGTTAGAGTTCCCTGAATTAAATTTAAAATGAACTAATCATGATCAACGACTTATACAACGTTGTGTTGGATAACTAATTAAACTTAGTGTTGAGTTAGAAGGAATTTGAAGGGGACATCGCTTGGAGTTTGAAGATTTGGAGAGTGCAGTAGAGATTGAGTACAGCTGAGTGTCTGTAGAGAAGTTAGTCCTTCCTAACCTACAACCAAAAGTTTGTTATTCTAGCAAGTTGCGCGGCATGGTTGCATGGCACCCGTCTCGGACTTCTCCTCTCCCGTTCAATCAGCTTCTCCGAATTTTCTCCGCCCTGGAGTTGCTGCAAATTTCATCAACGTTGATTCAATCTGAAGTGCTCTGTACTGCAGATCCCTAATTTCCCCGGAACCCTAATCATAATCTTCGGACTTATATCCTCCAATCAATAGGCGTGGACGTTTTTTTGGTAGGAATTCTGAATATTCCTATCTAACCCAGCATCTTCCCTGAATTATTCGTACATATGCACCACATTTACTCCCCCTCACACTGCCAATTCTCATAGCCTCCCATCCTACAGACTCTACACAACAGAGCTTTTAAGATGCAAGATTTCGAAATTCACCCTGCGAATTTGCATCCATCGAAGTGTCCTTTGGATAATATCACTGTACCGTCCCTGACAAGGGCATTTGCGTCTCCGCACGAGCGACGTCACTCTTACTTCAAGGCAACCAATGTGGTTTCCATGAAACTACTAAACCACTAGTAACGACGTGGCATTGTCCTAGGGCACTTGAGACCAACTGTCACTTTATCCATCCTGAATTTCAAGTGAAATCTCTTTTTTTGTAATTTTTTTTCACTTTTTTTTTTTTCGAGGACCCTCGATATCATGAAAATGTTCACAAAAACATATTCCAATGTTGCAATATTTTTCCGTTTAGACTCCAAAAAGTTTCACAAAAAACTAGGTCTCGAGAACGTCCGTGAAATACTTCTCGTCCGCCCAAACTTTCATTTGAAGTGGTCATTGTCATTTCTACAATCGCAATTCACAAACGGAGGTCCCTGTGGAATCAAAAGTGATTTCCGACAACATTTGACACTTGTTCTTATCACTTTTTCAAATGACTCCATTCACTCTGTCGGACTTTGAGGTTTCTTGTATGGCATTGTAGAAGATGCGAATTCGTACCATATTCTCCCACAATTTAGATAATCAAGTCTATTTCCTATACCCAAACTTCTTCCTAACATACCAACAACCGACATGCCACTTTTTTATGTCTTTGCGATAGGGGTTGAAATTGGCAATGAGCAGAGCACTTTTTTGGTTCACTTTATTGTGCTTCCCCCCACGGCTCAATTGGAACTTGAAGCGCGTTGCTTGTGTAGAAGAGCTTGGCCACCTTTTAGGGGTTGGCATTCTTCAGGAAGTTGACTCTTGGACTAGAGCACCACTTCCATTCTGGCACGCACTACCTCTATGTTGGGGAATTACGATACATGATGATGATGTAAAATCGAACAAGTTGCCCATAATGTCTATTTAGAAAGTATGGTTGCTAAGTTCTAGCCCTACTATTTGAAACCCTAATGTTTTAATTGAAATCTTGTCAAGTCTCTTTATTCTAGTTATGATGTGGCATTCCTTCAAAATCGCGTATTTCATCTCACTTCTAATCAACACATAAGGAGAAATGTGGGGTCTCCAAAAGGCCTTGTAAGACAGCCGGAGGTAGGTGAACTTGCTGCTCGGGGAGAAGCACAATAAAGTGGACCACCAAGTGCAATATGTGATCACTAGGAAGTGAATATGAAGTGTGCTGTTTTTATAGCTCAAAGCTGATTTTGAGCATTTTGGTGTAGTTTTGAGCATTTTAGTCACTTTTAAAGGTGTCATAAGGTATCTTACACACATCTCCATGAAAAAAACATCTTCACTTGAAACTTAATTTGATCCCTAGTTCTAAATCATGAAAATGAACTTTTCCAAAGTCTTGATTTCTTCATTTGGGGCCCTCTATTGTCTTTAGAGGATGTTTTTTCCAATTTAAAAAACAATGTTCGGTGAAAAAAACCTCACAAAAAGTTTCACCGAAAACAGTGTTTTAAAAACGTCCCGGGGATACTTTTTGCCAATCTAGGATTGCAAACACGGCCACCTGGATCATTTCTACAAGCGTAATGTACAAATGAAGTGCCCCACAAAGTCAAAAGTGATTTTTGTCAAAACTACAATGTAATACGGTCACTTTTCCAAATGACTGCATTCACTTTGTTCAACTTTGTGGTGTTCATAGATGTGTCTCAACTCAACAACTACGAACGCAAATTTCGGAAGTTGTAGTACATCAAGTCTACTTTCCGTATCCCAAACTTAATTTCCCATCAAGAAGTTTTAGATGCCACTTTCTAGTGTGTTTACACAATAGGCTGAAATTGGCAATGAGCTAAGCACTTTTGTGGTCCACTTTATTGTGCTTCCCCCCGCCCACGCATGCCTCTTCAAGTAATCTCATTGGTGGATATCCTACCTGCTTACAGCGTCAGCAGCTACAGTGTTGACAACGTTAATAACTGCTCACACTATTCACTACGCTGACAACAGTCGCACACGCCGTCGCTGGCAGCGATTGGCTGGACCCACGAAATTCCGAATTGGGCAACCTCGTGGCACCATTGGAGCCAACAGATAAAGTGCACGGGCTCGCCCAAATTTTCAGGCACGTGGGAAATCCAAAGGACTTTTGGAGACCCCAGATTTCCCCTAATATCAACGCCACTTATCACATGCTTACATGTACAAACGTCAAAGTGCAAGGCTTCCGCTGCTCCGCAGCTCGTAGTGTGGCAAGTATATCTAGACGCACTTCCCAACAACACATCACAAGTTGTTGTCCTTTGTCTAGATGGGCAATCCTCTCAAGATGTGCCCCATGCACCATGCATAGGTCTACACAAAGACAAAGTAAGGTGAAGGTCTCAACACGGTGCCATTAAAAACTCCCAACAAAGATGTGGACATCAACGGCATGTGCATTACTATTGCAAGAATGATTAACAATGTAGCGACGGATACTACTAGCACATTGTTTCAAAAACTAATATAATTGTCGTTAAGTGCATCGGCATTTACAACAACGATGCTTACTTTATATACACCATCATGCTCATTAAATCCAAGGCGGATGGAAGCTACAAAGTGTATGGGATTTACGGAAAGATGTTCTTCATTCCCTCTTTGATACCAAAAATGTTCTTTGTAGCTGTAGACTTATCTTGTGTAGAGTTAAATTACCTTTCATCACTTTGAAAAAGCCTTGATTGATATTTGAGTTGAGTCTAATTGGCTAATCTAGAAGGCGTCATGGCCACTAATTTTAGACAATTATATGTTGCATTCTAAAAAATTAATTTACATATATTCATTTTGTGACTTCCAAACAATAATGGTGCAATTCAATTTATAACTCTAATTTTTAAATTAACAAGTTGAAGCCTATTTTCATCACCAATTGAGTGAGTTGGTTATTTTATTCAAATCTAGTGATTCAATTGGTATATTATTCTTTTTCTTATCTATACATTAGGTGATAACATTCCAAAATCAGTTAGCTGAAAACTACATGTATTGTTTAATTTAAATTAAGTATGTATGCTTAGTTGATTATTGCTCTATTGCTCTATTGCTCTGATGATCCCAAGAGCTTTGTCCTTTTATAACATCATTGCTATTATAGCCATGAATGTGCTAATCATGCTATGAATGAATTTAAAATTGATTCAAAGTTGATACATGTGTTATATTTTGTAGGGGCGAATCGAGGATTGGATTGTTAAAAACTATAAGTTGTGTAAGAAGATTAGCTTATAAAACCTTTGGACCTTAATTGTTGTCGTTATAAAGAAATAGATTATTTTCTTTGTTATATGAGTTAGACAAGTATCAAATGTGAAATAAATCATCAATAAATAGAATTGATGCCAGTCCATTCTATAGTTTATTCACTAATATATCACATTTAAAAATATTTAATAAAGCAATGATGAATCTACAAAAATCACACTCCTTCTGTCTCACTAAAAGACCATTGTTTGCTCAAAAAGTCTATCTTTAAATAAGAGCGTTGTTACTAAATTTGGCCAACTTGTTTCAAATATATTATTAGCAAACAACCGTCAATGGTCTTTTAGTTAGTCGGAGGGACTATGATATATCATCACCAAGTCTTAAAAAATAAACATGAATAAAATAATCAAGAAAAAATAAAAGACACCTTATTCTCACTTTAACATAATTGATACAATAGATCATTCGACTATGGTATTAATATAAATTAGGTATTAAGATAAATCACAATTTTTGATATACACGAGTATAAGAAAAAATTAAAAAAATAAATAAGAATAAAATCAAAACATACATATAAGCATGACAAATAGAGAATTCTCCATGCTTTGATATCCAACTCTTGTTGTTATAAAGCTCTTTCATAAAGAGCCTTAAAATGAAATATGATTTGTAAAAGAAAAAGAACCAAGTTTCAAAAATAAACCTAAGATATGAATATAATCATCAATTAAAAATTCTGATAAATGTTCTTCACAAATCATTAACAGAAACTTTAGTAACACATTTAGGACAAGTCTCTTGACGCAAACCTCAAAATTTCAACAAGTCTTCTAACCCTGTAAAGTAGGCATGCCAATGACCGCACAAGCATATTTCAAAACCTTTTCTACAACAATCCAAAAACTTTCAAGGTCTCAAATTTTGAGAGATTGTACTTTGTGAGATTGGGATGTACTTCAAAAAAACAACATTCAAAAACCATTATTACAAAACTTTTTATACTAAGTTAAAGACCTAGGGTTAAAATTTGATGTGATGTTCAATGTGAACCCTTCACCGCACAGTCTGCGGTACCTGTAGGGACTCTATCTGAGGTTGCTGTGCGGTGATTGGTGTACAAGTTGGTGTGCGGTCTATGGGGACTGTGCGGTGATTGGCATGTGTACCTTACCATCCTTGGATAATTAGTCTTGGAGAGAGGTTCCGACAATTCTCCACTCGATTCAGCAAATACATCTCATGCGGCCGATCACTCAGCCGTTCCTCTGAAAAATCACATAATAGTACGATAATAGAGATGGAACTGGGATGTCAACAACCTGAGTGTTCTGATAAGTCCCTCAATTTAACACTCCTACGATCATCCACTGATGCAACTATGTACTAAGATCATTTTTTAGTGCTTCGACCTGCTCGATATTCTCATCGTCATCTCCAATTGCAGATCCTTCATCGCATTGGAAGCTTTGGAGAGTTTAGCCCCGGGGCTAAACTGGCTTGGATTGGCTTGGAGGGGCTAAACAAGGGTAGTTTAGCCCCAACTAAACTCTAGTCTCTACTTTTGGCCCTGGCTACATGTGTTTTTAGTCCCGGCTATTTGAGTTTTTAGCCCTGGCTAGTGGTACAAAAAGGGGCTAATGGTACAAAAAATTTAGCCCCCTCATTTTTCACATAATGCTAAGGAGGGCTAAAGAGGGGGCTAAACTACCCCAGTTTAGCCCCGGATAGACTAGTCAAAGTTTCCAGTGATCATCGTCATCTCCAATTGAGGATCCTTCATCATCGTCATCTTCAATAGCGGATCCTTCATCACCACTTCCATCACCTTCATCATCATCCCAGGACGAAGCGTCCTCTACCCTAAACTTCCTCAGATTTGGAAACCTACTCAAATCCAGCACTTCATCATCAAGATCACAACCAATAAATTTGATCTTCCTCACAGCTGTTAATCGTTCACTGCAACTCAACTTTGTCAGCGCTCTACATTCCTCAAGCCGAAGTTTTTCCAATTGCGGAAATGTACTCAAATCTGGAATTTCTACCAGACTCTCACAATAAATCACTTTCAACTTGGTCAAATCCGTCAAGGGAGTGTCGCAGGTCACCCTTTTTAAAGCACTACAGCCGTTAAGCTTTAGCTCCTCCAGATGAGAGAAATTAGTAAAATCCAATGCTTCTATCTTCGAAAATCCGTAGATCCCGAGAGACTCCAGTTGCGAACATAGAGAAGCCATGTTGAGCACATTCTCACATTCGCTCCCACAGAGAGTCAGCTTACGCAAACTTGTCAATGCTTCAAGATCTCGCACAAAGCTCATCACTGAGGATCCATCCACTGCAAGCAATTCTAACGAGCACAATGTACTTTCACTCCGCCAGTCTCTTAGATTCGGGCAACCCACGATTTCAAGCCAAATCAATCTTGTAAGCCCCCCAAATTCAGGTAATCTCTCCAACTTCTCACAACCATTCAAAAAAAGATACTTCAGAGCTGTTGAATTGCTCAATCCCAACAAGTTCTTGTACTCGCAATCCTCCAACCTCACATGTCTCAATCTCTCCAAATCCTTCAGATCGGGCACCACATCGTCACCTTTGCACACAGATAGTTCAAGCTCCTCCAACATCAGCAGGCTTAATATACTCGCCCATATTGGTCCATTCCATCCGTTAATGTACACCAATTTCAGCGCTGACAGCTTGGAGAGAACAGGTAGCTCTCCTGACAGCTTACCAAAAGAGGCATACATGGTTGTCAGGGAAAGCAAACTATCCAAGCCTGGCACCTTCTGTACAGGGCACTCCTCTACACGCAATGACCGCAGCTTTATGAGCCTCGCCAGATCAGGCAATATGACAAGTTTCGAACACCCTCTAGCCGCAAACAACTCCAAAGAAACCAGGTCGTTTAACCCAGGCACTGCCCTTATGGACTTGCATCCGAAAATTAACAACCCCCTCAATTTGGTCAGCCGCCCTAGACACGGCAGCTTTTCCAGCTTACCACATCCCACCAACGAAAGCAGCTCCAAAGCATACAATTCACCCACGCCAGGGCACTCTCGCAAGGACTTGCACTGAGGTACCCGCAGGATCCGTAAATCGGCCATCCTTGAACTTAAGCCTTTCAACGAAACCAAGTCCGGAAATCGGAAAATCCCAACAATCCGCAGGAATATCAGCTCCGTCAAATCAAGCACTACCGTACCCTTGCAATCCTCAAGTTCAAGCTCCTGGAGCTTTGTGAGGCGTCCAATCCCATCCAAACATGGTGCAAATCGAGGCGTGGTCCAGGACAGAGAAACAAGGCTCGATAGTGAGCTCAGTCCTTCAGCTCTCACTGTCAGCCCAGGAGTGTCCAACTCCAAGCTCTTAAGGTGCTTCAATCCACTCAAATCCAAATCCAGATCACAATCCGGCGTCAAGATCAAAACTTCCAACTTGAACGCCTCCACGTTCACAAAGTCAGTCAGGTTGAGTCCCTCCAAACCCCTCCACCCCTCCTTCAAGAAGCACATTCTCTCCACACTCTCTCTCCACCGACCACTTCTTCCAAGTGCCTTCTTTCCGTCCACATGGTACACCCAACGTTGCTCTCTGCCATCTTGGGCCTTGGTTTCCGCAATGGCAAACTCAATCCATAAGTCGTGCATGCCAATTCTCGTGAAGTCGTCAGTCAAGTCCTCCAGAAGAGATTTCCTCTTCAGCACCTCAAGCTGCACACAGAAGCAACCACCCCGCCTCATTCTCACATTCAAATTTTAAGCCACAAAGAGCTTTGACAACACAACTTTAAACATAACACTATTTGCTCAACTAGATATCTAAAATATCACCGACCTCAAATCATATGCAACAAAGCCCCATGGGTTGTTCTCATAACCCTCATGGGTCAGTAGATTCAATAGCTATAAATACCCTAAAATACCAGTCACAACCCTCACCATGTCCTTCACATCTTCAACTGATGCTTCATGCACCACACACAACATATCCCGCCTTGTCACACCTACTTCATAATTATCGTACTCAGGCGTCACCAGCAAGGCAAGGTCCATGAACACCATCTGATGTTTGCGATCCAATGAGTCATAGCTATTCCTCAAGATAGAATATACTGGATTTGTTTTATCTTTCAGCTGATTGAATGTGTCGATGTTGCATAATTGTGCAGCCCACTTTGTGGTGTTGCTCCCAAGCTGTTGACCCAAGACCTTCAGTGCAAGAGGATGGTAGTGTCTGCTTCTGCCATCGCCTTTCAAGAAATGGCAACGCTCAATGCAGTCCTCCAAAAGCTTCTCATCAACTTCGTGTCGTGATGGCAAATCCGCATAACTCAGAAACAAGGTCTCTGCCTCATTTTCTTCCAACTCCGGCATTTCCAAACAGTTGGTGGCATCCAGATTCAACTTCTCTAGGACACTTAGAGAACGTGCAGTGACCAACACTACACTACCGCTTCCATAACTTGCTTTCAAATATGTTTGTGCAACCTCCAATGCCTTGAAGTCATCGTGGACGTTATCCAAAGCAAGGAATATTGGTTGATTGCACAACTGCTTCTTCAAGTATGCATAAACCTGCAAACAAGTCATTCCAACAGGATGTTTACATATGCCATTTCCAAATTCGAATACTAGAAACCACCAAAATCAATGTTGTAGTCTTAATGTATTAAGTTTGCACTCACCAATTCAATGTCATCCAATTTGTCCAAATCATCGTGCCTTATCTTTGATAACTTCTTCAATACTTTCCGCAACAACTCCAATTCTCTTTTCCTTCCCAATAATTCCAATTCACTTCCACTTGCCAACTCAATGTGGCATACATTATCACAAAACTTGAGAGCAAGATTGTTGCACAAAGCCTTAGAAATGGTAGTTTTACCAATACCACCCACTCCATACAAGCCAACAATACATACCCTTGAATTTGGGTTTGCTAGCACTTGATCCATCTTATCTTCGATGACCTATATATCACATTTAAAAGTCAAAACTAAAAAAAATATCTTCTTGTAGGTGCATTAAATTCTTCTATAAAATGAGTAATTAAGACCTAAGGTGCAATGAAAGGTCCACAAGCTACTCTCAAACACAACACATTTAATTATTGGTCAATAGTCAGAGTATTATTGTTCAGTTTTATACATAATCCAAGAGAGTTATTAGACAATTCTTACTCACCTTACAATTGCGAGACCGTCCTTGGACGTGGGAGTCATCCCATCTTGTTTGTGGAGTCACTACTCCACACACCTCCATCACAATCTCTTCTCGAAATTGCACATCACCACAACCTCTTTTCGAAACCAAACTATTGATTGAAGCTAAAACCTTGAGAGCATTTTTCCATTCTTCCACATTTACGCGAATGTCTTCTTCGGACCACTTTTCCCATTGCACTGTCCATTGATTTTGAATATCGATATCTTTAAATTCTTCTAATGATATGAGGTAAAAAATGGGAATGATACTTATCCTTGAACTATCCTTCTCAAACTCTTTCACCATGGCATTCAACTCCAACATTGGCCACTTGCTCCTTGTAAAAAACTCCTTCGATAGAACTACCACCCCAACGCGACATTGCTCGATAGCATCAAATATCATTTTCGGAAACTTCTCTCCAATTGGTAAGCTATCACGACGCTTGTCAAAGAACGGGTATCTATCACGTCTTTCCAAATCCACACATAGTTGGTCCACAAAGTCTTTTTGAGCTCCACTATGACTAAGGAAAATCTTGTGTTTTGTTTCCAAGATGTAATCGCTGCACACAATTGACAAATGAGCACAAATGCTACTTGAAACAAAGAATCCATTCTTATCCACACCTCTATATATGCCAAACAATAGACATCGTATATTCCATTAGGCCCACACAATGCATATTAGCATTCGTGTCATGGAAAAGGAAATGCATCAATCATACACAAGCACCCACCTATCATCACAATTGTCATTGTTTAGATTGTCCCCACTGAGCTCGCAGTTCACCGCATTACTGGTACTATCACCTTTCTCTACATCACCTTCATGCCGGTGCTTCTCTGCATCACCCCCTGTTTCATGTGACTTCTTCCTGCGCCTCTTGTCTCGCTCCTCCTCGTCGTCGACCTCTCGCGGCCTCTTCCCAGCCCTTCTCTCCCGCTCTTCGTCCCCTTCTGATACCTCGACTGCTTTCCTTTCACGCTTCTTCTCCTCGTCACTGCCCTCGTCCATCTCGTCGTCCACTCTGACTCTACTCATCTCGTCGTCATCTGTGGGTAGGACCTTCCTCCACAACCTCGGCGTCGTTCAAACTCTTCACCGCAGATGATTTCTCGCCTCCATCACTACCTCCTCACTCATGCTGCTGCCCACAACTTTCTCCGTCACCACACTTTCTTCAACCACTTTCTCCTTCACCTCCGCCTTCGAGATCTCAGTGGTAGCTAAATACACATTCTCCGTCACTCTCCTTGTCTCCGTCAACGCTCCTGCCGAACCTCTAGCTCTGTCGCCAGGAGGCAGCATCCGCTGCAGTGATCCCTCATATTCATCAATTTATATATAAACACTGTGATTGTATGCTGTTACTGTTCTTCAGGAGAATCCGATGTGAATGATATCTAAGCGGATCTGGATATTTCTTTCCTTCTTGTACAGGAATACAACCTATAGCAGCTTATTATAGATAAAGATGCTCCTTTTTCTAAACCCAAAGTGCGAAATTGGGCCTTCCAAATTCAACCACTTGACTCAAACTCCAAATGAATCGTCAAACACCCAAGCTTTGCAATTTAGTGCAAACAAGAGGTCTCACCTCATTCCATTTTCCACCATAACGGCCTCCCCACCGACACACCCTCCTTTGCTGACCGACTTCCGAACTGAATCAAATTCCCAACGCAGCAACCACTCGCATAAACGCTAATGCAACGGCACCTAGAACGGATCCTTGTACTGTCCAAGCAGGCCTCGTACAAAGACAGATCCATCTCGTCACAGACTTACAAAGCCGTCGAACCACTGCGTCCAACACCAACCCATTGCAGCACAAATCTAGCCTGAAATTCACAACCACCGTACATATCCTCAGATATTCAATCACACTAGATGCAAACTCCAAATGAATGGAACACCCAAGTTTTGCAACCTAGTGAAGAGATCGCACTTGTTTCCGTCTTCCGGCAACAGGGCCTCTCCACTACTATCCACTCCTCCGATGACCGACTTCCAAATCGGAATGAAGTCCCCAATACAGCAACCACTCCCATAAACGCTATTCCAACGGCACCTAGAACAAAACCTTGGTTTACAGACAGGCGTAGAAATGCAGATCAATCTCCTCGCAGACGCAAAAAGCCTAGATCACAAAAAGGGAAAACGGGAAAGACTTCAAAATGCAGAAGAATGGAATTGTAAGAGCTACGCAACAGTGCCTACCTCTCGCTGATAATCGCAAAGTCGAAACTAAAGATCACCGAACACTGGAAATCCAAAACCCTTCAGAGCACGTACCCATGAAATCTTCAAAGGCCACAGCAGCCCCCGCGCGTTGCCGGCCTTGTAGTGGTGAACAGTGGAACCCCAGCTGGTGCACCGCTATGACTCCGGGAACCCTCCTGCCTGGTTCGCCATCCCTTCCACTACATCTGTAAACCAGGTTTGCTGATGGAAACAATCTGAAATCGTCTACAGCCTCCTACTCCCCTGTTTCATCATGTGAAAGTCAGCCCTATAAGAGAATAGGAGAACAACAGCACAAGAGAAACGATGTTCCTCTTAGGGTAACAGAAGGAGAACTGTGGCAACATACCTCAAGCAATTTTTTGAAATGGAAACCAGGATTTCAAATGCTCATCATAATAGAGAATTCAAGCAAAGGTGAAGTTGATTGCAAATGAAAAAAATCTAGTTACCAGTACCTGTTTCCTCTTGGAGATTGGCAGCTTAAAGAGCGTCTTCAAGGCGTGGATAATGAAGTGCAAAAAGTGCGAACCGAACAGAGCTTATATATTCAACGATGGGCGGGCTGCGCACTCGTACATAAAAGTAGGTGTTCTTCGTGGAATGTATTCGGATTTGCTGAGATGCGAGCATCAGCGTGCTGCCCTCAACATCATCGATGAGTACAGATTCCGTCACAGGGCCAGTATACACCTGACAATTCCTAAGTTTGTTCACATACAGAGCCCTACACTTCCCGTTCAGATAAACCTTGCAGTTGCTAAGATTTGTGAGCATAACTTGTCTTTGTCTTCTAGATCCTGCAAATAGCGTACAAGCGCGCAGTCATTTTAATGCATGATACCATAGAAGATTGGTAAGGGGATGCTAGATTTGGTATCGGTGACTGGCACGGCTGCTTCTCTAATTTCGTCCTCCGATGACCAACTTCCAAACTGAATCGAGTCCCCAACGCAGCAACAACTCCCAATATCCACGCTACTGCAACGGCACCTAAAATGAAACCTTACTGTCCAGGCAGGCGTACAAACGCATATCCATCCCTTCACCGACGTACAAAGCCTAGATCAGAACAAGGATAAACGGATGGAAACTCAAAGACGCTCAGGACCGGAACTGTAACCCAACGCAACGGTGACTACCTCCCGCTAAGCATCGCAGAGTCGAAACTGACGATCACCAAACACTGGATCGACACCCTCCAGAGAGCGACCCCAGCAATCTAACTTACAAAGGCCACAACAGCCCCCGCGCGTTGCCTGCCCACTGGTGATGAACAGTGGAAGCCCAGCTGGTGCATCGCGATGGGTCCGGAGACCCTGCTGCCTGGTTCGCCATCCCTTCCAAGTTCCAGGATTCCGCAGCCGAAGGGTGCACAGTGTTGCCATATTCTTGCATGGATTCGGTGTTCTGATGGACACTGGAGCAGCCTGATTATTGTGTTCCCACAAGTTGCTTTGATGCACCGGGAATGGTCATTGTTTTGGACGTGAATTGTAGGGGCTTCAGAAACCTTAACATTTGGGTGTGGCATATCGTAGCTTTATTAGAACTTTGTATTACAGTTTCAGTTCTCTTGTAGGATTTTGTAAGGGGATTTTTATGCACTTGGGATTGTGGATTTTGGAACTTGTATGAATGAGTTCCGAATTTTCCAAGTTTTTGTTTGAAATGCTTTCTAGTTGGTTTTTGAAGTTAAAAACGTTGTGTGATAATATTGAACAATATTTCTCAAGGAATGTAAAATGGACTAAATTAAGTTAGTGTAAAAGATAAAATTCATTTGGCTCTTTACATTTAGAACTATTTTGTAAATAACAGATTGATGTATTAATTTATTTAAAAAACAATGTGTACTTTTAAGATATTTATATACATTTATAGTTTGTAGAAGTAAACCTATTTCATCTTTTTAATGGCAAAATATGCTTTCTTACATGAATAAAATCAATATAAACTAATTTGGGCAGAAATTATATTAATATTAAGAGAGAAAATATCAATCATTTTAGCTCAAGTAATTATTTATATGTATTGAGCGTACATGGATATGGTGGGTTTGATTGAATGTAGCCATAATTGCAACTCTTATAGAGGTACAAAAAAGTATTTGTAAACAAAGTTGAGAAGACTCAAAAAAAATGATGTTGTAATATGTTGCCAATAGAAATTGATGGTTATAACAAAGAATATCAAGTGTGAAAAAAGTTTGTAAAGAGAAACATAAAAAGTGATGAATAATTATGACAAAGTGAAAAAGAAATATAAGCATGATCAAGAGAAGGGCTCATTAATAATGTGAAAAGTAAATTTTAAAATCTGCTACAAAAAATAACCTACCATTTGTTATGGCCAGAAGAAGATTTGCTACAAAAGAAAATCTGCCAATATAAGTTTATCTCAATTGTTATTGTGAACTATGATCCCATTTGCCTTTCAATGCTTTTAAGAACAAGGTGGGATTGTTGGTTAAATGTATGTTAATCCCTAAAATTCCTTGATTACATTTTACCTTCAAACGCTCCAAAACTGCCATTTCTAATGTGGAAAGCACAAATGACTAAAACATCATCATTTTCTTATTTTTAACCGTAAGATTTTCAAATTAATTATTCTAGTAGATAGCTCAATAAATTCATCATAATTTATAATAGAGATTAGAAGATTATAGTCATTGAAATTAATTAACAAACTTTTTTGACAAGATTTTTGACTAAGTTCGTACACTCTAACTTTTTTTTTTTTTTTTTTTATATCTTGCATGACGGATTATATAGGATGTGGTGTATGACAAAGACAACTAAGTTAGTTGATCGTATAAACAAAATTAGAGACAAAAGATAAGTGTAGCATGTTGAAACCAATATATTTATTAAGGTTAATATACAAGAATGCTAATTCAAATTTCTTTCCTAGAAATTTTATTATTTTAAATTGTCCTAATTCAAGCAGTCAAAGTCAAGATTGATGTCCATTCTGTAAGTGAAAAAAAAGAAAAAGCCTAAAAAAAAATATTCTAACTTTTATTAAAAAAACAAAAAGTTTTTTTAGAACACTATCCAAAACGGCGAGAAAACTTTAAAATTTTTGTGGAGTAACTGAAAGAAGTTTGTTTTTGGACAATCTCAAAGTTGACAACATTAAGTATTTATAGAAATTATCTCAAAAGTAACATATGTATTTAG
Organism: Ceratodon purpureus; assembly: GCA_014871385.1. NCBI lineage: Eukaryota > Viridiplantae > Streptophyta > Bryopsida > Pseudoditrichales > Ditrichaceae > Ceratodon > Ceratodon purpureus. Next base: position 5,097,413 of record CM026433.1, on the reverse strand, counting down.
CATGGCTGCCAAAATTGCTTAATGAATAGAAATTTTTACTTTGGATACCATTTTCTGTTTATTTAAATGTCTAGTTAAAAAAAACATTAGATTCCCATTATGGTCTACATTTACAAAAAATTCAAACAAAAATATATAAACTGACATCATAGAAACCTGCCCAATATACTAAAAAGTCCAATTTATGACATTTGTCCTTTAGGAGATAAATAACAGTTGAATGATAGAAAAAGTAGCATTGAATTATTACACTTCATTTCAGTTTTTTATTTTTATGATGATTGTTTCACATCACCCATCAGACTATAATGATTGAGATTTGAATACATTGATGGTTTAATTGTTATCACATATTTGATGAATTTGATACATAAAAATCATATAAACATGATTTCCTATTAAATTTGAATCAATTCCCTTATGAAAAATGAACAACTACAAGAAAGTTGATATGATATACAAGTGAAGTATAGATATGATGTACGAAAAAATTGTCCAATGCATTCATACTATCAAATCTTAAATGTAGGACGGAACACACACTTTTGCTGAAAATAACACCCCCTTAGAGCATCTCCAGTAAGCCTGTAAACCTGTAAGCCTCTAATCATGAGAACGTCGTTATCCCAAACCTAAGTGTCTTTCTGAAGCAAAACATTCCAGAACCGTTTACAAGTTTACAAGTTTGCCCCTAAAATACCTTCCAAAACCAGGTTTCAACCTGTAAATTACAGGTTTACACGCTTGATTCCCTTGCTGGCCTGAACCGCAAATCACGTCTTTCCACATCTTTCCGCTTTTCGCTTTCAGGTTTAGGGTACTACTGGGGACGCTCTTAGAGCATCCCCAGTGAGGCCTGAACCGTAAACCTGTAATCGGAAAGATGTAGAAAGACGTGAATTGCGGTTCAGGCCAAGCCTGTATTCTAGCTTGTAAGTCTGTATTTTACAGGTCGAAACCTCATTTTGGAAGGTTTTTTGGGGCAAACCTGTAAATCTGTAAATGGTTTTGGAATGTTTTGCTTCGGAAAGGCACTCAGGCTTGGGAGAACGACGTTCTCATAATTACAGGCTTACAGGTTTACAGCTCACTGGGGATGCTCTTAGAGCATCCCCAGTAAGGCATGAACTGTAAACCTGTAAACAGAAAGATGTAGAAAGACGTGAATTGCGGTTCAGGCCAAGCCTGTATTCGAGCTTGTAAGCCTGTAATTTACAGGTTGAAACCTGATTTTGGAAGGTTTTTTGGGGCAAACCTGTAAATCTGTAAACGGTTTTGGAATGTTTTGCTTCGGAAAGGCACGTAGGTTTGGGAGAACAACGTTCTCATGGTTACAGGCTTACAGGTTTACAGTACTACTGGGGATGCTCTTAGGAACAGACATTTACAAGTTTACTGATAATTTCAAACATCAGAACAAGCAGCGAAAAGAAATCATCATCGAAAAAGACACCGACAATCAAAAGAACCATGTCGATGAGAGAGAACACGTTCCCAATGATGTTCCCGACCACGATCACTTTCCAAAGCTGCGCCGGTCTGGAACCGAAGCAGGCCTGGCAGCGGGACTTGGGAGGAGCCATGGCTGGCGAGCGAGTGTTCTTGCAAGTGAGCAGGACGTCCGCAGGGCGGGCCAACGCCACGCTTCCCGGCAGATGCCCCGACTGCACTGGAAGCACTCTCGTCGCGCTTGGGGCTCCTCCGCGCGGGAATAGGGGACTGCCGGATTCCATTGCAATTGTGCAGTTGAGCGTGAATTGCAGCGATTGAGGATGCGTGCTGATTAATTTGGCGGAGCTGCGGGCGGGGGACGATTTTGGCGGAGCGGAGGGGGGGCGATGGCGGGGCGTGGGATGGCGCTCACGCGCCCCGCTTGGATGAAGCACGCGGAGGAGGCCAAGGTGAAGGACGAGGAGGAGAAGGCCGCCGCGGCGCGGGCGGCGTTCGAGGCCACGTTCCGGGATGTGGAGGGGCAGGGCGGGCTGCCGGGGGCCGTGGCGGAGCCGGACTCCGACAGCGATGGCGAGGAGGTCGACCGATTGGCGAAGAAGCCCATCGGGCCGGTGGAACCCGCCAAGTGCACGGCTGCGGGGACGGGCGTGGGCGGGGGCGCTGCGGGCGCCGCAGCGTCGTTCGTGGTGGTGACCAAGGACTCCGACGGCAGGCGCATTTCGCATGGCGGGGCGTACATTAGGGTTAGGGTGAGTCCGGGCGCGGGCGTCGGCGGGGCGGAGCAGGACGCCGTGGTGAAGGACCATGCGGACGGGACGTACACGGCGACGTACGCGGTGGCGAAGCGCGGGGACTACATGGTGAGCGTGGAGTGCAACGGGTACCCGATCTCGGGGAGCCCGTTTCCGGTGTTCTTCAGCGGCGGGAACGTGCCCCTGGGCGTGGGCATGATTCCGACGTCGGCTCCCATGCTCGGGGCGTCGCCGTTCATGGGCGTGGGGCAGCAGATGGGGGCGTTCGGTATGCAGGGGATGTTTTCAGGTATGTTGGGGATGATTCCTGGGGTTGTGACGGGGGCCTCGGGCGGGGCCGTCCTGCCGGGTCTTGGTGCTGCTTTTGGTGAGGTTTGCAGAGATTATTTGAATGGACGGTGTGCTAGGACAGATTGCAAGTACAATCACCCTCCTCAGAATCAGTTGATGGCCGCCTTGGCAGCAGGGAGCACCATGGGAGGCTTGAGTCAGATGCCGATGGCGCCGTCTGCCGCAGCGATGGCCGCCGCGCAGAGCATTGCCGCGGCGAACGCGTTCCAGGCGGCACAGGCGGCTCAGCAGCAGCAACAGCAGCAAGCAGGTGCGTGAGTCGCACATTGTTGGTGTCCGCAGGCTTCGCAATTGGGACGAATTTGGTGTGATCTGAGCTTAGGATTTCTGAGGCGAGGAGTGACATGGTATGGGAGCATGGGATTGCCCTTGGGAGAATTAGTGCAGGGCTAGAGATGAGTGGAGGTGATGGTGGCATGTTGTTTACGGTTTTTTGTTTTGTCGTTACAATGCATCGCAGTTGAAATCTGGAGGGTGCTTAGGTCGGGCAGTCTGAGTAACTGACAGGGGTAAGTGTTTCCAGGCATGTTTCTGATCTGCTCTGAATTCGTGGGCCAATGAACGGTTGCCGAGGGCACTCTGTAGCTTTTGCATACTAGTTTGTTTTGCGTAGCGTTCGGTGGTACTCGGGGTCTTGAAGCTCAGCATCTCTGGTTGTATCATAGGTGGAAGGCTCAGTGTGATAGTTGTGAGTTCTTGGGACGATCTCGATATGTGATGTCATGGAGTAGGTCTTGTCATGATCTGACGTGTTCCAGGCTCGAGTTTGATGACGAACGTTTCTGTTCTCGGCGTGACTGAATTGTGTGGGATTGCTGTGACTTGTTCACCGACACCAGGTGTCTTGACTTACCGTGCAGCCACCTGAGATGGGCGATTACGAGTCGTTGTGGGACAAGTGTATAGGGTGCACGGAGGGCTGTGCCGCAATGCGGCTGTAAATCTCGTGCAATTGTTCATGCTAGGCACTGATAGTCGACGATGGCGTGCACTGACTCTGCGTGTGATTATATCCAGGTCACGAGGACGGGGATGGGAAAGAAGATGACGAGGAAGACAACCACGAGCCAATCTGCACCCTCCATGTGACCAACATCAACCCCATCCTGACCGCCGACCAGCTGCGGCAGTTGTTCAATTACTGTGGAACGGTGGTGGATTGCACGATGTCGGAATCGAAGACATCTGCGTATGTGGAGTACTCGAAGCCAGAGGGTGCGAAGGCCGGGCTGTCTCTGAACGACATGCCGGTGGGAGGTCAGAGCCTGAAGGTGCAGCTGAAAAGGAAACCGCGGTCCGGGAAGCACGGTTCCGGCAACGGGTCGAGCATGAACGGGATGGGACCGCCGCAACTGCCGATGATGATGCAACAAGCCGTGGTGATGCAGCAGATGCAGTTTCAGCAGGCCCTGTACATGCAGCAGGCAATGGCGACGCAGCAGGCAGCAGCTCGGGCGGCGACGGTGAAGTCTGCGGCGGAGATGGCATCTGCGCGGGCGGCAGAGATTTCGAAACGACTGGCTGGTCCGAACGACGCGGTGGATGGTGCTGCTGCTGCACCAGAAACGGTGAAAGCTAGTCCCAGGTGGGTTTCACTCTCTCGTAGGCTGGTCCACGTATGGTTTTGGTCCTGGGAGCCAAATTGATAGGCGCGCTGTCATGATGACAACTTGGGAGTGTTTCACGAGACTAGCTCGAAGTTTATTCGTCCGACTGCTTGGATGACTCGATATGTTCCTTGATCACGACATACACTGTCGTGTAAAGAGGATGACGCTGGCTGGGTTCTGTCTGTGACTTGCTTGAAGCTGAGTTGTCGGTCATTATCCTGCAGTTCACTTTAGGTTGTGATATCCGTACATTTCGAGGGGATTGGGGTCTTGGCTCATGATTCCAGTTCTTTAACCCGGTGTTCGTGGGTGCAGGGCTCGGTCAAAGTCGAAGTCTCGGTCACCTTCCGCAAGGTTCCGGCGAGATCGTCGTTCTCGGTCAGGCACTCCGGCTCGGCTGCGGCGTCGACGTTCCCGGTCAAGATCAAGGGAGCGCGGTCACTATCAGGGCAGCAGGGATCGGGGGTCGTATCACAGGGGTGGACGCGATTCGAGCTCGTGGCACTTGTCGAGACGGGACCGGGAGCGGGAAAGGGAAAGAGAGCGAGAAAGGGAGCGAGACAGTAGAGATCATTATAGCTCGCGCAGTAGCCGCAGGGTTCGCAGCCGGAGCCGAGATCGTGTGAGGAGGAGGTCTCGGACACGGTCAAGTTCACGTTCACGCAGGTGAGGCATGGTGTCCGAGTTTGTTGTAGAAGGGGGTGCACCTGAGGTGTGGAACAATGCATGGCAAGGAACACTCTGATTCGTCCGTTGCATTTAGTGTGGAGGAAGGAGTCATTTATAGCAGCGGTATCTTATTATGTTGGTTCACGTAGGCGAGATGCTTTGGCACTTGATGCGTAGTAGTGCAGTTGTGGGTCGTTGTGTGTTGGTCGATCTGATGTTTTGATTTGGGCGAATTGCAGGGAGAGAACTCCATCGCCCAGACGGCATCGTGCGTATGAATCAGAGCACAGGGGCAGCACACGAGGGTCAAGACGGACAAGGTCTCGGTCGAAAGAGACGAAGAGGAGTCGGTCTAGGAGTGGGAGCAGGAGCTCGGTGAGGGTGAAGGATAGCCCAAGAGGTGGAAAGGTTGTGAGGAGTGCAGGTGCCGTTGGGGACGACGCGACGAGCCCAAAGAGGAGGGGAGGCACGGAAGAGAGGAAGGAATCGGACAGGGCTGTTCGTGGGAAGAGTGAGGCGGGGAACAACGATTCAGGTGCCCGGAATGTGAGTGCGGGGAATGGAGCAGTGGCGAGTAAGAGCATTCCGATCGATGACGTGGTGATGGAGGTGAAGTCGTCCTTGAGTGCGAAACTGGACACCGCCACCATTCTGAAAGACCTGGAAGAGAAGAGGAGGCAGCAGCCCAGAATCCCGGAGGACTCGATCAACGTGGTTCCTGTGGGGTTGGCTGCATCCGAAACTGGCGTGGGACTGAAAACGAAGGGGTTCAAGAAGCCGGCGAAGAGGGCCAGCAAGGAGAGGACAGCGACAGGCGATGATGTGAGCGAGGAGGAAGAGACGGAGATGATCGACGATTGGCGGGACGACATCAAAGCTCAGGGTCGAGAGAAGGCTAAGAGTAAGGATAGGAAGGAGAGGATGGCAAGCAAGAGGAGCAAAGACGAGGAAGAGAGAGCGGGTGTTGGAACGGTTGCTGGGCCGAGAGGGGAGAGAGATGTGCAGAACGGAAGGGAGTCTAGTGTCGCAAAGGAGGCGGTGAGTGAGAAGATTGTGGTTTCGCCGGTGAGGGAGTCGGGGATGAGCGGACGAGGTGCGCATGGTGGTGACGATAGCGATGGTGGGCGTTGGGGTACGGCGGACATGAAGAATGAGTTGGGTGTTGCTGAGAGTAGGCAGGGGGAGGGATCAGTGCAGCGGATGCTGCCTCCTGGCGACAGAGCTAGAGGTTCGGCAGGAGCGTTGACGGAGACAAGGAGAGTGACGGAGAATGTGTATTTAGCTACCACTGAGATCTGGAAGGCGGAGGTGAAGGAGAAAGTGGTTGAAGAGAGTGTGGTGACGGAGAAAGTTGTGAGCAGCAGCATGAGGGAGGAGGTGGTGATAAATGAAGTTGGAGGCGAGAAATCATCTGCGGTGAAGAGTTTGAAAGACGCCGAGGTTGTGGAGGAAGGTCCTACCCACGGCAAGAGCAGAGTTAGAGCGGATGAGGAGATGGGCGAGGGCAGTGACGACGAGAAGAAGCGTGAAAGGAAAGCAGTCGAGGTATCAGAAGGGGACGATGAGCGGGAGAGAAGGGCTCGGAAGAAGGGACGAGAGGTCGACGAGGAGGAGGAGCGAGAGAAGAGGCGCAGGAAGAAGTCACATGAAACAGGGGGTGAGGATGAGGAGGAAGAACGCCATCGCGAACGACATCGACGGCACCAGCGGAAGCACCGGCATGAAGGTGATGCAGAGAAAGGTGAAGGGGAGGATGAGGAGAAGGAGGATGCCGAGCAGCGGAGGGAGAGACGGCGGCACAAGAAGAAGCACAGGAAGGATGAGTCGGAGAAGCGGGAGAAGAAGCGGCGCAAGCACAGACACAGAAGGAAACGATCCCCATCGGAGTCGCCGGAGTTGTCCCCATCTGGGGCGGATAAGGCAAAGCGAGGTGACGAGGATGATGGCAGCAGCAAGCATAAGCAGCAGCGGTCGCGACATGCGAGATCGCCTTCGGTGGAAGCAGAGAAGGGTGCAGTGGATTCCGCCGACGAAGGGGCGACAAGGAAGAGGAGTTCGAGCAGGCACAGGAAGAAACGGAGAGATCCGTCGAAGTCGGCATCGGAGAGCCCCAGCTCGAGCGAGTAGGGGAGTGTACGGTAGCAAGCCACCCGTTGTTAGCAGAGTTTAGGACTTGAATGAGTAGTGAGGCTTACGACAGTTAATTGCTGGTGGATGTGGAACAGTGGTTCATTTGGTGTGTCCCTGTGAAAGCTTGATCAGAGAGGCTGGTTGGGTAGATGTGGCACATGCAGGCGATCTTGGAATATGCGATGGAGGTGGAGGTGGTGAAGGTTGGAGTATAACACTGGCGTCGGCGGTTGAGGAGCGAACTCGGGGTTGGGCTGGGGCTGGGGCTGGGGCTGGGAGGGGTTGGGAGGGGTTGGGGGTGGTTGGAGCTGGTTGGTTGATCTGTCCCTTGTTGACGTGCTTGCATGCAGCATGGACGGACAATGCATCCAATCAGGCCGGTTACGCAACCGTTTTCCATTGCTTCAGGGTGGGTTTTTGTATCTGCTTTCCTTTCTCAGCTGTACCTCTGTGGGTAGCTCTGGACTTGCCAATTCACCCTGTGTAGTGATCGAGGTTGAAGTTTGTGACATTATGTATTTTATCAATCATTTGCAAGAATCACATTTATTTTTCAGGACTGTTTGTGGTGGATATCTTGTTTTGTCTTATTATGATGTTTTGAGGTTATTTTGTTCAAGTTTTTGCTCTCTATGATTTGCGTGTAAGTTAATATTTTGTTCCCATTTACTAGCTAATTCAGTAGTTTTCTATGCTGGTTGTGCTGGGGTTGGTGATGTTGGTGATTCGTGTACCAGTCTTGAAGTGTTGTGAGTACCGGGTGTATCGATAGCTAAGTGCTTGCTTTCTTTGAGGGCAGTCCTTGACAGGATGTGAATGCTTTGTGGGTTTTGTTTGGGGTTGGGATGGGAGGTACTTGTGCACGGACCAAGGATTGTGTGTATGTATCGCAGCTGAGCACAACGTATCTTAGGTGAATTCTGTAAGTGTCCTGTAAGTTTCCTTGGTGAGGGGCCAGCATGGACCTCTTTGTTTACAGTTGTGTGCTCGTGGCGACCTTGTGATATTGTTCAGCGCTGGCTGTGAGATGTTGCAGTGGATTCGTGCTTTGCAGTTGTTTGTAAACAGTAGGTGATGGATGGTTTGAGATTTCGGGTAAATGGTTGGGGTCGGGTTTGGGTGGTGGGGTGGGAGGAACGCCATTTCTGGACGCTTAGCGCTGCGGCAGTGGCAATTGACTGACAAGCCCGATCTTAGGTAAGAGCTCGGCAACCTTTCCGCTCGAATTTGATGTGTTACTGCTCGGGTCCTTTGTATCGAACCGTTGGTTCTTTTCCGTCATTGGACTTGATTTGTTTGTAGGGTCTTGTAGCTATATGTCTGGTTAGAGTTCTCGGCTTTGCAAGGGTGTCATGATTTATGGTTGATGCGGAGAAAGGATATGGAAAAGAATTGGTGCACTCTTGTTGCAGGGGAGATGAGGTCGTGGAGACGTTGGAGTTCTCTCATCTCTAGCGTCTGGAGCTCGAATTTTTTTCCCGTCTCACCTTATTTTCTTTATCGCATTTCATTTCCAGGTTTTATTAGCAATTGTTCAGTTGTTTGTTTTCGAACTAAGGTTGGTCATGTATAGCATTTTTTTTCGTGGCAGTGAAGTATATGACACTTGCACTTCGACGGCTTTAGAGTAGAATTGAGTATGTTGGTGATAAGCATTTAGATTGTATCAAATAGCTGGAGCCCTGGTTACGGTTCGATTTTGTATATGACGCTACCGCACAATGAATAGTCGACAACAGTAGTTTTTGTTTTACATGAGCAAGAGCTGTGCGTGTCCCTCGTCAAAATGAGCACTTTTTGGATCAATGGCTGTGGAATAAAGACTGGCTGTCAAAGTTTGGATTTCTAGTGTACCTTATTCTTTCCTTCTTGGGTTAAGAAACGCTTTAAATTGTTTTTGGTTTTTTTAGTTCTTAGGTTATACACTTTCTTATTGATATTGGATGTCGGATTTTATTGTGCAGTTATATACCGTACCATTGAAATGTTTGAGCACAATCGAAATACTAGAGCATAAGAAGTGTTATTTTTAGTTTGAGGCCTACATGGTTGTTAGTCTTTGTGATTGTGTTCAAATATTGTCAAATTCGAAACATCAACCTGAAGAATTCCTTGATTATCTTTATGCAAGAATACTCCAAAATTCCTTTTTCTAAAGCGAAGAGTGGAAGAAACAAAACAAGAGCTTTCTTGGAATCTCTGACCGGAAGATTGATCCTCAAATTTTTTATTAGATTTCTTTATGGAATAGAAGAGTACTGGTTTACTATTTGAAGGAAAAAACATTGCTTTTTTCAATCCTATCCAATATTATCAGCAAATGTTGAGTTCTTTTGGTGCCAAATGTTTGCACTGAAGAAATTATACATTCTCTGTTTCAACTTAGAGACTTACATTCCATATCTTGACGGAATGAATCTTGAAGCTTCTTTGCCGATGAAAAGCATTGTGGGTCTTGAATGATCATTGTTGGGGGAGCTTTGGAGGGCTCTGTAAAATTAGGTGAGAATAGGTGGCCTTAGGTGTTCCTTGGCCTCAGTGTCGGCAGCTGTTGGGTCTTGGATCTACTCTCGCATTGATGCAGGGTTGCCTTTGAATAATTCTACTATATCTTGACAAGATGATCGTTCTACGATGTTTGATATCAAATTCTTGAAGATTGAATACATATCTTGTCATTGGGTTGAAAGAGTTGTAGTAAAGTTAACTTAATTTGTAGCAACCACAGTCTTTCGGAGACATGGGGTCTATACCGTCACTTTAGGAGCCAACAAGGTGTACACAGAACCGTAGGAGAGGGAGCAAGTGGGAAAGAGTCGGCCATGATGCTGAACTCTTTCTCATCCGCGGAAGATAAAAGATCTTTCTCAAAGGATCGACTCAGAATTCTAAAGAATCATATGCTTGTTTAGACTTGCTTCACAATTGTCTACACAGATCTCAATGGCAAGGCTTTGCACGAGGATGCATTTTACCTCCACGTCTAAGTCGTCATGGCAACGTTCATAGAGGAGAACCTCACCTAACTAGATTAGAGCCATTGACGGAGGATCCGAAGAGGCGCACGCTCTCCATGGAAGGTGGTGTTATACATGAACGTTGGACGAGGTTTTACTTTTGCCAAATTCTTAGACCCCGAGACCACACAGGGTATGCTCTGAGGCCTACCATAAATTTCAAGGAGCCTTAGCATTCTATCAACCTTGGGCCGCATTTTTCAACCCTAAGTAACCTTGTACAATGTTTTTCTACCAACCCGGGACAACCTTGCGCCAAGTCCGTTCGAATTTCTCTTGCAATCTAGATTCATTGCCCGTCGCACTTGCCCGCATTCTGTCCCCTCCGCCCTTCCTCCTCCAATATCATATTTAAAGGAGCAGGTGTGGTCCAACGTTGACAACATCCAAACCCACTTACCTCTAGTTGCGGCTGTCAACCTCACCAAACCATCTTCTTCAACTAAATTTGTATGATACCACCAATGGTAGATAAGTTTGCTACATCCAACAATTAGCTCTCAATTGCGGTATACTTCATCATGCAACCCCTGACCTCCCCAGACATACTAATCTTGGACTTGTCTAACAGTTCTTCTTCCAATCCGAGACTGAAGAAGAATCAGAGGTGTTGTGTGATGTGCAACCACATCACTTATCCCCACATTCTGGAGCCTCCTCCCCGAGATATGAAGAAAAGATCGGTGCCCCTACCCTCGGTGAGCGTCGTGCACTTAACCACAAATTACTCCAGAGCCTAATCAAAAAGGCCATTGCCTAGACCAAAATTGACAAGGTATCCTTAATGAGACAAGCCAAATAGATGGCCATGAGGGCGGGCTCACCGGTCTGGCCAATGCAAAAGCAGCGCAAAGTTCAAATTGCACACGGTGCTAGAGGCTAGAGTTACAACTTATGGGGCAATTCCATCAAAAACAGCACTAGCAAGGAAGATGCTTTGCAATCCCCGCCCACCGGTTAATGAAATTTAAACCTCCTTTTAATAAACGTTAGAGACTTGAATAACCCTAAAGCGTTTGCTAATACATCTATAACCTCTCCTTTACCTTGGATGCAATTTTTATTTAAGTATACAACTCAGATGTACAATAACTCATCAACTAAGGCGCTAACTTAGGCGCCAAGCCTCATATGGATCCTAGAAGCTTATATAGGCTACACACCCTACGCCAAGCAAGTGCGGCATTGCCTCTCTCCTCACTCTAGATGAATCATATAATTTCATAGGACTTAGTGCTCAAATCCAACACACTATGTCATTTTGGAAGGTGGTGGCATAGGCCTCATCAATGTATACCCTCTCAATGAAATTGGAGCGCGTTGTGCCTTTCGAAAGGCCCTCACGAGCAAATTTCCTAAAGCTAGTAGATGGATATTCTTTGGCAACTTCAACATCGTAGAGAGACGAGTAAACAAGTCATTAGCCTCCAACTAGATGTTGCCTAGGTATGAGTGTAGGACTTTCAAAAGCTATGAAGGTGGCCTATGTAGGTATTGAAAAGCCGCCGCTTGCGGACGGACTCATCTAAAATAGTGCAAGATTAACATATCTACGATAACTGCACATTATCTTACCAAAACACACTAAAACTAAAATCCATCAAGAATGGGCAAGAGTGCCCCATGAGGCGTTCTTCTTCTACAAGGCCCGTAAGTTGGTCAAATTCTATAAGGTCTCTTGCAAAGCAGAAATAACAAGTCGTCTGTGCCTACGTATTCTAGCAACAAAATAGAATTTTACACCAAACGTATGAGACCTTTAGAGCTTTGGCTCTGCCTCGATGATATCAGTTGTTGCGTGAAGGGGGGCCCAAAATCTTGGGTATCAGATTGGCCGGCCATTCCTATGGTGTGGCCAGTGAAGATTGGAACTAATCTCACTCGTCAACAAGTTCTATCTCTTGAAGAGGTTGGCTTTCAATTGCAGCAACATGAAGATTTATCACTGCGGTGTCAATTAATGTGCACATAACTTTTGAATTGAAGAATGGAAACTCATCACATCCATTGATACCAAATAGCAAAGCCTCATGCCACCATCTTGGCAAAATATGTGGTGGCAAAGTTGCCCGCCGAAGGTGGCTGCATTCATCGATCTAGTCTATCTTTCATTAGGCCGTCGTGGTCAATGTATGGGAAAAGCAAGAGAGATCTAAGCACTAATCTGTAGTGGCCATTGTGTCCAGGACAGGAAGATAAAACCATGTATCATCAGTTCTATGCCTATCCGGCCACGGGCAGATTCTGGAATTTTATGGGGAGAAATGACAAGGTCTTCGAAGACCTCGCTTAGCTCCTACATTGATCCCAATACAAGATTTGAAAACATTTGCCTGCTTCATTGTGGTAGGTGTGCTTTATTGAAAGCTACCTAGGCCTGCAGTACTCACTGGTCTAAACTTGGAATTGTGTCATGGCCAAGTTTAAAGCCTGCTGGGCTTTTTGCCAAGTATTGGCACATACAACAATTAGAGTATTCGGTGAAATCTCCAACCCCCAATGGTTGGAAGTTTTATTAACGCTTATATTGTAGGTTCTGTTTTTGAGTCTTTTTTCCTATGACCAACAAACTTTGCTTGCGTGACATTTGTCAACTACTTTTGCAACAAGCAATCAAATTTAGTTTTTCTGTGTCAAAAAAATAAAAATAAAAATGTTTGGACTATGTTCTATATTAGTATGGTATGTATGATGTTAGTTTCTTAAAAATCTAGCATTGTGAAAAAAAATCGTAATAGGGACATGACTCATATTGTTGCTAATTTGAATTTTATTGTTTAGTAAGTTCATTTTTCTAAATTTTTAAAATCTGAGCATTCAAAAAAATGTTTTGATGTCTAATTTTGAAGTAGAAAAAAAGAAAAGAAAAGAAAAGATGGGGGAAGCACGGTAAAGTGTACTACTAACTTACAAAGTGACACATGTGATCACTAGAAAGTGATTATGAAGTGTGCTGTTTTTCAAAGCTCAAAGCTAATTTTGAGCATTTTGGTGTAGTTTCTGAGTGTTTTAGTCACTTTTTAATGTGGCATAGGTTATCTCACATGCATCTGCATTAAAAGAACATCTTTAATTGAAACTTAATTTGATTACTAGTTCTAAATCATTGAACTTTTTCAAAGTCTTAATTTCTTCATTTGATGCCCTCTATTGTCTTTAGAAGTTTAGAGGATGTTTTTTCCAATTTGAAAAACAATGTTTGGTGAAAAAAACCCACAAAAAGTACCGCAGAAGTGACCCTCTTAAAAAACATCCATGTGGTGCTTTTGGAATCCTAAAGCAAGTAACAAGTATATGAAATGACCATTTTAGAATACCTCTCAAACTTATGGAGGGCACCAGGCCATCAAAAGTGATTTTTTAGATAGTTTTGATTCTTTTGTAATCATTTTTTCAAATGACTGCATTCACTTTGCTTGGATTTAAAGCCTTCTTACAATAACTTTAAAGTGTCTACTATGCACAAAACTTTTCTGAGCTATAGAAAAACAAGTTGAGAATCTATATTACCAAAAAAAATTGAACTCAATTACATCTTTCCATCACTTTTGTGCAATTTTTGCAAAATGGCTGAAATTGACATTTAGATAAGCACTTTTTTGGTCCACTTTACCGAGCTTCCCTTGAGATGTAGAACTGTTCTTTCTATGTCATATAGAAAAGGTTTATTTGCATCTTAAGTAAAAGAAGGGTGAAAAAATTTGACTTTTTATAGAATGAACTTTTCACTATAGACCTATTTTTTTGGACAATCACGCTCAATGGCAATCATGCTACTTATTTGTATAAAAAGATCTCAAAGGTAGTAGAAGGATGTTTTCGAAGGGTAATGCTAGAAAATGTTTTGGAAGTGTTTGTTGTTGAATAAAGATGACTTATAGAACATAACTTCATTTCTAGATGCCTATTAATGAAAAAAGAAATTATTTGCACAAAGCTTTTCTAAAATCCTACATTCACAAAGTTTTTCAAAAATTGACATTGAAAATTGTTATCCTAAGAATTGAGTAAAATTATTCCCAATTATTTGCCAAACAGAAAATTGTCTTTTAAGTGTTAGTTGGATTTAAGATTATTGATTTATTATCAACTTAAAGTATTTCTAGAATTTTCTTCCTGAGTTGGCCTCTTGTTTAAGTTACAACTAAATTTATGATAAAACATGCAGTGGGCTTTGATGCTAGATAGAAGAAATTAATTCAATATTGACTATTGGTTCCCATGGTTTTCTACCTCATGGATTGCCATGATTATTATGGGACATCTTTTCAAGACTCAAATATATTTTCCTTTCACAAGTGATAGAAATGCATGTTGGTATTATGTTGTTAGAAAAAAAGATTAAGAGAAGCTCATATAAGAATTGATGAGATTGTCTATCGCAAAGAATGTTAATCTCTTTCAAAATAACTTAAGGCTTTCTAGTCCAAGGTACAGCAACTAAGCCCCTTTAGTAGTTGAGGCTTGCTACATCCAATGTAAGTACTTGCAAAGCCAAGTCTAAGAATTTTTAAACCGAGTTCCACGGTATATAAAGCAGAGATAGCTTTGCTTCATTTGAAACCTAATTCTATGAATCTCTGAGCATATTACTATTCTCTTCTTCTTTTCTCTCCTATCATATGCAAGTCAAACTACTTGGACCTACTAGATGCAGTACCTCCACCAGCTCCGGTCATTGGGCTGAAGACTACTTGTTTGATTTCAAACAGGAAAAATCTCAGTTGTGAAAGTCAGTGCATGAAACAAGAACAATTATATTCTATTTTCAGTTGTACCAACCCTCAGAATCGTTGTTAATCATGAACTCATGGAAAACAGAACACTATCTCAAATGAAATTTGGAAGAACAAATTCCTCATGCCACACCAGTATACAAATTTACGTTTTGAGTACAGCCGCAAATAATCCATTCCACCAAGAAAACACGTAACATATGACAGACCAGCCAGCAAAGAATCTAGAACTGTATGCTGGCATGTACAAGCTATATTATTCGTAACAATGTTTGACAATTCAGATAGGAGGTACCTTGATATTGTAACTGTTAGTTTCTGGATGATATCCCAACCCAACTTACACTATTATTGCACTCATATTATAGAGCCATCGAAGATCATCAGTCATGTCTTCAATATAGCACTTAGTTCCATTGTTCTATCAATATCATCATCATTATCTTTCATATCCTTTAGGAAGAGGAATCTCCTACGATATAACATTTCAGTTTGGGAAATGTACTCACTGAATATGGCATTTCTATTCGCCGATCACAACCAATTAATTCGATATTTTTCAAGTCAAGTAAGGGTCCGCTACAAGTCATGCAACTTAAAGCTCTACAATTCTTCAGGAAAAGATTTTCCAAATGCGGAAAGGTGCTACTCAAATTTGGCATTTCCACCAGACTCACACAATTTTCCACCTGCAACCTATTCAAGGCAGTCAAGGGTTTGCTGCAAGTCAACCTTTTTAGAGCTCCACAACGCCAAAGAACTAGCTCCCTCAGGTTAGGGAAGCCACTGAAATCCAATTCCTCCGTTGTTTCGAAGTAGTAGATACTAAGAAACTCCAGTTGCGATGAGGATGCCATGCTCAGCACATTCTCACATCCACTCCCATAGAGCTTCAGTTTCCGTAAGCCTGACAAAGATTCATGGTCAGGCACAATTTTCGTTGATGAGATTTCGTCCACTGATAGCACTTCTAACGAGCACATGTCACTTGCACTGGGCCAATCTCTGATATCATCCAAGTAACGTCCACAGATATGAAACTGTCTTAATTTTGTAAGTCTTTCAAATTCAGGTAACCTCTTCAATTCGTTGCATGCATGTATATATAGAGTCTCCAATGCCGTCACGGTACTGAGGCCCAACAAGTCTTTGTAGTCGCAGGATTCCAACTTCACTGACTTCAATCTCTTCAAACTCTGGAGATCTGGAACCTCGTCATCCCCTTCGCAGTCACGTAATTTAAGCTTCCTTAACATCGGCAAGTTTGGTATGCTCGTCCATATTAGTCCATTCCATTTAGAAATCGTAATTACCTCTAGGACTGATAATTTACTCAAAGAGGGACGGAGAGATGCCAGAGCAAATAGAGAAGCCACGCCTGGCTTACACTGCACAAGGCACTCCTCTATCCTCAATTCTTGGAGCTTTGTGAGCTTCACCAGATCAGGCAATGGAGCAAGTTTCCGACATCCATTGGCGGAAAACTTTTCTAGAGCGACCAACTCACTTAATCCCGGCACTGCTTCCAAGGACTCGCACTGCGAAAGGTCACACTCCTTCAAATTGGTCAGCTGCCCCAGACACGGCAGCCTTGGAAGCTTACTACATTCCAACAAAGAAAGTTCCTCCAAGGAATACAACTCATCCAAACCAGGGCAATTTTGCAATGACTTGCAGCTCTTTATGAGCAGAGATCGCAAATTGGTTAACCTTGAACTGAAGCCTCTTATGGTGATCAAGTCTGGAAACTTAGTAATCTTCACCACTTTCAGAAATTTCAGCTCTGTGAAGTTGAGCACATTGATTCCCATGCAATTCCGTAATTTCAGATACTGGAGACTCTTGAGACGCCCTATCTCGTCCAAACATGGTGTGCCAGGGGTGCACCAGAGTAGTTCAACAAGGCTCGTTAAGAAGTTCAGTCCATGTGCTCTTACACTCATCCCACGAGTGCATATTTGCAAGCTCTTGAGGTGCACCAATCCACTCAAATCCAAATTCAGTGCACAATCCGGCATGTGGATGTCCACTACCAAGGCGAACACAGTAAGGTTCACAAAGTCATCCAATTTCAGGCCATCCAAACTCCTGAAACCCAAATTGAAGAAGCACATTCTCTCCACACTTTCCCTCCATCTACCCCTTCTTTGGAGAGCAGCTCTCTTTCCATCCTCCTGATACACCCAAAGTTGGTCTCTGAAACTGTGGGGCTTGGCTTCCTCAACAGCAAACTCAATCCATAGGTCATGAATGCCGATTTTGGTAAATCCACCACCCAAGTCCTCTACAAGCAATTTCCTCTTCAGGACCTCTAACTGCAAACAGAACCATCAAGTTATCAACCCACTCAGAGGCCCATTTATTGTTGTTTTATTTGTTATTGTTGTTAAAAGGTATCTATTCAGAGCCTGAAATTCCTCCTCCCTAAGCTCATTCATAGAAATCTGCTGTTATCTTCATAGAAATCAATCTTGTCTCAAGATGATCTAAGATGCTTGTATTGAAACATGTACTTTAACCAAGTGGGTAAAACAAATTGTAATGTTGAGATATATGTTCTTAACACAAATAAGAACAAGAAAGCCTAAAAAGAGTGAGATCATATGTCATATGTGAGTGACAAAGTGGACAAAGTTTATAGATAATTTTAGTATCTAGTCAAATTTCTGAAAAATTGTATTTTGGAATATGTAGACAATACTTACCATATCTTTTATCTCTTCAGTAGTTTTATCATGTACCATACATAGCCAATCAAGTTGATTCCAATGAATGGGCCAAACAGTAGTGTTTAATTTGGAAGCTAATAAGGCAAGATCCATAAATACAAGCTGGTGCTCACGCCTCAATGAGTCAAAAGTGCTCCGTAATATGGAAAATATAGGATGCTCTAAATGTCCATATCCATTGAATGTATTGATCTCACTGAATGGTGATGGTTGTAGTGTAGAATTAGAACCTAGTTGTTGACTCAACACTTTCAATGCCAAAGGATGGTAGTGTTTGCTTGTACCATCACCTTTTGAGAAATAACACTGCTTTATGGAATTCTTCACAAATTCTTCATTGATTTCATTGCTAGGTAAGGAAATAGAACAGTTTAAAATTAAAGATCTTGCTTCATCCTCCTCCAAGTCTGGCATTTCAAAACTGTTGCTTCCATCCAAATGTAATTTTTTTAGGACGTCAATAGTACGTGTAGTTATTAAAATAAAACTCCCTGGTCCATATCCACCTTTAAGATATGCTTGTGCTACTTGTATTGACTTGTAATTGTCTTGTACATTATCAAGAACCAAAAATACTTTTTGAGTAGATATTCTTCTCCTCAAATAAGAAAATCCCTGTGCAAGAAAAAACAACAAATTTATTAATAACAATGTGATGAAAATTTTCAAATAATATTTTATAATGAAATAGTTATTTTGAGAAAAAAATATTTCAGTAATAGAAATAAAATGAATTTGATAATACCTGACTTATATCATCCAATTCATCAAGAACATCATGCCTTATCTGTGTACATGTCTTCAATGTTTTTCGCAGCAACTCCATTTCAGTTCCACTTCCAAATTCAATGTGGCACACTTTATCATGAAATTTTGAAGAGAGTTCATTACACAAAGCTTTCCCAATGGTAGTCTTCCCTATGCCACCCATTCCATATAAACCAATTATATGATTTTTTGATGTTGTCATCACTTGATCTATCTTGTGTTGTATCACCTGTGAATCATATGAAAAAATCAACAATATGAATGTATATGTGAGAATGTTTCAAATTATACATAGTGCTAGAGAGAAAAATCTTAAAACTATTGAATTTATAAAATTGCCATAAATTTTACAACACATGATAGTTATTTTATTCAAATAGTTATTATATCTAAAATATTCAATTATAGAATTGAAGTGGAAGAATTGATAAGTACTTTTACTCACCTTGCAAATACGTGAACATCCTTGAATATGAGAATTATCATATCTTGTTTCAGAAGGCACTAATCTACAAATCTCTGCAACAATACCTTCTCGAAGACTTACATCACTTATGCCTTTTTCTGCCACAATACTGGTAATTGTCTTCATAACTCTTAAAACCTTCTTCCATTCTTCTACATTGATACGCTTGTCAATACTCGCCCATTTTTTCCATTGCAATATCCAACGACTATGGTTCTTTGGATTTTTGAAGGCCTCTATTGAAATTTGATAAAACAGTGGAATTATTGTTATCCTTGAATTATGCCTTTCCAATTTTTTTATCATAGCATTTAATTCTAACATTGGCCATTTGCTCTTCATAAAAAAGTCTTCAGATAAGATAACCACTCCAACTTGACATTGTTCAATGGCATCAAAAATGAGTTTTGGAAATTTCTCGCCAACTGGTATACTACTTTGAAGCTTGTCGAAGAAAGGGAATCTATCACATCGTTCCAAATCCACACACAACTGCTCCACAAAATCCTTTTGAGCCCCACTATGACTAAGGAACACCTTGTGCTTGGATTCCAAATCATGTTGGCTACACACCATTTCAAACACAAAAAAATGTGAGTTTTGAGCAAGCGGACAAAAACCAGCAACCAAACAAAGCACCACATGTACTACTTGTAATTGAAAATTCATCATCTACTATTTTGGTATGACGGGTTCCACAACTGATAAGTAAAATTCATTGCAATTGATATCCCATTTTGTTTATGTGATGCCACATCACATCCTCTACTGCAGCATTCGTGCAATTGGAAACATCAGTAAGAAAGCACAAAGCACTCACCTCTCAGGAATATTGCCACTATCCACGGTGAGCGTGCGAGGCTTGCGAATCACTTCACAATCAGGTTCTTTGACCTTTTCATGCTCCCTCAGTTTTATAATGGGTAGAAAACTTATCAAGAGGCCAAGTATACCGCCAACGTAATGGACGAAGCCAAGCAGCCAATTAGCCACAAGAGACGGTGGCTTGTTTCTCGACTCCGTTGCAGTTGCTGCAGAGACTTCATGTGGAATCTCTTGGATGTGCTCACTGATTGTGCTCGCAGACTCCTCTCCAAGCACGTTCTCTTCAGAGCCTTGGCCAGATACATCTACGTGCTTAATCTCAGCATGACAGGATGAACTGGTGGAGGCCATCTTTCAAACTCAACCCTTATAGTAGGATAGTTACAATCCTGAATCTGGAAGAAGGGACCCTGCAGTTGGACATACAATTCGCAGGGGTTAGAACGTTTCTAAATGGCCAGCTTTCTAGTAATCGGAGTTGGAGAATATACGACTGCTGCTCGCCTCTACCAAAACATATACCACTAGAGAGAAGACATGAAGACATAGCAGGAAATTATAGGAAGCAAATCAGGAACAGAATCGAAGTAAGCAAGATAGGCGAAAAGAACATGTGTGCATGCTGAACTACATGCAAGCTTCGGACTCACCACTGTCGTATCTCTGGCTTGCGTTTCAATTCCGGCTTAGGAGGTAACGCTGGGCACGGATATCGTGCAGACGAGCACTGTACTAATCGTGCAGATAGGAAGGCCAGAAACTAGTACATCAAATTCCGCACAGATCATTCTCCTTCATAAATCCTGCACGGTAAAGCCAGACAGTACGCGCATACTCGAAATCAAAACTCGACTATGCAGAGAACCATATCAAAGCTTGCTATGAATCGCTAGTTGTTGCTTGTGTACCAAACAGCGAGCCAAGACCTGTGAGAGGTCCAGGGCGGTCCCTGTTGAATGACCTTGTTAAGTTCTCCAAGTCAAGAAATCGTTCGACAGGCTTCATTTAAGATATCTTTGCAGTCGTAAGATATTTATGCAAATTGACTCTCCTCTTCACGGGCGAATAAAAATCCGAAGCTTATTAATCTGCAAAAAAGAGGTCGCGTATTTCCAGTTCCTTGCATCACTGCCTTCCTATTTTCAAGATCCTAACACGTATTGCAGTAAGTCCTGTGATACGTGAGGTCGTTCCACAGTTCTAGATGAAGTGTCGCGGGTGTAAGGGGAAGCAGAATTGAAGCACTCTATGCAGACGCAGGCGTAGTCAAACTGAAGGTTGCTTTGCAGAGCAAACGTATGAAGACAGTACCGCTTCCGAGACGAACGAACTTAGCCCAAAGTAGGATTAGAAAACGGGTTAAATTGTCTGCAACACACAAGAATGGAACGGTGACTCTATGCGATGGTGCCTACGACTCGCTAAAACATCACTAAGTTGAACCCAAGAGAAGCCTGGTTGCTGGATATGGATCAGAACCCAGAGGAGGGAGAGCTTTATAGTGCAGAGCCCCTGCGCATGTTGCTGGCCGCGTGGGTCGCAAAACTCCAGAACCCCGCCTAGAATGCCTCCGAGGAGCCTCCGGCTTGCTCCTCCATCCCTTGCACAAGAATCCAGGGGGTTCGACTTCCCACTTGCACTTGTCTGTAACGTAATTAGCGCAACCCAGCCTCCTAGTCTGAAGGAAGCACAGTGCCAGAATATGGAATCAACGACCCAACTCTAATTCTCACTGTAGCAGGACTACCACCATCGAATAGCACAACCAAGGTCACCTTCATGACAGTGAACAGATGCTCGTAGATGACACCACTGTGATAATTTTTTCAAACTTGTGTGCGCGTACGGATGTCAATACCAGTCAGGACTTCACTGTTGGTTAGGACACTGCCCATAGAGCTGTGAATCCACGACTTAGCGCACGCACTGGTGCATTGTCCCTCCACGGCCAGCTTCCTACCCTACTAGTCCGCCTTTCTCCAAAATTCGATATTTGCAAATATGTAAGGTAGACACGAGGAGAAAATGTTGACCAACATTATTCAACAACTTGCTCATCAACCTGAATGTCATGGATGCCAGAATCAACTACTGTTCATTACTAAGTCAGATCATTCAACGAAATGTGCGACACATGAGTATTGTGAACAAAGCTTACCTCATGCTCGTTCTTCTGTGTCACTTGTGAAAATCTTCAGCCTCCTGATTTGAAAATAAAACTATGGCAAGTTCCTCCGTAGTGCGTTAGTCCATCAGAATATGGTATGAATGACGACCTGGGTCCCAAAGGACAGCGCAGCAGGGTTAAACCATCAACGACAAAATGACACAAGAAACGAATATGAGGACCACGGTATGAGCTAACCTGCACATGAACTCGTGCTTGCAATCAATCAGTTTATTAAAGAATTCGAAACAAAAAGTGGTTTGGCCCATTCCCCGTTGATGCTTGTTATCTTACTCAATTCCTTGAGCAATACTTTCTAAGTCCACTCCTGTATCTTTCAACACAATGCCTCTAGCCTTGGGTGCAAAGTCTACCCAGGATTGTAACAACTGCAATAGCTCTAAAACTGAATAGCCAGAGGTTTAACACTAATGCAGTGTTCCTGTTGACTTGGGGAACCGTCATGACAAGTGCCTCAATTGAATCCAAAATGTGGAAGTCAAAAGCTCAGTAAACCAATTTGACTATTGAGTCTTTCCTATAATTCGCAAAAGATGTCACAATATTACAGCTACATGTAAATATTGCACTCTATCCGGTGATGCAAACTATCTTGCAGTCATCTTTCTTCTGGGTATTAGGCTCTCCCTTTTCAGGAACTCTTTCTCTAGATCATTTAATCCTCTTCGAGTTCCATCGGGTTCTGCAACAAAGCGCTTGCCACCCCTTTTCCCCCTTTTACCCTGTTCACCTAACTCTTCCACAAGGTAGCTCCATCCACCAGGAGGCCTTCGTCTGCTAATAATATTCGTCTTTACCATGCCGGCTATCTGAGACATGAGATGAGAGGTGCCACATGTTAGAATTTCCCACAAAGAAGGGGATCTGAGATTTGCCGGAAAAAAGGAAGATTCGGCATGCTACACGGGTGAACGTGAACATGTGTCCAGCAGAAGGACCAAACATACATGCACATATTTGCACAGTTCCTGATACTCTTCACATCAAAAGATGGACATAACATCAGTATGTTCAATGATCAATGTTAAGCATAAGACAGAGACACTGGATAAGAGCTATAGGATGTGAACGTTGATATTGCCGCACAGTAAGTTAACATTTAACCTGTAATTTGTTGAAAGACATTCGTCTTTCAAATTCATGCAGCATCATCTCATCTTCTTTTGCCGACAACTCGTCCCAATCTGGCCCCTCACCATCTTCTGCAGCCGAATTCTTTATCAAAGGACTAGTGCGTCTGATTTTGACATGGCGCTCCCCATCAGAAGCCTCGTAAGTTCTGTTCCACAACCCGTACCAACTCGAATCAACAATTAAGGACGCTTGCCTTGAATCTCACCTATGTTCGTAATGATAATTCAAACATCCGCTTCTATTCTCAAGCATAATGATTTCCAAACAGCAGAATTCGCAAGTGTAGACAATATCTGACAAAGAATACCGCATAGCAGTCATGACACACACACTCAGCTACTCACAGCCCAAGTTCACACCATCACAGTTTCCAACATCCCAAACTATTTCTTTCAAATATGGTGAGATAACCAACCCATCGATCCTCTCAAAATATTCTTCAATATCTTTCTCCAGAGGACTCCCTTGTGCTGCCTCCTCTTGCTTTTCAATGTCCTTCAGCCATACAATAGCATGCACTCGCTGCTTGCGTATCCGGTACTCCTTCGCTAGTCTGTCGACTGTCACAGGCTCCGGATTGTCGGTGTAAGACCTCCAGATCCTTTCCTTCACAGCTTCTGACAAGCGACAAGCTTTGTAGTCGGGTTCTACACCAGAAAAGTTGTAAATAAACGGAGTCTGAGCAATCTGCATAAGGAAGAAAAGGTGTCAATGATCATTTAAATTTGCCCAGAAACTTCAAATATTTCCAAAAAAATTAAATGTACCAATTTCTTCCGATTACATAACCTAAAACAAAGTGTGTACTACTCGAAGCCAGAGCCCTAAAACCGAGACTGTAACCCATCTACATACACAATGTGGAAGCCTCTTTCCATCAGGAGCTACTAAATGCTGAAACTAGTGCCTCCTACGCTTGCAGATCCGCCTACAATTGAGTACTCTCCATCCAACCCATGAGTAGGACCGAAGCGTGCCATATGACCAAATACATTCTGCACCCATCGGCTAACGGATTTGTGTTAAAAGAAACGCGTTAGCCGATTTCGGAAGAGTATACATTCTCTAAGGCAAATTTCCCGAGTACTGCATTCTTAACCAAATACAAATAGCAGATGCAACACGCAATTCAGAAATCTCAAAGTTATGCCAGGACACTAGCTATGAAGTGTGCTAGTTACGGAGTGCTCTGAAAGAAAACCACTCCAGGAAATGAACAAGCACGTAAGAAACCGGCACCAAGATACCCAACAACCACTCCTCACGGAAAAACTAAGCAGGGCCGGCTTCTACCTCTTCATCGGTGATAATTTCCCGCTTCCCACGAGTCGGCTTCCCTTCACCTTCACCCTCTCCCTCCTTATTCAGCTCCCCCTGCCCTCCCCTCTTCTGAGCAAAACAACCAGCAGTCGAAGAAATCTGTCTACCTCCCCGCAGCAGCCCCAGAAGACTCCCCTCGGGCACCATGCGCGCCCATTGCTGGGCACGTCTGAGCAGCATGACGGAAACCAACCGAACTCCAACCGCACTTACAAACACAAAACCCAACCCAAATCAAATTAACCCCCAAAGCCCACCTCCCCAAAACCCCCCTTCCCTCCACCAAATGCAGAAACCCAAACCCAAACCCAAATACGAGCTTTCAAGGCATCAATCTCCTACAAACTACAACTCATGACATCAACACATGACGGAACGCGAGCGATGAAACAGAAAACCACTCCGTTTCGGTGCATGAGAACAAAAACCCTAAACCCCAGATCACCCCGACCAAACGGTGGATGAAAGCTCGCTCATCTCGCTGCCATGATCATCATGGAGACAACATCACCGCAACATTCTTCAACATGGAATATCATACCCGTGAGAAAAAAAACCTCACCGGATATGCATCCGGATACAGAAACTTGCTTAAACCCTGTGGCATGGATTACGTGAGAGAGGGCCCACTTCGGAGAGCACCCAATCCACACACTCTTCGGGTTTCCTCTCCAGTATCTGGCTTGCAAGCTCGTTGAGATCCCAGCTTCGACTGCCCCCGTTTGATCTCTCTTCACATGTTGCACCATTTCGTTGCTTCAATGCGTCTGTAGGTTTCCAATTGCGAGTTTTTGCATCGAGAGCGTGGCCATGGCGGGCACCAATGCAGCGCTTGGAGCGACATCGTCTCTGTCCGCTGCTGGTGTGGCTTCTGGGAGGCAGAGCAGGGATGGTGGTGTGATAAGGTCGTGTGTGGCGTCTTCGTCTTCGTTCTCGTCGGGCGTGCGGTGCCGAGGCGTTGCGGTGCGGAGGCCTGCTCTGCGGAGCTCGTTGCTGGGGTCGGGAAGCTCTGGTGCCTCAGTTGGGTTCTTCAGAAACGAATTCTTTGCGGTGAGAATTCTCGATGTTGTGGGTTGGATTTTGAAGGGTTTTGGTGTTTTTGGTTCGGAGTGATGTGCTTTGCTGTGCGTTTCGTTCGGATTCGTCGTTGGGGTTGAGAGAATCTGGTACAAATAGGCTACCATAACTCTGTAATCATTTCCAACGCTGTTGTCCACTTGGCCACGCAGCAATCTTTTGGTAGAAGTAGTTGTTCATAAGGTTTCATCGAGAAGTGATCTGAATAATTAAGTTTGGGAGGAGTTTGCTTGGCATGGAGAGATGGCACATTACAATGGGTGACACTTTCACAGTTCTTAGTATTTCACTAGGCACCAGGCTTTTTAAACCTTCACAGAAATGGGCATCCAGCATGTTCGCAGTGAACGATGAGAGTCCGAGTTAGTGTTGGCATTCAATTGTTTCTAGTGACTTCTTTGCTCCTGTTTTGAGGTGCAACAAGGAGCTCGTTTCGTAGTTTGGTGCTTGGAATACTAGGTTTTGATTCAATATGCCAATTAGGCGGCCGAATTTGCTGCGAAGAGATGTTTGTAGTGATTGAGATTAACATAGTAGTTCGGGAACACGGGTCTCATCATCTGATTAGTGTAGCAATAAAGAGTTTCCATGTGAGCAGTATGCATACAGCAATGTGCATCACAAAATGCAATCATCTAATGGTATATTGTTCTGGGATCGTCGGCCTATTGCACATATGTGCTGACAGTTTCGTTTGTTGCTCCAGAGACATGAGGACTTATTCCTCGCCTCCAATATAGGGACATTGTATGAGTCGAGGAGAGGGAATGGGAGGGGTCTGGTTGTACGAGCCGCAGTGTTCGACCAGCTGACGGACAGCTTGGAAGCAGCGTGGACCAAACTTCGTAAAGAAGGTATATGTTATTGTGATATTCTCTGTTTCCTGTTAGAGATGATTTCAGAGGACCTTAGGTTATGTAGCTTGAATATAGCTGGAATAGGTTGTCTGACAATCATCTGGCTTTCGATGAATGCTGCAGATGTCTTAACAAAGGACAACATCAAGGAGCCCATCAAAGATATACGAAGAGCTCTGCTTGAGGCTGATGTACGTGTCGAAACCTACAAAGAATCTCTGAAGAGATGCACGTCTGTATTAGAATAAACTATCGTCCTGCCTCCTACATCTCTTAGTACTTAGTCATTTGTGCAACTTTGTAATCGTTTGAAGTGGTTCCATATTGAGTGCCTCTCTTCTTGTGCAGGTGAGTTTACCAGTTGTTCGGAGATTTGTGAAGTCCGTATCAGATAAGGCAATAGGCATGGGGGTGGTTCGAGGTGTAAGACCAGATCAGCAGCTTGTGAAGGTATATCCTTCATTCTTATGGAAATGCCTTATGGAAATGCCTAATGGAAATGCCAGAGTGAGCGACCTATACTTGGTGTATGATGAGCCACCTATCTGCTCTGTGTTTTTCTTCCCTTCAGTATTGTGTTCTGCTGCATTTAAATTATATGCTAGTGAGGGTATAAAGCATTGAAAAGTTGGATGGCACTGCAGGTGGTAAACGATGAGTTGGTAGCTCTCATGGGTGGAGAAATGGTTGGCATTGAGTTTGCCAAAACCGGTCCTACCGTCATTTTAATGGCTGGGCTACAGGGTGTGGGAAAAACAACTGCGTGTGGAAAGCTTGCTCTTTTTTGTAAGAAAAAGGTATAGTTGCCTAATACCATTGGAGGTGGATTCATACTTTCTTTATTACTATTTGCACTAAAAAGATGTGCAGGCATCTTCTGAGTTTTACAAATGTTAAAATGCTGGTATGATCGTTTAAACAGGTTAGTTGACTGGTGTGTTCGATGCACCAGCACCGCTGAGTTGCTTGGACTGAATCGAAACTGTTTGAACTTCTAAGTTAACAACAATTCTTATCATCATGTCCACTGGACCTGTAGGGGAAAAGCTGCATGATGGTGGCGACAGATGTGTACAGGCCAGCGGCCATTGACCAGCTTGTCACTCTAGGAAAGCAGGTAAGTCGTTATGTCCCAGTATCTGGCACACAGGGATATGTTTAGTCTTCTCTCTCTCTTGATTCTGCTGCTTGCTTTCATT
Organism: Ceratodon purpureus; assembly: GCA_014871385.1. NCBI lineage: Eukaryota > Viridiplantae > Streptophyta > Bryopsida > Pseudoditrichales > Ditrichaceae > Ceratodon > Ceratodon purpureus. Next base: position 5,070,133 of record CM026433.1, on the reverse strand, counting down.
TCTTGGATTACTAGTTCTTCTTATCTTTTATCGATATCCTCAACTTCTAAGAGCTTATCATGCGGTTAGTAATGAATTCGTTGTTATTAAGAATTTTGTCTTCAGCATTGAAACAAAGACGTGTTTTATGCACGTCTTTGCAGGTGGAGGTTCCCGTCTTCGAAGCTGGAAATCAGTTACGCCCAGCAGAGATTGCAAAGATGGGTCTTGCCGAGGCCAAGAAAAAAGGAATAGAGGTCATAATCGTTGATACAGCCGGACGCCTTCAGGTATGAGTTTCTGTCAGTTGTACTATACTTCTCTGAACCCTCAGAATTAGAAGCCACCTCACCTAGTTTTTGGGAAGTGTCTAGACGTTTATTTTGAATTGAAATTTTGTCAAAATCGAGGTGCGTAGTTCTGTTGGCACTAGTTTCAGCTTGCCTTGTCTTGTTCGAGTCTCATAGAACAGCTGTTTTTGGAGGGCAGGTGGATCGTGGAATGATGGATGAGCTGAAGCAGATCAAACAAGTAGTGAATCCTACTGAAGTATTATTAGTAGTTGATGCAATGACTGGTCAAGAAGCTGCAGGTACAAAGTGCACTTATCAAGTATTTATTGGGATATGAAGCCTCGTTATAGATAACATGAGTCTTAGTTTTGTGAGATGAATATTCTGTTTTGAAACAGACACTTATTATCGCTAAGTATATCGATTAGTTTTCCATTCGTATTCTATCGAGGATGTGTTCTATAGTCTGTACATTTCTTAAAAGTCCCTCGTAGGACTTCAATTTTGCTATCATATTCAGATGCCAGATTTAATATGATTTTGGTTCTTTCGATTTTTTTATTTTTAATGCATATTGTATTGCCTTTGGCTTTCACCCATGACAGGTTTGGTTGCATCATTCAACATGGAAGTAGGCATAACTGGTGCCATTTTGACAAAGCTTGATGGTGACTCTCGAGGTGGAGCTGCATTGAGTGTCAAGGAGGTCGATAATAATTCTATTCTCAATCAGCACTCCCTAGGCTTCCAGTGCACGTTAGTTATCCATGATTTTCTATTTTCGAAAAGTGTTTAAAACAGAATTTCGATCTAATATTTTTATACTAGTTATTTGACTCTCCACTCGGATATGCAGGTGTCGGGAAAACCGATCAAGTTTGTAGGAGAGGGAGAAGGGATGTCAGCGTTGGAACCTTTCTATCCAGAACGAATGGCTAGCCGCATATTAGGAATGGGGGACGTGTTGACGTTTGTGGAGAAGGCACAAGAAGTGGTACGTGAAGCTGCCAAATTGAGCTATCCTGACATGTCCGTTCCTTCAATTGGTGACGCTCTGTAGTTTCTTAAGTACGACAGTTGAATTAATATTTAATTGTGCTTGTACAGTCGTGTACAGAGAGTCTTCACACCCTTGGAAAATATTACAAACTTTGTATTGCCGCTACGTCACATCAAATTCAACTATGAAATCAATTGGGTTACAAAATATATAAGTTATACTGTTATAAAAACTTTTATTTTTATGAATATCAAATACTACCAATAATATTAATAATAATAATAATAGTAATAGTAATAATAGATGAGTCAATTAGGGGGTATAAATGAGAAAGTATTTGTTACATTTATTGCTAACTGAGGTGCAACCATTGTGATCGTTGCATTGATAACACAATATGACATGCTGTACATGACAAATCATTTTTATTGAAATTATTAATTGAAGAGTAGGCATAATATCTATATTTATAATAATATTTGCAGGGTCCGTATTGGATTATAGATGCCACATTAGAATCCTAAATCTCAATGGCAGCGTCATAATTCACTGCAAGAAATCCATGTCACTGTGACTCTACATAATGGGCACAGTCCTCACATAATGATGTTCCTCTCTCAAACTAATTATTCTTGGCATTAATCTGGCAGATGGTTAAAGAGGACGCCGATATTATGCAGAAGAGAATACTGGAGGCTAAATTTGACTTCAATGACTTCCTGAAACAAACGCAAAATATGGCTCGTATGGGCTCCATGAGTAGTGTCATGAAGTTCATACCTGGCATGAACAAGGTTCTGCTCTTGCCAACCTTGCTGTGAAATTTCACAAAATCAAAAGATGAGATAGTTCGATTCCTTGTTGTCAAATTTACTTCCAAGTTGTAAATGTTACCTTTCATTAAATAGAATTTAGGTGTTCTAGTTGGCCTTTGTTTTTTTTGCAATACTGATTAGTTGAATTCACTTTCCCTAGTTGTTTTTGTACAACTTGTAGATTGGATGTAACTTTGCTAATTGTGCATTGTTTAGAGTTGATATTTCTCTGACATTCTGTTCGTCGATGCTTGATTAGGTGACTCCACAACAAATTCGTGAAGCTGAGAAGAGTCTGAAAATCATGGAATCTATGATAAACTCTATGACTCCTAGTAAGTGAATCAATTCTGCAACTAATTTTTTCGAAACTGAACATAGAAAACGTCATTCGAATCTGAGGTTCTTTTTACTAGAGTGATTGGCTCGAATCAGGTGATGTTCGCTGGGACAGTTCACATGAGAGTCTACACTTTATATATTTCAACAGTTGCTATTTTTAAGTCCTTGCTTGCATTCTGCAGAGGAGAGAGAAGATCCAGAGCTTCTCGCTAAATCCCCTTCCAGAAGACGAAGGGTTGCTATGGGTTCTGGAAGATCACAAGAGCAGGTAAAAAATTGATTTTAACACTTGCCTGTTGGATTTCTTAAATGGATATTTAAGCACCCCTCAAATTTTATCTGGCAAAACCAAGCTAGCTTTTGGCAGCTACGACGGTGCTCTAGTCCGTAGGTCGTATGCTCGTTTTTGCAGCTGTTCACGTCGGAGGAGCATGTGTTTATGAAGGGTACTTTCTCTAATACACACTGCATTAGCGACTTTTCAGGTTAGTGCTCTGGTAGCTCAACTTTTCCAAATGCGAGCACGTATGAAGAATCTAGCAACCATGATGCAAGGTGGCTCGATACCCGGTATGGAAGGCTTAGAAGATGGTTTGAAAGGAGGAAGAAAGGTAACCCAACTCACACGTCTGACTCACTATAAAAGAACTCCGTCTAAAGCAATTGCAGAGAAGTTTGCTTTCAAAATAGTTTGTTAGCCTATTCTGATCATACGGAGTGAACCAAAATGGAAACTGCGGATGCCTGCTCTTGTTCTCAAGCATTTGTCTGATGAAAAGTTTTAATAAGTCGTTCCATTGCCTGGTGTATGTATTTGCAGGCAGCACCAGGCACAGCAAAGAGGAAAAAGAGTCGTGGTTTTGCTTCTCAACTTGCAGAATCTGGAGTCAAGACTGCTTCAAAAGGATCTGGTGGATTCGGTGGATTTGGTGGCAAGAAGTGACCCTTTAGCACATCAGAGCACTAAATGCTTCTGTTTTTTCCGGCGAGTGGGTGCTCTTCGGCATAGCATTACAGGCCAAGTTCCAGGTCGCATTGTAAATCAGTCTGTTTATTTAGATTTTCAGAGAATCATTCGTTCGTTGGAGCAAGGAAACGTTCTTGGTTCGTATTGTCTTCAACGTCATGAATGTCGAAAATGTTGTATCCTCGGAATCAGTTGTATGAGATAAGATTTCTAGTTCATCTTAATGCGTTTGTTTGCCTCGCTCGAACATTGAAGTAATATCATCCTTTCTTACATTTGGAAGGAAAGTAGTTCTTCCATATATTTTTCTGAATGATTATTTTATCTTTTTTGAAAAAATAAGGTTTGTTTCTCAAAAATCGAATTTATGAAGTTTCGTTCTTTCTCAAAAAATAAGTAAAAATGATCTTAAATGGCTTAAAAATAACAAAATATTGCAAAAACTAATTTATTCTATTTTTGTTTCTTTATCTTCATAGTTTTCTAATTTTTTTGTTTTTTAAGTTTTAGTATTAAATTAAAATGAACCTGCTCTAGTTCTATGGTAGTAATATCAAGGATTCACCCACTATACTAGTGTAAACTATGTACTGTTTTGACCAAAACTTTTGGTCAAGTTGGTCACAAGTTGGTCATTTGTGACCAACTTGACCGAATGTTTTGGTCAAATATGACATGGTTTCCACTAGTGCTAGGTCAAAAAATATTCTTTGAAAAACTAGCTTTATATTTGAATGAATTTTGTAGAAAGTGAATGATCTAAGGACTTTCTATGTCTCATTTCTAGTTGGTTTGACACACTAGAATTATTTTAATTTAAAAGTATTTTGAGAAAATCAACTCATAAATCTCATCAAAGAAATTTTCAAAACTTTTACTAAGAATGTCACATTTGAATCTTTTACAAATGTTATTCTCACAAATAATAAATGCTTCATTCATATTTGTAATTTTAAAAGTTTAAAATTTTGTACAAAAATTTGATGACACCAATTATTAATTTCACTACAAGGACATAATTTAGAGAAGAAAAAGAAATCCAACTCTGAAGGGGTTGGCGTGAATATAGCGTTTGCTCACTAATTCGATGGCTACAAGGCAAAAGACACTGAATCTAGAGTTACTTCCCCTTTTCAAAGGTAAACACTTTTCTATATTAAGCGCTTTAAAAACAACTGACATGTCATTCCCTTCAAGGACTTTTTTGATACCATACAACGAGGTCACAAGACCTTTCACCATATTTGGGTGAACTATGGTGGTAAGCCCCACGCCGGCAAGGGAATTTGAACTTACAACCACCTCAGTAGGGCGCAATTTAGAATTCATAACTTGCATTTTCTCAAATAATAAGAAAAATAATTATCATAGATCTTTAAAAGAGATTATATAACAAAGATAATCTACCATCAACCATTTGGCTTTTATGTTTTTGCTTTTTTTCTCATCTACAAATGATGATTTTAACTTTTATTTTTTATTTTTTATTTATTACGCCTCAATGGCTTTATCTTATCAATTTGTAAATTAAAGAAGTATACAAGTCTTGTATTCCTTCCTTAGAAAAGATGATTAGAAATCTATCTAGATTGTAAGGCATTCAAACCAATATCCAACCAAATCACGTAGATACGGAGGTAGCCGAGTCTTCCTTACATTGAAGTCTAGTCATATCTAAATTGCTTACAAATTCTAGTAAAATTTAAAGCAATGTGTTGAAAAAATGACAAACTTTGGAATGAAAGAACTTCCTTGAAGATGAATGGATTTTGATATTTTGAATTGTATTAGAATGCTAATGAAATATTCTTCAACATCATAAAAGATATTTACATATAAAACTCAAAATTATACAAAAAAATCATTTTCTTACACACTATCTACTACCTGGTACTTCCACCCTTTTCTAAAATCATTGAACTTTTATGTAATTGGTCTTACTTGACATGAGCTATTTCGACTACTCTACTGATACTTCATCCCGTACTTCTTGAATGATTTGTATCATTTCTTAACCCCTAAACTCCCAGGCAACCAAAATGTGGTCGCTGGTTACTTTAGGCAGGGTCTCACAATGTCAATAATTATTATCAAGTTTTGAAATTTTGTATGTGGATTCTCTAAATCATTATGTACATATCAAGCTTTGTTTAATAAGATTCCAATATGTAATGCAAAAGTTATAAATGGTTGAAGGTTTTATATCTTGACGCGGACAGCTATAACAAAGTTCAAATTTATTTTTTTTAAATAAAAAAAATACCATTATTTTGTAGAGATTCATATTTGCATAAGTAGCTTTGATTCAGTCCATTCCAATAAGTGAAGTAAGAGATTTGACAAGTCATGTTATGCAGGTTGTTTGGTGAAACTATTATGAAAAATAACTTTAACATCTCATTTTGAATTCAAATTTGACAATTTTTCAAAAATAAAAATTGAAACAATTTATAGTTATGCATTATATCATTTTAACTGTTGGAATTGACATTATCCACTTTTATGTGGATGTAATTAGCAATTTAATTTTTCCTCTTATTCTACATCTTACTCTCACATACATGACTTTTGGAGATGAAAATCTAGGTTTTTCATTTGAAATTTTTGTGTACATTTTCAAGTCATTTTCCTAATAGAATTTGTAAAGCATATTTTGAAAATTCATCAAAGGTGAGATTTTACTTTTTAAAGAATTTAGAAGAACATGTTTTTTAACGTTAAACATTAAGACCTTGCAATAGGTTCTGTTTGGCTCTCTAAGCATTTGGAAAAGAATGTCCCAATAAGTTTACTGTAAGATCCTACGGTTGATATTGTAAAAAAAATGTCATAAAATTGAAAAAACCGTCTTGCTTCACAAAGGAGTGTTGAAAGATAGTTTTTGATGTAAATTCATCTTGGACATTTAGGGGTTAAATATTCTTTGGCATGTTTTGGTGACAAAGGAAATCTTTTAGTACCTTTACTTTAATGAGTGCTTCCAATTCGTGCAATAAGCGCACTATTTTTAGAACCAACATCTTATGGAGATTTAAAGCTTGGGAAGTCCGGGATGGAGAAGGTAAGTTACTCCATTAACAAGTCAAATGTTGCTTGACTGGTAATCTAATTGGAATAGAGCTCCGAGAGAAGTGGAGAAAAAGGTACAAAAGTAGGGTTACAATTGGTCAAAGTCCATTCCTTCTTCATATAAGGGTGACTCCCGGTTTAATGGCTACTTTATGCTTTCAAAAATTCATAAAAAATTGTAAAAATGTTCAAGAATGGGTTTTTTTTTTTTTGGGGAATGCCTTCGCACTAGCTTGGCGGAGCATCTAAAAATTGTAAACTTTTTCATTAGAAGCTGAAATTCAGTCCAAAATATGCTCCACTAATTTAATGCTTCATACAAGCATGTTAGTTATGTATTTCTCAAGGTTTAACATAATGTCCGGAACACGTCCACAGATTTTTGGGGTGAGATGTTACTGGACAAAAACTGCAGGAATTTGTAGGCTTATAACCGACTGTAAGTTATATCGCCTACCTTCTCACGCCAAAGGGCTGGGTTCAAATCAAATGTTCACTAACTAGACAGAGCCGTAGGAGGATGCAAGGAGCGATGGCTCAATGACTACCAGCGTTTGCCGTCAGTGGCGAGAGCATCCGCGAGATGGAGCCAGTCTATATAAAAGTGTACTCGCGCCGAGACTCAAACAAATTACATATCAATTCAAGAGCCATAAACAGAACGTGATAAGGCTAAAAATACGATACATCTCCAACTAGAACCATAACTGCTGCCATCGATGGACGCTCATTCATAGAACCAATTAATACCATAATCTTTCATCTCCTCAAAACTTGATGTTTCATCATTTATGTGTCAATTGTCCACATAGAGTTGTCATTCATCGCCAAGCAGATACTGGTACACAACTCTTGCACCCCTGACCCAACATCTTCTCAATATTTACTAGCACAAAACTCTAACCTAATAACTAGCCAGACACCAACCACGGCTTATTACAACTGAAACTACATATTAATCATCACTACGTATGCAGGGCTCCGAGTCTTTCGTGGTAAAGAATGAGCTTGGTAAACTACAACAAACTGTTTACTATGTCATGCACTAGAATCTAACAAGAAAATAAATTCGAAGTCCTGAAAGCATATCAACGGCAACTGAAACCCATCTGAAAATGAGAAAAAAACTTCGACAACTGGTGTAGGTCAGACGAAATGATGACATAAAAAGTAATGAGATCTCCATCAGCTGAAAAAAAATGTAAGCCTTCAGTCTTCACGAAAATCATTCCCTGCAAAGAATGGCATGCGCACCCTTCCATTTCCAAACAAAAGAGCCACAACTTACCGATGCAGGGATTGCATTCATGAAACCACGTAATAGACAGCAAAATCAGGAAAAAACAGCATGAAGAATTCGCACATCCCCAAGATCCATTTAAAACATAGACTAAAAGGCTGGCTTCAAATAGCCAAGGCTTCAACATTTAAGAATCGAGTGGACAGGTTACCGAACACTCACCTAAAATAGAAATTGACGGGCACCTGCCACTGCCACGGTGCGAAGCGTCCTGAGAGACCACGCGTAGTCGTTCCTCCCAACCCACCATCCAAACCCGACCCCCACCATTTACCCAAAAATCTCAAACCATCCATCATATACTGTTATCCAGCAACTACAAAGCAGGCACCCACTTCAATATCTCACAGCCAACGCTGTACAATATCACAAGGTCGCCACGAGCACACAACTGTAAACAAAGAGGTCCATGCTGGCCCCTCACCAAGGAAACTTACAGGACACTTACAGGGTTCACCTAAGATACGATGTGCTCAGCTGCGATACATACACACAATCCTTGGTCCGTGCACAAGTACCTCCCACCCCAACCCCAACAAAGCCCACACAGCATTCGAATCCTGTCAAGGACTGCCCCAAAAATAGCAAGCGTTTCGCTATCCAAACACTCGCTACTCACAACACTTCACAACATTGGTGCACAAATGGTCAGCCTCACACGCACAACACAACCACCCCTCATCTCACCAATGAAACTACATATATACAAAGAAGGAAAAAAATAAGAAACTACCCCAACAGGCCTGGGCTAATGTCATAAAATCAAGAACACGATATACAAAAGTCACCACAAACAGTACTAAAGGTGATGATGTTTCTTGCAAATAATTGATAAGAGTACATAATGTCACAAATTTCAACCTAGACCTCTGCACAGGGTGAATTGGCAAGTCCAGAGCTACCCACAGAGGTTTGTTTGAGCCAGGCACGCTGACCCGAACATCCCGTCTTGGAGCCGTAATCACTACTCCACAGCCGGCCTGATTGGTTGCATTGTCCGTCCATGCTGCATGCAAGCACGTCAACAAGGGACAGATCAACCAACCAGCTCCAACCACCCCCAACCCCTCCCAGCCCACCCCCACCCCCACCCCCACCACCCATCCCCACCCCCGAGTTCGCTCCTCAACCGCCGACGCCAGTGTTATACTCCAAACTTCACCACCTCCACCTCCATCGCATATTCCGAGATCGCCTGCATGTGCCACATCTACCCAACCAGCCTCTCTGATCAAGCTTTCACAGGGACACACCAAATGAACCACTGTTTCCACACCCACCAGCAATAAACTGTCGTAAGCCTCACTACTCATTCAAGTCCTAAACTCTGCTAACAACGGGTGGCTTGCTACCGTACACTCCCCTACTCGCTCGAGCTGGGGCTCTCCGATGCCGACTTCGACGGATCTCTCCGTTTCTTCCTGTGCCTGCTCGAACTCCTCTTCCTTGTCGCCCCTTCGTCGGCGGAATCCACTGCACCCTTCTCTGCCTCCACCGAAGGCGATCTCACATGTCGCGACCGCTGCTGCTTATGCTTGCTGCGACCATCATCCTCCTCACCTCGCTTTGTCTTATCCGCCCCAGATGGGGACAACTCCGGCGACTCCGATGGGGTTCGTTTCCTTCTGTGTCTGTGCTTGCGCCGCTTCTTCTCCCGCTTCTCCGACTCATCCTTCCTGTGCTTCTTCTTGTGCCGCCGTCTCTCCCTTCGCTGCTCGGCATCCTCCTTCTCCTCATCCTCCCCTTCACCTTTCTCTGCATCACCTTCATGCCGGTGCTTCCGCTGGTGCCGTCGATGTCGTTCTCGATGGCGTTCTTCCTCCTCATCCTCACCCCCTGTTTCATGTGACTTCTTCCTGCGCCTCTTCTCTCGCTCCTCCTCCTCGTCGACCTCTCGTCCCTTCTTCCGAGCCCTTCTCTCCCGCTCATCGTCCCCTTCTGATACCTCGACTGCTTTCCTTTCACGCTTCTTCTCGTCGTCACTGCCCTCGTCCATCTCGTCATCCGCTCTAACTCTGCTCTTGCCGTGGGTAGGACCTTCCTCCACAACCTCGGCGTCTTTCAAACTCTTCACCGCAGATGATTTCTCGCCTCCAACTTCACTTATCACCACCTCCTCCCTCATGCTGCTGCTCACAACTTTCTCCGTCACCACACTCTCTTCAACCACTTTCTCCTTCACCTCCGCCTTCCAGATCTCAGTGGTAGCTAAATACACGTTCTCCGTCACTCTCCTTGTCTCCGTCAACGCTCCTGCCGAACCTCTAGCTCTGTCGCCAGCAGGCAGCATCCGCTGCAGTGATCCCTCCCCTTGCCTACTCTCAGCGACACCCGACTCATTCATCATGTCCGCCGTACCCCAACGCCCACCATCGCTATCATCACCACCATGTTCACCTCGTCCGCTCATCCCCGACTCCCTCACCGGCGTAACCACAATCTTCTCACTCACCGCCTCCTTTGCGACACTAGACTCCCTTCCGTTCTGCACATCTCTCTCCCCTCTCGGCCCAGCAACCGTTCCAACACCCGCTCTCTCTTCCTCGTCTTTGCTCCTCTTGCTTGCCATCCTCTCCTTCCTATCCTTACTCTTAGCCTTCTCTCGACCCTGAGCTTTGATGTCGTCCCGCCAATCGTCGATCACATCCGTCTCTTCCTCCTCGCTCACATCATCGCCTGTCGCTGTCCTCTCCTTGCTGGCCCTCTTCGCCGGCTTCTTGAACCCCTTCGTTTTCAGTCCCACGCCAGTTTCGGATGCAGCCAACCCCACAGGAACCACGTTGATCGAGTCCTCCGGGATTCTGGGCTGCTGCCTCCTCTTCTCTTCCAGGTCTTTCAGAATGGTGGCAGTGTCCAGTTTCGCACTCAAGGACGACTTCACCTCCATCACCACGTCATCGATCGGAATGCTCTTACTCGCCACTGCTCCATTCCCCGCACTCACATTCCGGGCACCTGAATCGTTGTTCCCCGCCTCACTCTTCCCACGAACAGCCCTGTCCGATTCCTTCCTCTCTTCCGTGCCTCCCCTCCTCTTTGGGCTCGTCGCGTCGTCCCCAGCGGCACCTGCACTCCTCACAACCTTTCCACCTCTTGGACTATCCTTCACCTTCACCGAGCTCCTGCTCCCACTCCTAGACCGACTCCTCTTCGTCTCTTTCGACCGAGACCTTGTCCGTCTTGACCCCCGTGTGCTGCCCCTGTGCTCTGATTCATACGCACGATGCCGTCTGGGCGATGGAGTTCTCTCCCTGCAATTCTCCCAAATCAAAACATCAGATCGACCAACACACAACGACCCACAACTGCACTACTACGCATCAAGTGCCGAAGCATCTCGCCTACGTGAACCAACAGAATAAGATACCGCTGCTGTGCATGACTCCTTCCTCCACACTAAATGCAACAGACAAATCAGAGTGTTCCTTGCCATGCATTGTTCCACACCTCAGGTGCACCCCCTTCTACAACAAACTCGGACACCATGTCTCACCTGCGTGAACGTGAACTTGACCGTGTCCGAGACCTCCTCCTCACACGATCTCGGCTCCGGCTGCGAACCCTGCGGCTACTGCGCGAGCTATAATGATCTCTACTGTCTCGCTCCCTTTCTCGCTCTCTTTCCCTTTCCCGCTCCCGGTCCCGTCTCGACAAGTGCCACGAGCTCGAATCGCGTCCACCCCTGTGATACGACCCCCGATCCCTGCTGCCCTGATAGTGACCGCGCTCCCTTGATCTTGACCGGGAACGTCGACGCCGCAGCCGAGCCGGAGTGCCTGACCGAGAACGACGATCTCGCCGGAACCTTGCAGAAGGTGACCGAGACTTCGACTTTGACCGAGCCCTGCACCCACGAACACCGGGTTAAAGAACTGGAATCATGAGCCGGGCCTCCAATCCCCTCAAAATGTACGGATATCACTACCTATAGTAAACTGCAGGAAAATGACCGACAACTCAGTTACAAGCATGTCACAGACAGAACCTAGCTAGCGCCATTCTCTTTACACGACAGTGTATGTCGAGATTTAGAAAAATACCAAATCATCCCAAACGTCGGACAAATTCATATCGATCTACTCTCGTGAAACACTCCCAAGTTGTCATCATGACAGCGCGCATATCGCTTTGGCTCCCAGGACAAAAACCATACCTGAACCACACTACCAGGATAGTGAGACCCACCTGGGACTAGCTTTCACCGTTTCTGGTGTAGCACCAGCAGCACCATCCACCGCATCGTTCGGACCAGCCAGTCGTTTCGAAATCTCTGCCGCCCGCGCAGATGCCATCTCCGCCGCAGACTTCACCGTCGCCGCCCGAGCTGCTGCCTGCTGCGTCGCCATTGCCTGCTGCATGTACAGGGCCTGCTGAAACTGCATCTGCTGCATCACCACGGCTTGTTGCATCATCATCGGCAGTTGCGGCGGTCCCATCCCGTTCATGCTCGGCCCGTTGCCGGAACCCTGCTTCCCGGACCGCGGTTTCCTTTTCAGCTGCACCTTCAGGCTCTGACCTCCCACCGGCATGTCGTTCAGAGACAGCCCGGCCTTCGCACCCTCTGGCTTCGAGTACTCCACATACGCAGATGTCTTCGATTCCGACATCGTGCAATCCACCACCGTTCCACAGTAATTGAACAACTGCCGCAGCTGGTCGGCGGTCAGGATGGGGTTGATGTTGGTCACATGGAGGGTGCAGATTGGCTCGTGATTGTCTTCCTCGTCATCTTCTTTCCCATCCCCGTCCTCGTGACCTGGATATAATCACACGCAGAGTCAGTGCACGCCACCGTCTACTATCAGTGCCTAGCATGAACAATTGCACGAGATTTACAGCCGCATTGCGGCACAGCCCTCCGTGCACCCTATACACTTGTCCCACAACGACTCATAATCGCCCATCTCAGGTGGCTGCACGGTAAGTCAAGACACCTGGTGTCGGTGAACAAGTCACAGCAATCCCACACAATTCAGTCACGCCGAGAACAGAAACGTTCGTCATCAAACTCGAGACTGGAACACGTCAGATCATGACAAGACCTACTCCATGACATCACATATCGAGATCGTCCCAAGAACTCACAACCATCACACTGAGCACCAAGAGCCTTCCACCTATGATACAACCAGAGATGCTGAGCTTCAAGACCCCGAGTACCACCCAACGCAACGCAAAACAAACTAGTAGGCAAAAGCTACCGAGTGCCCTCGGTAACCGTTCATTGGCCCACGAATTCAGACCAGATCAGAAACATGCCTGGAAACACTTACCCCTGTCAGTTACTCAGACTGCCCGACCTAAGCACCCTCCAGATTCCAACTGCGATGCATTGTAACGACAAAACAAAAAACCGTAAACAACATGCCACCATCACCTTCACTGATCTCTACCCCTGCACTAACTCTCCCAAGGGCAATCCCATGCCTCCCATACCATGTTACTCCTCGCCTCAGAAATCCTAAGCTCAGATCACACCAAATTCCCATGAAACCTCGTCCCAATTGCGAAGCCTGCGGACACCAACAATGTGAAACTCACGCACCTGCTTGCTGCTGTTGCTGCTGCTGAGCCGCCTGTGCCGCCTGGAACGCGTTCGCCGCGGCAATGCTCTGCGCGGCGGCCATCGCTGCGGCAGATGGCGCCATCGGCATCTGACTCAAGCCTCCCATGGTGCTCCCTGCTGCCAAGGCGGCCATCAACTGATTCTGAGGAGGGTGATTGTACTTGCAATCTGTCCTAGCACACCGTCCATTCAAATAATCTCTGCAAACCTCACCAAAAGCAGCACCAAGACCCGGCAGGACGGCCCCGCCCGAGGCCCCCGTCACAACCCCAGGAATCATCCCCAACATACCTGAAAACATCCCCTGCATACCGAACGCCCCCATCTGCTGCCCCACGCCCATGAACGGCGACGCCCCGAGCATGGGAGCCGACGTCGGAATCATGCCCACGCCCAGGGGCACGTTCCCGCCGCTGAAGAACACCGGAAACGGGCTCCCCGAGATCGGGTACCCGTTGCACTCCACGCTCACCATGTAGTCCCCGCGCTTCGCCACCGCGTACGTCGCCGTGTACGTCCCGTCCGCATGGTCCTTCACCACGGCGTCCTGCTCCGCCCCGCCCACGCCCGCGCCCGGACTCACCCTAACCCTAATGTACGCCCCGCCATGCGAAATGCGCCTGCCGTCGGAGTCCTTGGTCACCACCACGAACGACGCTGCGGCGCCCGCAGCGCCCCCGCCCACGCCCGTCCCCGCAGCCGTGCACTTGGCGGGTTCCACCGGCCCGATGGGCTTCTTCGCCAATCGGTCGACCTCCTCGCCATCGCTGTCGGAGTCCGGCTCCGCCACGGCCCCCGGCAGCCCGCCCTGCCCCTCCACATCCCGGAACGTGGCCTCGAACGCCGCCCGCGCCGCGGCGGCCTTCTCCTCCTCGTCCTTCACCTTGGCCTCCTCCGCGTGCTTCATCCAAGCGGGGCGCGTGAGCGCCATCCCACGCCCCGCCATCGCTCCCCCTCCCCTCCGCCAAAATCGTCCCCCGCCCGCAGCTCCGCCAAATTAATCAGCACGCATCCTCAATCGCTGCAATTCACGCTCAACTGCACAATTGCAATCGAATCCGGCAGTCCCCTATTCCCGCGCGGAGGAGCCCCAAGCGCGACGAGAGTGCTTCCAGTGCAGTCGGGGCATCTGCGGGGAAGCGTGGCGTTGGCCCGCCCTGCGGACGTCCTGCTCACTTGCAAGAACGCTCGCTCGCCAACCGCGACTGCCATGTCTCCTCCCAAGTCCCGCTGCCAGGCCTCTTCGGTTCCGGACCGGCGCAGCTTTGGAAAGTGATCAGGCTCGGAGTGGAAGGGTGGTCGGGAACATCATTGGGAACGTGTCCTCTCTCATCGACATGGTTCCTTTGATTGTCGGTGTCTTTTTCGATGTTGATTTCTTTTCGCTGCTTTGTTCTGATGATGTCTGAAATTATCAATAAACAACTTGGAAATTTGTAAGGGTCTGTTCCCACCTGGCCTTAGAGGAGGTCTTAGGAAAGGTGTTATTTTCATCAAAAGGTGAGTGTTCCCTCCTACATTCAAGCATTGATAGTATGAATGTGTTACACAATATTTTAATGCATCATATCTATGCTTTAGTTGTACATCATATCGACTTTTCTATAGTTGTTCATTTTTCATAAGGGAATTGATTCAAATTTAATAGGAAATCATGTGTATATGATTTTTATTTATCAAATGTCCATCAAATATGTGATAACAATTAAATCATCAATATACTCAACTCTCAATCATTATTATTTGATGGATGAAGTGAAATTATCATCATAAAAATTTTAAAATCGAATTAAATTTTAATAATTCAATGCTAGTTTTTCTATGAGAGAGAGAAACTTTGGTCTGCGAATGAGACCGACGTGAATTAAGTGTCTGTTTGATCTACCCCCAATCCAAAGCCTACAGGACAATGGTATGGAATTAAAGTTCTACTACCCCTTTTGAGAGTAGACACTTTAGTCACAAGTAAGCAGTAACAAGAATCCAATAAAATAGGCGTGTAGGATACTTTATAGTGACAGTTTGGACATTAAGCGACGAGCTTATTGTTGGTTGGAGGTGAGCGCTTGTCTCGTGTAACTGGTCCGGGTTCAAACCCTGATGGACACGGTTGAGCAGATGTGTAAGTTATTCTATCATTCAGTGATTGTTTATTGTTTGTAGTACTTGTGACGTCAGTTTTATATGTTTTCGTTTGAAATTATTGTGAATGTAGGCCGTAAGGAGAGCTTTGAGGGATTATAATGTTTTATTTTTTAATTAGACATTTAAGTAAATAGTTATCGTACTCGAAGTAAATTTTTTTTTCGTTGAGCAATTTGGGCAGCCATGCTAAATACGTCTGTTACTTATGAGATTATTTCTATAAATACTTAATATTGTTAACATTGAGATTTTCCCAAAAAAACTTCTTTCAGTACAAAATGTTTACACCACAAAATATTAGAGTTTTCTCACCGTTTTGGATAGTGTTTCAACAAAACTTCCTCTTTTCTTCATAAAAGTTAGAATATTTGTTTTTTTAGGCTTTTTCTTTTTCTTTACTTTGGCTGCTTGAGTTGGGACAATATAAAATACTGAAATTTCTAGGAAAGAAATACGAATTAGCATTCTTGTGTATTCACCTTAATAAATATATTGGTTTCAACATGCTACACTTATCTTTGCCTGAAATTTAGTTTATATAATTAGCTAACTTAGTTGTCTTTGTCATACACCATAGCCCCATTAATCTGTAATGCAAGAAACCCAAGAAAAAAGAATTTAAAAATGTGTGAACTTGGTCAAAAATCTTGTCAAAAAAAATTTGTTAATAAATTTTGATCACTATAATCTTCCAATCTCTATTGTAAATTATAATGAAATTTATTGAGCTATCTACTACAATATTAAATTTAAAATTTTAGAGCTAAAAATTAAAAAATAACGATGTTTTAATCATTCATGCTTTTTACATTAGAAATGGCAGTTTTGGTGCATTTTTTTGGTGAAATCTAGTAAAGGAATTTTAGTAGTTAACTTACATTTATCCAACAATTCCATCTTGTTGTTAAAATCAGTGAATGGCAAATGCGGTCATAGATCACAATTACAATCTAGGTAAAATAATAATGACAGATTTAGCCGTAACAGATGGTAGGTTATTTTTAGTACTAGATTTTAAAATATACTTTTTCACATTATCAATGAGCCCTTCTCTTGGTCATGTTTATATTTCTTTTCGACTTTGTCATAATTGTTCATCACTTTTTATGTTTCTCTTTTGATTTTCTCTTGACAAACTTCTTTTACACTTTATGTTCTTTGATATAACCATCAATTTCTATTGGCAACATATTATCAACATCATTTTTTTGAGTTTTCTCAGCTTTGTTTACAAATACTTTTTTGGACTTCTATAAGGGTTGCAATTATGACTACATTCAATGAAACCCACCATATACATGTATGCTCAATGCATAAAAATAATTATTTAAGCTAAAATGATTAATATTTCCTCTCTTAATATTAACATACTTTATGTCCGAATTAGTTTAAATTGATTTTATTCATATAAAAAAAATATTCTGCCATTAAAAAGATGAAATAGGTTTACTTCTACAAACTATAAATGTATATAATATCCTAAAAGTAAACATTGGTTTTGAAATTAACACTTTCACAGTACAATTAATTTACATCAAGTTGTTATTTACAAGATATTTCTAAATGTAAAGAATCAAATGGATTTTATCTTTTACACTAACTTAATTTAGTCCATTTTACATTCCGTAAGAATTCTGTTCATTATTATCACATAACACTTTTTAACTTCAAAAACCAACTAGAAAACATTTCAAACAAAAACTTGGAAAATTCAGAACTCATTCATACAAGTTCCAAAATCCACAATCCCAAGTGCATAAAAATCCCCTTTCAAAGTCCTACAAGAGAACTGAAACTGTAATACCTCTAATAAAGCTACCATATGCCACACCCAAATCTTAAGGTTTCTGACGCCCCTACAATTCACGTCCAAAACAATGACCATTCCCGGTGCAGCAAAGCAACTTGTGGGCAACACAATAATCAGGCTGCTCCAGTGTCCATCAGAACACCGAATCCATGCAAGAATATGGCGACACTGTGCACCCTTTGGCTGCGGAATCGTGGAACTTGCAAATCAGGCAGCAGGAGGGTCTCCGGAGCCATCCCGATTCGCGCTGCACCAGCTGGGGTTCCACTGTTCATCACCAGTAGGCAGGCATACGAGAAGCTATCTTCCCATAGAAAATTCAATAAAAAAATCACACCACAAAAAGTCCATGACGGATGAGAAAATGCGGATGGAATCTGTATATCAAGCCAAAATGGCTTGCTTGGGCAATTAGGGGTTAAGTCAAGGTTACCGGAGTACATGAATATTCCTGTATTTGCAAATTTTGGCTACGTACTTGTGGCTAGATTTATACGTACTTACAGATTATTTTACGTACTTGTTAATAACCATCATTGGAATATTCTAAATACTTTAGAAGTACAAAAAATTTGTATGTATATGAAAGATTCTTGGAACAATTACAGCATATTCTCTGTACTCCGGTAACCATGGGTTAAGTCCATCATTGCATTATTATATGTTTTAAATGATCGTGAAAATGTGGAGATTTGAGATTGAGTAATATGCCATCCGTTTTTGAAGAATGTAAATATATGTAGTTAACCTTATTTGAGAAATGCAGCCTTTCCTACACGTAGAGTGCGGCGGATGATTCACATCTTTGTGTATTATCCTACTCGAACTTACGTTTACGTGAAACAACTTAAACCTTGCAAACTGTAAAAGTTACTAATTACCGTAGGTTACAAGCAGCTTGGGCACTATTTAGCCTAATAATTAATTAAGGACTTAAATAATATTTCAAAATTGGGTAGTTCTGACTTACACTCTGCAATTTACTCTTCAACACCATCACATTCCACTACTAGTATCATAAGTTAATTGTATTTGTGGAGGCAAGCAAAGTCTAGAATTTTGGGAATATTTAGGCAAACTTATAATTAATTGTATTTTGCCTAAGAACCTAATTACCCATGGTCGTGCTATGGCAAAAATGATCAATAGTAAAGTTGATATGAATGACCAATTGTATGTATCTTGAAGCGCATCTCTAGGTGATTATGAAAACGGATGGCCTGCATTTCACTGAAATAAAATATAATGAAATCCAGCCAATCGCTCACTGTTGTCACCTCATTGGACAATACGAGCAGTAATGACATTGTCAACGACCGTGTGCCCACTACTGTCTCCCCATTGGACAGTAGCGGATTCTGTTGTCAGCGGGGCGAATTTTGTTGTTAGCGGGCAGAATATCCACCAATGAGATTTCTTATAGAGGCGTCAGCGGGCAGCAGTTCACCTACCTTTGGGCTGTTTTACAAGGATCGTTGCAGACCCTATTTTTCCCCTAATGCAACTTGTCTTTCAATGGCAACCATGATGTGAAACATAGTTATAATGTCATAATTATATTGGTCCCTTGAAATATAGTCTCCGAGTTTTGCATAGGTATTACCTCATATCATCTAAGTCATTTTGTATGGGATGAACTGATGTTGATTTTAGAGGCTACAATTAACTCACAAACTATATTTGCTAGCTTGAAAATAGAAAATGTAATCCAATGATTTCATGACACTCAATTCTATAAACAAAGCATTTAAAATTTAATATATATTAAATATGTGAGGTTAGTGAATGGAATTCAAGTTAATCAATATAAAAAATAGTGCTTTTGTTGTGAAACAACACACAAATGAGCTTGTTACAATTTAATGGAAAAATGTAGTAATAGAAAATCTCATAAATCTATAAGATTACACAAATTAAAATGATTAAGTTGCCACAAAGTCTTTGCTTTTATTTCTTTGTCCTATTGAAGCACCTCTACTGGTGGAAGGAACAAACACTTATCTACGTTGGTCACCTTTAAAGACTATAACTTCTTTTCTTATTTAACATGTTTCATTCATATATTATTTAACATTACTTGGAATTATATAAAGAAAGTATGATTTGCCATTAAATAAGATGAAATAATTTAACTTCTACAAATTGTAAATATATATTATTTCTTTGAAGCAAGAATAATTTAAAAATAAGTTTACATTATTTACAAACTGTCATTTATTTTCTGTTTGTCTACTTACTTGTAAATATTTGTAAATGTACAATATTAAATGGCTTATATAATCTGCACTTATTCAAATGAGTTTATTTTGCATTCCTAAAAGAATCAGAATTGTTATTAAAATTATTTTCAAAGTCATTTTATTTTGTCTACATTGACTTATAATTAAACATAATTTACTTTGCTCATTCTCAATAACTTATAGATATATAAGAATTTGTCGTTAATCTATATTTGGTTGCTAAGACCTTGGTGATTTCTCAAGTTGAGAAAAACAAAATTTTCAAGAATGAAATGCCTTCAAAACCAATCATCCTTGAGTTTAAAGACAACCCTTTCTTACACAACAATTAGAATAAAACCACTAAGCTTTTTTCTGCCTCCCAACTATTTTGTCTATATAAAACAACACAATAAAAAAACTCAAATAATCTTTTGAAAACTCAAGGTGACTTCAAGAATGGCTCTATGATCACATATTCAACTAAAGCACGAATAAATAACACGAAAGCATTCTAAATAAAACCTCAAAAATCCAGAACTCATTCACACAGTATCCAAAACTACAATCTCAAGCGCATAGAAATCCCCTTCCAAAATCCTACGAGGAAACTAGAAGTGCAATACTTCTACTAAAAGCTACCATGAGCAACACCCAAACCCAAAGGTTTCAGAAGCAGCAAAATGACAATTCCAGGTGCAGCAAAGCAACTTGTCGGTAACACAGTAATCCTGCTCACAGAACACCGAGTCCATGCAAGAATATGGCAACACTGTGCACCCTTCAGCTGCGGAATCCTGGAACTTGGAAGGGATGGCGAACCAGGCAGGAGCTGGGGTTGCACTGTTCACCACCACTTGGCCGGCAACACGCGGGGGTTGACGTAATTGTGGCCTTTGAAGATTGATGGGGTCGCTCTCTGGAGGGTTCGATCCACAGTGTTTGGTGATCTTCAGTTTCGGCTCTGCGATGGTTAGCGAGAGGTAGGCACCGTTGCGATGGGTCACAGTTCCTTTCCTGAGCGTCTTCAAGTGTCCTTCTTTTATCCCTGTTGCGATCTAGGCTTTGTGCGTCTGCCTGTAAAGCAAGGTTCCGTTCGAGGTGCTGTTGACTTAGCGTGCACGGGAGTGATTGCTGTGTTGGGGACTTGATTCAGTTTGGAAGCTGGTCATCGGAGGAGTGGATAGTCGCGGCCAGTGTGGCCGTTCCAGTCAGCGGTACCAAATCTAGCGTCCCCTTCCCAATCTTCGGTGGTATCAAGGATCAACATGATTGCACACTTGTACGCTGTGTGCAGGATCTAGAGGACAGAGTTTATGCTCACAAATTTTAGCAAGTTCTGCATGGTTTACATGCAAGGGAAGTGTAGATATCTGTATGTGAACAAACTTAGGAATTGTCAGGTGTATACTGGCCCTGTGACGGCACAGCGATGATGTCGACGGTAACACGCTGATGCTTGCATCTCGGCAAATCTGAATATATTCCACGAAGAACACGTACTTTTATGTACGAGTGCGCAGCCCGCCCATCGTTGAATATATAAGCTCTGTTCGGTTCGCTCTTTATGCATTTCATGAATCCACTCTTCAAACTGCCAATCTCCAAGAGGAAACATGTACCAACCAGACTCTTTTTCATTTGCAATCAGCTTCACTTTTACTTGAATTCTCCACTATGATCATGGGCATTTGAGATCGTGGTTTCTATTCCAAAGAATTGCTTTAGAAATGTTGCCACAGTTCTCCTTCTCTTAACCTAAGGTGAATATCGTTTCTCTTGCGCTGGTGTGGCTGGTGTGTCATGATATTCCTATTCTCACATAGGGCTGACTTTCACATGATGAAACAGGGGAGTGGGAGGCTGTAGACGATTTCAGATTGTTTCCATCAGCAAACCTGGTTGTACAGATGTAATGGGAAGGATTTAGGACCAGGCAGGAGGGTTCCCGGAGTCATAGCGGTGCACCAGCTGGGGTTCCATTGTTCACCACTACAAGGCCGGCAACGCGCGGGGGCTGCTGTGGCCATTGAAGATTTCATGGGATCGCTCTCTGAAGGGTTTGGATTTCCAGTGTTTCGTGATCTTTAGTTTCGACTTTGCGATGATCAGCGAGAGGTAGGCACTGTTGCGTAGAGTTACAATTCCATTCTTGTGTATTTTGAAGTGTTCCTCCTTTTTCCCTTTTTGTGATCTAGGCTTTTTGCGTCTGCGAGGAGATTGATCTGCATTTCTACGCCTGTCTGTAAACCAAGGTTTTGTTCTAGGTGCCGCTGGAATAGCGTTTATGGGAGTGGTTGCTGTATTGGGGACTTCATTCCGATTTGGAAGTCGGTCATCGGAGGAGTGGATAGTAGTGGGGAGGGGAAGACGGAAACGAGTGCGATCTCTTCCTTGCACAAGGTTGCAGAACTTGGATGTTCGATTCAGTTGAGTCGGAGCTAGGGTTTGGGGCGTAATTGAGTGGAGTGAGCCACGGTTGATTTGCGGGAGCGAGGGTGGAGCTGGAGCTCCTGGTTGGCGATGGAAGAGACGCCGGTGGTGTTGTGGAGCTTCGTTCTGCGGTTGAGTTGAGATTGAGGTTTTTTGAAGGATGGAGCGAGCTGGTGATGTGCGTAGGTAGTGGATGCAGTGGCTTTTGCCGGCAGTGAGGTGAGGCGAGGAAGTGGAGGAGGTGTCTGGAAAGCTTTGGGATGAACGGGTTTAAGGTTGAGGTGATTTGGTGCGATGATCAGCTTACAGGAGTTTCGGTCCCGGTCCGGTAGAGGGGAGGTCTGTGAGAAGGAATCAAGTCAATGCAACTCTAGGTACCTGTTTCTGAATCTGTACTCTTTGTCGTTCTTCGTGCTTTGTTTTGACGTGTAGGTTAGATCGGGGCAAGGTTTGTTTGAGCGTTTCAGTTTTATCCTTTTTTTGTATGTGGTGTCAGTCGATGGAGGTTACATTATGCAGCTCATAGAGGGAAAGATATATCCATTTTGTGCCGTCGCCATTTTATTCTTGATTAATACAGGTGGCCCATGGATTATGTGGTCATGATGTGGAGTTCTGACTTCTTTTAATGAGCTTAGCTCTCAGAATTGAGTTCCAGGATCGTGTTTTTTCTTCGAGCAATTTGTCTGCTCAGGGCACTTGTAGATCGAGTGAGTGCCTGATAGATTTAACGGAACGTACGATTAGTTTCTTGTTGGGAGCTCAAATAAGTTTGGAATGGTTCCTGTTCTGAAACCTCTCAGAAATAGGCTCTACCCGAATGTGAGAATCTCTGTGCATAAACCGCATCTTCCTGCCTGCCAGTTGTCTCTGGTATTTCATCCGGAGAGTCGATTTTTTCCGGTTCTAGATCTAGCACCCGAATGTGACATGGTTGGTGATTTGATCTCAAGAGCTTCACGATTGATTACTTTCCAAATGGTGCTAACCCCTGCAAGTCTTGGGGCTTGTTGCAGGCCATTCGTGGAGACAAAGGATTTCAATTGAGCGACTGTTGGTTTTGGAAAATGGCATCGACCAGTTCATCTGGCCGTGCTCAGTGTGAGCACGTTCATGATGTAACCGGCCAGATTTTCCAGGTGAGCGCCCCAGGAATTAGCCTAGGATCCCATTCAGTGAGCGCATTTTGGGCATCCCGCAGGCTACTCTACACTCACTGAAATGAAGCCAACTAAGTAATATTTCCCTTTCTGGCGACTTGGGTGCTTGGCTACTTGCGGTACATTTCTGATTTGCTGACCACTTCCTACGTTCAATATGACTCCAGGTGCCGATCAGTGTTGCTGTGAACTGCGAGCTAAGTGGGGTCGATATGGACAATGAAGTCCACGCTGAATGGTGAGTGCTTGTGTTTCGGTGCATTTCCTTTTCAATGGTCCATCAATCTTGTTTTGCAGTATGTCGGGCCAAAGGTATATACGTCCCTAGCTGCAATCTCAACTGTTTTGCTGCGATGGAGTATATAAGTTAAGATAAGAAAGGATTCTTTGCATCAAGTAGTAATTGCGTTGTTTCTTTTACTGGTGCACATGAAATTCACATCTGTAATAACATTTGGATTGTGTGCAGTGATCACATTTTGGACGCAAAACACAAGGTGTTTTTGAGCCATAGTGGTGCTCAAAAAGACTTTGTGGAGCAGCTATGTGTGGATTTGGAGAGATGTGATAGATACCCGTTCTTTGACAAGCGGCGAAGTAGCCTACCAATTGGAGAGAAGTTTCCAAAATTGATATTTGATGCTATTGAGCAATGTCACGTTGGGGTGGTGGTTCTATCCAAGGAGTTTTTTACAAGGAGCAAGTGGCCAATGTTGGAGTTGAATGCCATGGTGAAAGAGTTAAAGAGGCCTAGTTCAAGGATAAAGATCATTCCCATTTATTATCTCCTATCAATAGATGAATTTAAAGATATCGATATTCAAAATCAATGGACAGTGCAATGGGAAAAGTGGTCCGAAAAAGACATTCGCATAAATGTGGAAGAATGGAAAAATGCTCTCAAGGTTTTAGCTTCAATCAATGGTTTGGTTATTAAAAGAGGTTGTAGTGATGTGCAATTTCGAGAAGAGATTGTGATGGAGGTGTGTGGAGTAGTGACTCCAGAAACAAGATGGGATGACTCCTATGTCCAAGGACGGTCACGAAGTTGTAAGGTGAGTAAAAATTGCTTAATAGCTTTCTTGGACTATTTCTACAATTGCACAATGTTAATTCAATTATTGACAAACATTGAAGCACGTGTAATGTCTATGAAAAGCTTATGGACCTCTTATTCTTGCATAAGCCATAATTGATTAATTTGTTTTACAAAACTACCATATGCTTAAATGAAGATGGTTCCATTTAATAATTTTGATTTTTGATTATGGTATACAGGTCATCCAAGATAAGATGGATGAAGTGCTAACAAATTCAAATTCAAGGGTTTGTATCGTGGGCCTGTATGGAATGGGTGGTATTGGTAAAACTACCATTTCTAAAGCCTTGTGCAACGAGCTTGCTCTCAAGTTTT
Source organism: Ceratodon purpureus (assembly GCA_014871385.1). Lineage (NCBI taxonomy): Eukaryota > Viridiplantae > Streptophyta > Bryopsida > Pseudoditrichales > Ditrichaceae > Ceratodon > Ceratodon purpureus. The sequence goes on along the minus strand of CM026433.1, from coordinate 5,045,621 downwards.
GTGACAATGTATGCCATATTGAGTTGGGACGTGGAAGTGAATTGGAATTGTTGCGAAAAGCATTGAAGAAGTTATCAAAGATAAGGCACGATGTTTTGGACAAATTGGACGACATAGAATTGGTAAGTGCAAGCTTAATACATTAAGATTAGAGCATTTAATTTTGGTGATTTGTGGTATTCAAATTTGGTAATAACATATATAAGCATCCTGTTCGAATGACTTGTTTGTAGGGTTATGCATACTTGAAGAAGCAGTTGTGCACTCAACCAATATTCCTTGCTCTGGATAACGTCCACGATGACTTCAAGACATTGGAGGTTGCACAGAGATATTTGAAAGCAAGTTATGGAAGCGGTAGTGTAGTGTTGGTCACTGCACGTTCTCTAAGTGTCCTGAAGAAGTTGAATCTGGATGCAAGGAATTGTTTGGAAATGCCGGAGTTGGAAGAAGATGAGGCAGAGACCTTGTTTCTGAGTTATGCGGATTTGCCATCACGACATGAAGTTGATGAGGGGCTTTTGAAGGACTGCATTGAGCGGTGCCATTTCTTGAAAGGCGATGGCAGAAGCAGACACTACCATCCTCTTGCACTGAAGGTCTTGGGTCAACAGCTTGGGTTCAACACGACAAAGTGGGCCGCACAATTACGCAGCATCGACGCATTCAATCAGCTAAAATATAGAACACATCCAGTGTTTTCCATCTTGAGGAATAGCTATGACTCATTGGATCGCAAACATCAGATGGTGTTCATGGACCTTGCCTTGCTGATATTGCCTGGTTTTGATCATCCTTTTGTAGGTGTGACAAGGCGGGATGTGTTGTGTTATCTCCATGAAGCAGCAGTTGAAGATGTGAAGGACATGGTGAGGGTTGTGACTTGTACTTTGAACATTTTGAATCTACTGTGTCATGAAGATCATGAGGACAACCCATGGGCCTCTATTGCATGTGATTTGAGGTCGGTGATATACTAGATGTTTAATTGAGTAATAGAGTTATGTTTATAGTTGTGTTCTCAAAGCTCTTTGTGGCTTAAAATTTGAATGTGAGAATGAGGCGGGGTGGTTGTTTCTGTGTGTAGCTTGAGGTGCTGAAGAGGAAATCTCTTCTGGAGGACTTGACTGACGACTTCACGAGAATTGGCATGCACGACTTATGGATTGAGTTTGCCGTTGCGGAAACCAAGGCCCAAGATGGCAGAGAGCAACGTTGGGTGTACCATGTGGACGGAAAGAAGGCACTTGGAAGAAGTGGTGGGTGGAGAGAGACTGTGGAGAGAATGTGCTTCTTGGAGGAGGGGTGGAGGGGTTTGGAGGGAGTCGATCTGACTGACTTTGTGAACGTGGAAGCGTTCAAGTTGAAAGTAAATATCTTGACGCCGGTTTGTGACCTGGATTTGGATTTGAGTGGATTGAAGCACCTCAAGAGCTTGGAGTTGGACACTCCTGGGCTGACAGTGAGAGCTGAAGGACTGAGCTCATTATCGAGCCTTGTTTTTCTGTCCTGGATCACGCCTCGATTTGGACCATGTTTGGATGGGATTGGACGCCTAACAAAGCTCCAGGTGCTTGAACTTGAGGGTTGCAAGGGTACGGAAGTGCTTGATTTGACGGAGCTGAGATTCTTGCGGAATGTTGGGATTTTCCGATTTCCGGACTTGGTTTCGTTGAAAGGCTTAAGTTCAAGGATGGCCGATTTACGGATCCTGAGGATAGTTGACTGCAAGTCGTTCCGAGAGTGCCCTGGCGTGGGTGAATTGTATGCTTTGGAGCTGCTTGTGTTAATGGGATGTGGTATGCTGGAAAAGCTGCCGTGTTTAGGGCGGCTGACGAAATTGAGGGAGTTGATCATTTGTGATTGCAAGTCCATAAGGGCAGTGCCTGGGTTAAGCGACCTGGTTTCTTTGAAGGAGTTTTCTGCTTTCGGCTCTTCGAAACTTGTCATGTTGCCTGATCTGGCGAAGCTCACAAAACTGCGGATATTGGGCATACCTAAGTGCCCTGTACAGGAAGTTCCAGGCTTGGATGCTCTGTTTTCCATGACAGAACTTCATGCCTCTTTTGGTAAGCTGTCAGGAGAGGCGCCAGTTCTTTCCAAGCTGTCAGCGCTGAAAGTTGTGTCCATTGACGGATGGAATGGACCAATATGGGCGAGTATACGAAGCCTGCTGATGTTGGAGGAGCTTGGACTAACTTGGTGCAAAGGTGACGATGTGATGCCCGACCTGCAGAATTTGGAGAGGTTGAGGATGGTGAGCTTAGAGGATTGCGAGTACAAGGACTTGTCGGGATTGAGCAATTCAACAGCTTTGGAGACTCTTTTGTTGCATCGTTGTGAGAAGTTGGAGAGATTACCTGAATTTGGGAGGCTTACAAAATTGACTACGCTTGAAATCTTGGGTTGCCCGAATCTAAGTGACTGGCGGAGTGAATGTACATTGTGCTCGTTAAAAACTCTAGCAGTGGATGGATCCTCAGTGACGAGCTTCGTGCGAGATCTTGAAACATTGACAAGGTTGCGTGAACTGGATCTTTGGGAGAGCGAATGTGAGAATGTGCTCAGCCTGACATCTCTATGTTCGCAACTGGAGGTTCTCTCGATCAACCGATTTTCGAAGATGGAAGCATTGGATCTTACTAATTTCTCTCATCTGGTGAAGCTAGAGCTTAGAGGCTGTAGTGCTTTAGAAAGGGTGACTTGCGGCAATCCCTTGACGGAATTGACCAAGTTGAAAGTGTTTAATTGTGAGAGTCTGGTAGAAATTCCAGATTTGAGTACATTTCCGCAATTGGAAGAACTTTGGCTTGAGGAATGTAGAGCGCTGACAAAGTTGAGTTGCAGCGAACGATTGACAGCTGTGAGGAAGATCGAACTTATTGGTTGTGATCTCAATGAGGAAGTGCTGGATTTGAGTAGGTTTCCAAATCTGACAGAGTTCAGGGTAAAGGACGCATCTGATGAAAGTGGTCCTCGGATGAGGATGAAGCTGATGAGAGTAGTTAAGACGATGAGAACGTTCTTCAGGTCGAAGCAGCAGCACATGCTTCATCATAGTCGTTGCATCTGTGGATGATTGGTGTCGGGGTGCGTTGGGTGAATATTTAAAACTCAGGTTGTCAATATTCCTGTTTCATGTTAGTTATTATACGATCATGTGGTTGTTGTGGAATAGCTGGGTGATCCGCCGCTTACGATGTATCTGCTGAACCTCAAAAAAAAAATTGATTTGTCCTAGTTTTTACCCTGCTTCAACCGAAAAGTTAGAGAATACTGTCCTTCATAATTTTTGGATATGGCACCAGGTGATGTGGAAAGCTTGAGGGCCGAGTGTCATCGGAAACGGCGTCAATGAAGAAGATGCTGCAAGCTGTGAAGAAACAGAGTGCTGTGGTAAAATTGGCGCAGCGAAGAGCTGAAGCGGGTGTGGCTGCGATTGTGGCTGCTTCTAATGGTTGTCTGGATGCTTTCGACTCGCACTCTGAAAATGAGGGAGCGTTATCTGAAGTCGGATCGCGATAACGTGCCACTTCTGAGGTATCCGATAACGGTAGCAGGGTCAGAAGCAATGGTGATGCCTTGGCTGAGAAGGATTACTCGGGGGAACGTAAAGCATTTGCTTTGGAAGCTTGTCGAAATGCCGAAGAGAGGAAGAAGCTTGACGCTGATAGCGAAGCACTTGCTTCATGATGTCGCGAAAGAGAAAGAGAATTTCGAAGCTGAGCATGAAGCACTTGAGTCAAACGCTCATCGAAGCGCCGAAGCAAAAGTGAAGCTTGAAGCTGAGTTTAGGGGTTCGAAGTTGGCCTCTGATCATATTCTGGCGCAGTTGATGGAAAAGAACAGGTCACTTGAATCTCAACTCCAGAAAATAGCACACACTAGGGTTGAGACTCCGGGGAAGTGGATCATCAGTTTGGAAGGGGTGAGAGTGTCTGATCATGTAGATTCCCTGTCGAATCCTCTTCTTATGCAGCAATCGAAAGAACCAGTTCACCACCCCCTCCTACTGCCGAGCAACAGATCCTAACACTGGCCCGGCTTCAGGCACAGAAAGAGGAAGTAGCCAGGTGCCTGCGCCACATATTGCAAGAGGAAATCAAGGAGTTGGAACAAGAGAACCGGCTTCGTGTTCACCAGATCACAATTCTGAAAGAAGAGTATCAGAACTCGGAACGAAATCAGAAACGGTCGAGTGTGGACATGATCTACGTTAAAAATGTCGTCCTGAAACTGTTGGAGACTGGGGAGGTAGAAGCTTTGTTGCCGGTGATAGCAATGCTCCTCCAGTTTAGTCCGGATGAGCTGCGGCGATGTCAAGAGGCCTACCGGATGCAAGCTGTGGCCGAAGTCCCTTTCAATGGGGCGGCCGCGGTCATGGACGCCGCTACATCTGCTCCCCGACCATTGCTTTCGAGATTTACGTTGAGCTGATGATTGACAGGTAGGCTGAACAGCAGTGTTTCGATTGTAGCTGATATACATATAATTTCAAGGGAGCTTGCACGCGATTCTGGATCAAGTTGTGATCCAGTGATGCGAGTTGTTCATTATGGAGTTGAAGCTAGACTAAGTAGGGCAGAAGGCAAGTTAGGTAGAGGGTATTTGTTGCCAATGCCTGTTTCGCAGGTAGGATGGCAAGCAATGATGTGTTTCCCAGGCGAGCGGTGTAGCGGACGATTATGTGTAGTTTCCTTGGAACAGATTTTTCCTGGAGAGGGTAGTACTCTTAGCAGGATGCAAAGAGATACCAGAATCTATACCTGCTTGCTGTGATGGCATGAGTTTCAGAATCTGGAACAATGTCACTAAATTCTTTTAACACCTTCATGATTTGCACACTTGCGGATGTTGTGTTTCATTTTAGGGTTAGGGTTCGTATTTCAGGTTACTGAGAGTTCGTCGTTTTTTCGGAGTGTTCGGTTTGTGATAAACTTTGATACATAGCCTACTCCATGAAATCAGGACCTATCGTGGCATATTCTGGTTTGCCCAGAGAAGTGAGATTACTGGCCGTAGTGTACTACCTATGAATTTAGCAAGCAGTGAATGACCAAAGAGCCCACACATGATCGCAACTTTCCATTACGACAGTTCGTTAACAAAGAATTTCCATGCATGAAAAGCAAATGTTTGCAAATCTTGAGTCGTAGGCTATGCTAGGTAGAGTATTGGGCACGGTCTGCTCCGGCTGTAGCGAGATTGTCCATGCAACCTACCTCGTCGCTTCGCGACTTGGTAGGTAGCATGAACAATCCCGCTACAGCCCATAGCGAACCATGCCCAATACTCTACCTAGTACAGAACGGATGCTATTTGATGCGTTTAGTGCTGATTAAGACTCCGTCGTTGCATTATTATATGTTTTGAATGATTGTGAAATAGTGGAGATTTGAGATTGAATAACATGCCATACGTTTTTGAAGAATGTAAATATGGTAGGAGCACCTAAAATCACCACAGCCCCCAAATTCACCATGATCCCAGTACCCTCCAGAACCTCTAAAAGCGAATTGTCAGTCCTCATTTGGAGGACTAGTTTGCTTATTGGTCACCTTGCTAGTGGTCACCTTGCCTTGAACTTTCACAATCAAAGAATATGGTTTTGGGTTCAATGGTGTGCAAAGTTGAGGACCACTATTATTGCTCATAGGAAATTCTAAGTTATAAATGGATCACAGAGTACTTTGCAGTTTGAGAATTGCAAATTTTATGATGCAAATTTTTGCATTCCTCATGAAATCCTATTTTGAAGATAAGAATTTTTTTTTAAAGGATTTTTGAATTGCTAAATATAGGACAGATTGCTTAAGTTGGTGATTTTAGGTGCTTCTACCGTACATGTAGTTAACCTAATTTGAGAAATGCAGCCTTTTCGCACTGAGAGTGCGGCAGATGTTTCACGTCTTTGTGTACTATCCTACTAAAACTTACATTTGCGTAAAACAGCTAAAACCATGCAAAATGTAAAAGTTACTTATATCCGTAGATTACTATTAGTTTGGGGACTGTTTAGCCTAATAATTTATTAAAGTGCATAAATAATATTTCAAAATTAGGCAATTTTAACTTACACTTTGCAGTGTACTCTTTAACACCATCACATTCCACTAGTAGCACAATAAGTTAATTGTTTTTTTGGGAGCAAGCAAAGTCAAGAATTTCGAGAAAATTTAGGCGAACTTGTATTTAGTTATTTTTTGCATCAATTGCTAATACCCTATGGTAGTACTATGACAAAAAAAGATCAATATGGAATGACCAATTGTGTGTTTGCATTAAATTAGTTGTGTACCTCGACGAGCATGTTTAAGTGATTATGAGAACGGATGGCCTACATTAAATGAGTTGTTGTGTATCTTGAAGCGCATCTCTATGTGATTAACAAGACGGATGGTCTACATTTCAGTGATATTAAATTGAATGAAATCAAGACACATAAAGCAACAATTCAGACCATGGTCTTAAAATACTATAGATTTGCTGGATTAGCCTAGCTTCTTGGCCCTGAGGCCTTTTCGTATAAGAAAATTGGTCCTAATAATATCTTTTTATAAAGGATTCTTGAGGGCTTCCTTTATCCCAAAATAGGCTGAATTTGCATGCAATGAGCCCCTAGGAAAGTTTGGTCCACCCTCTATGTGTAAAGCCACTCTTAGTTTGGAATTAGCAAATCATTAGAGTACCCCAAATCAACTTGTCTTTTAATGGCAATCCGGATGTAAAACATAGTTATAATGTCATAATTATATTGGTCCTCTGACATATGGCCTCTAAGTATTGGATAGGTATTACCTCATATTATATAACTCATTTTCTATGGATTGAGCTAAAGTTGATTTTAGGCGCTACAATTGACCCACAAACTAATTTTAAATGCTTTATTTATAGAATTGAATGTCATGAAATCATTGGATTATAGTCTCCATTAAGATATATTAAATATGTGTGTTAATTGAATAGAATTCATGTTAATCTATGTGAAAAATAGTGCTTTTGTAAGATTACACAAATTAAAATGATTAAGTTGCCACAAAGTCTAATGGTAAATTGAATGTTATGCTTTGTAAGATTCATGAGAAGGGTCTTTTCTATTCCTGCATATGTAGTTTAGATACTTATTGAGATATTTTTAGATTCTTTCCTAAGATAATTTATTCCATGAATGTTTTTTTCATCATTAAAGTCATTTCTACAATATGTAGTAATGAAGTCTACAAATCAATACACAAGCTTAGAAAGTCAATAGAACAAATACTTTTGCTCTGAAAAATGCTATGTTCTTACATCCACAATCGTACCATCTGAAAACATAAATGATTGATGTATTGATACCTTAACAATCACTCAATTTTTTTATCTTGATTTATTTTCACATTCATATAGTAAGCCCATATTTCTTGCTTGTGCTTGGTTTCTTTTTCACCTTGTTACTCTTATGCATCATCTCTTAATGTTTATTTCCCCAACTTTTCCGTTTAATATACTTGTTTCTCATTAAATGCTCTACATAGTATGGATGTGGCTAATTTCTCTTTGTAATGATGAATCTCATAATCTTTTATGATTTCAAAAATTCCTTATAGTCACAAGATTATTTCCATGCTTGTTATTCTATCTACAACATAACATACAAATCATCTTCTATCTACAACATAACATACAAATCATCTTCTATCTACAACATAACATACAAATCATCTTCTATCTACAACATAACATACAAATCATCTTCTATCATTTCATCTTTACTTTGTTTACAATTTAATTTGAAACTTCCTTAGTGATTGCGACAAGGAATAGATTCAACCAAACTTAACAAATACATTTGTAACCTTCACCAAGACTTTGAACACTTATGGTTATTAGCTATTGGTGATTAATTACTAAAGTGTTTACTGTTGAAAAAAAATAGTAGTTCTTTACTTCTATTTCTTTGTTCTATTGAGGCAACTCTAGCGGTGGAATGAATAAACACTTATCTACGTTGGTCACCTTTAGAGACTATAACTTCTTTTCTTATTTAACATGTTTCATTCATATATTATTTAACATTACTTGGAATTATATAAAGAAAGTATGTTTTGCCATTAAATAAGATGAAATAAGTTAACTTCTACAAATTGTAAATATATATTATTTTTTTGAAGCAAGAATAATTTAAAAATAAGATTACATTATTTACAAACTGTCATTTAATTCTTGTTTGTTTACTTATTTGTAAATATTTGAAAATGTACAATATTAAATGGCTTATATAATCTGCACTTACTCAATTGAGTTTATTTTGCATTCCTAAAAGAATCGGAATTGTTATTAAAGTTATTTTCAAAATCATTTTATTTTATCTACGTTGACTTCTAATTAAACATAATCTACTTTGCTCATTCTCAATAACTTATAGATATATAAGAATTTGTCGTTACTCTATATTTGGTTGCTAAGACCTTGGTGATTTCCGTAAATTGAGGAAAACTAAAATTTCAAGAATGAAATGCCTTCAAAACCAATCATCCTTGAGTTTAAAGACAACCTTTTTTTTACACAACAATTAGAATAAAACCACTAAACTTTTTTCTGCCTCCCAACTATTTTGTCTATATAAAACAACACAATAAAAAAAACTCAAATAATCTTTTAAAAACTCAAGGTGACTTTAAGAATGGCTCTATGATCACATATTCAACTATAAAATAAATAGCACGAAAGCATTCTAAATAAAACCTCAAAATTCCAGAACTCATTCACACAGTATCCAAAAACTACAATCTCAAGCGCATAGAAATCCCCTTCCAAAATCCTACGAGGAAACTATTAAGTGCATTACTTCTACTAAAAGCTACAATGAGCAACACCCAAACCCAAAGGTTTCAGAAGCAGCAAAATGACCATTCCAGGTGCAGCAAAGCAACTTGTCGGTAACACAGTAATCCTGCTCACAGAACACCGAGTCCATGCAATAATATGGCAACACTGTGCACCCTTCAGCTGCGGAATCCTGGAAGGAATGGCGAACCAGGCAGGAGCTGGGGTTGCACTGTTCACCACCACTTGGCCGGCAACGCGCGGGGGTTGTTATAATTGTGGCCTTTGAACATTGCTGGGGTCGCTCTCTGGAGGGTTTCGATCTACAGTGTTTGGTGATCTTCAGTTTCGGCTCTGCGATGGTTAGCGAGAGGTAGGCACCGTACGTGCGTTGGGTTACAGTTCCGTTCCTGAGCGTCTTCAAGTGTCCTTCTTTTGTCCTTGTTGCGATCTAGGCTTTGTATGTCTGCCTGTAAAGCAAGGTTCCGTTCGAGGTGCTGTTGACTTAGCGTGCACGGGAGTGATTGCTGCGTTGGGGACTTGATTCAGTTTGGAAGTCGGTTATCAGAGGAGTGGATAGACGCAGCCAGCTGTGGCCGTTCCAGTCAGCGGTACCAAATCTAGCGTCCCCTTCCCAGTCTTCTGTGGTATCAAGGATTAACATGATTGCACACTTGTACGCTGTGTGCAGGATCTAGAGGACAGAGGTTATGCTCACAAGTCTTAGCAACTGCATGGTTTATACGCAAGGGAAGTGTAGATCTCTGTATGTGAACAAACTTAGGAATTGTCAGGTGTATACTGGCCCTGTGACGGCACAGCGATGATGTCGACGGTACCACGCTGATGCTTGCATCTCAGCAAATCCGAATATATTCCACGAAGAACACGTACTTTAAATTTATCTATGAGTGCGTGCCCGCCCATCATTGAATGCTTATCGCACTTTATGCATTTCATGAATCCACGCCTTGAAGACGCTCTTCAAGCTGCCAATCTCCAAGAGGAAACAGGTAGCAACCAGACTCTTTTTCATTTGCAATCAGCTTCACCAAGTTGCTTGAATTCTCCATTATGATGAGCATTTGAAATCCTGGTTTCCATTTCAAACAATTGCTTTAGATATGTTGCCACAGTTCTCCTTCTGTTATCCTAAGGTGAATATCGTTTCCCTTGCGCTGGTGTGGCTGGTGTGAAATAACGTTCCTATTCTCACATAGGGCTGACTTTCAGATGATGAAACAGGGAAGTGGGAGGCTGTAGTCAATTTCAGATTGTTTCCATCAGCAGACTTGGTTGTACAGATGTAATGGAAGGGATGGCGAACCAGGCCGGAGGGTTGCCGGAGCCATAGCGGTGCACGAGCTGGGGTTCCACTGTTCACCACTACAAGGCCGGCAGCGCGCGGTTGCTGCTGTGGCCTTTGAAGATTCCTAGGGTTGCTCTCAGCGCGCGGTTTTCGATCTATATTGTTCGACGGTGATCTTTAGTATCGTCTTTGCGATGATCAGCGAGAGGTAGGCACCGCTGCCTAGAGCTAGAATTCCATTCTTGTGCATTTTGAAGTGTTCCTCCTTTTTTCCTTGTTATGATCTAAGCTTTTTGCTTCTGTGAGAAGATGAATCTGCATTTGTACGCCTGTCTGTAAACCAAGGTTTCGTTCTAGGTGCCGTTGGATTAGCGTTTATGGGAGTGGTTGCTGTGTTGGGGACTTGATTCAGTTTGGAAGTCGGTTGTCGGAGGAGTGGATAGTAGTGGGGAGGCCCTGTTTCTGGAAGACGGAAACAAACTGTGAGATCTCTTCTTTGCACAAGGTTGCATAGCTTGAGTGTTCGATTCATATGGAGTTTTCTGCTAGTGTGATTGAATATCTGGCGGTATGTTCGGTGGTTATGAATCTCAGGCTATATTTGTGATGGATTTGTTTGGTGCTGGAGGCTGCGGCCCGCTGGATTTAAGTCTGTTTGGATTCACTGACGATGAGCTTCTAGTCTCGATTAGTAGAGGAGGAAGTAATCCTTGAAAGTGTGGTGGAGTTTGTCAGTTTCATGACATGCATAGAGATTTGATTTGAAGATCTTCACTGTTGATTACTTTTGCATGGTGCTAACCCCTGCAAGTCTTGGGGCTTGTTGCAGGCCATTCATGGAGACTACTTAGGATTTTAATTGAGTGACTGTTGGTTTCGGGAAATGGCATCGACGAGTTCATCTGGCCGTGCTCAGTGTGAGCACATTGATGATGTAGCTGGCCAGAGTATTCAGGTGAGCACTCTGAGTAATCAGCCCGGGAGCCCATTTAGTGAGCGCATTTTTGGCATCCCGCAGGCTCCCTCTACACCCATTGTATTGGAGCCAACCAGCAAGTTCCACTCTGTAGCGACTTGGCTGCTTGGGTACTTGCGGTACACTTGTGTTGTGCTCGGATTTTTGGGCACTTGCCTACCTTCAATTCAAGTCGAGGCACGGGATGATGAAGGTGATATGATCAGTAATGTGGTGAACTGCGAGCTCAGTGGGGACAATGCAGACAATGAAGTTTATGATGAGAGGTGGGTGCTCGTGTTTAATTGGTGCACTTTCTTTTCCATGACATGAATGGTGGTTTGCATTGTGTGGGCCTCACGGAATATAGATTCCTGTCTCTAATGTCTACTCATTGGCAAATATGTGTGATGAACAAGAATGGATTCTTGATCCCAAGTAGAATTTGGGCTGATTTCAATTGTTCTTTTATTAATGCACGTGATATTCACATCTCTATGGACATTTGAATTGTGTTCAGTGATCACATCTTGGAGGCAAAACACAAGATTTTCCTCAGTCATAGTGGTGCTCAGAAAGACTTTGTGGAGCAACTATGTGTGGATTTGGAGAGATGCGATAGATACCCGTTCTTTGACAAGCGTCGGAGTAGCCTTCCAATTGGAGAAAAGTTTCCAAAATTGATTTTTGATGCTATTGAGCAATGTCACGTTGGGGTGGTGGTTCTATCCAAGGAGTTTTTTACAAAGAGCAAGTGGCCAATGTTGGAGTTAAATGCTATGGTGAAAGAGTCTAAGAAGCCTAGTTCAAGGATTAAGATCATTCCCATTTATTACCTCATATCAATAGAAGACTTCAAAGATATCAAGATTCAAAAGCAATGGATATCACATTGGCAAAAGTGGTCTAAAAAAGACATTCGCATAAAGGTGGAAGAATGGAAAGATGCTCTTAAGGTCTTAGCTTCAATCAATGGTTTGCTTATGAAAGGAGGTTGTTGTGATGTGCAATTTCGAGAAGAGATTGTGATGGAGGTGTGTGGATTAGTGTCTTCGGAAACAAGATGGGATGATTCCCATGTCCAAGGACGATCACGAAGTTGTAAGGTGAGTAAAAATTGTCTAATGGCTTTCTTGGACGTTATGTAGAATTGCACAATGGTACTTCAATTATTGACAAACATTGAAGTGTGTTATTTCTATAAATAGATTGTGGACCTTTTCATTCTTGCGTAGGCCATAATTATATATTTTTTTACAAAAGTTTAATGCACTTACAAGAGGATGGTTACTTTTAACAATTTTGACTTTTGATTATGGTACATAGGTCATCGAAGATAAGATGGATCAAGTGCTAACAAATTCAAATTCAAGGGTTTGTATTGTTGGCCTATATGGAATGGGTGGTATTGGTAAAACTACCATTTCTAAAGCTTTGTGCAACGAGCTTGCTCTCAAGTTTTGTGACAATGTATGCCATATTGAGTTGGGACGTGGAAGTGAATTGGAATTGTTGCGAAAAGCATTGAAGAAGTTATCAAAGATAAGGCACGATGTTTTGGACAAATTGGACGACATAGAATTGGTGAGTGCAAGCTTAATACATTGAGACTAGAGCATTTAATTTTGGTGATTTGTGGTATTCAAATTTGGTAATAACATATATAAGCATCCTGTTCGAATGACTTGTTTGTAGGGTTATGCATACTTGAAGAAGCAGTTGTGCACTCAACCAATATTCCTTACTTTGGATAACGTCCACGATGACTTCAAGACATTGGAGGTTGCTCAGACATATTTGAAAGCAAGTTATGGAAGCGGTAGTGTAGTGTTGGTCACTGCACGTTCTATAAGTGTCCTGAAGAAGTTGAATCTGGATGCCACCAACTGTTTGGAAATGCCGGAGTTGGAAGAAAATGAGGCAGAGACCTTGTTTCTGAGTTATGCGGATTTGCCATCACGACATGAAGTTGATGAGGGGCTTTTGAAGGACTGCATTGAGCGGTGCCATTTCTTGAAAGGCGATGGCAGAAGCAGACACTACCATCCACTTGCACTGAAGGTCTTGGGTCAACAGCTCGGGTGCAACACCACAAAGTGGGCAGCACAATTACGCAACATCGACACATTCAATCAGCTGAAAGATAAAACAAATCCAGTGTATTCCATCTTGAGGAATAGCTATGACTCATTGGATCGCAAACATCAGATGATGTTCATGGACCTTGCGTTGCTGGTGACGCCTGAGTGCGATAATCATGAAGTAGGTGTGACAAGGCGGGATTTGTTGTGTTATGTCCATGAAGCAGCAGTTGAAGATGTGAAGGACATGGTGAGGATTGTGATTGGTATTTTGAACATTTATAGCTATTGAATCTACTGACTTTTGAGGATGATGAGAACAACCCATGGGGCTCTATTGCATGTGATTTGAGGTCGGTGATATTTTAGATGTCTAGTTCAGCAAATAGTGTTATGTTTAAAGTTGTATTGTAAAGACTGTTCAAATTGTGGCTTAAAATCTGAATATGAGAATGCGGCGGGGGGGTTGTTTCCGTGTGCAGCTTGAGGTGCTGAAGAGGAAATCTCTTCTGGAGGACTTGAGTGAAGACTTCACGAAAATTGGCATGCACGACTTATGGATTGAGTTTGCCGTTGCGGAAACCAAGGCCCACGATTCCAGAGAGCAACGTTGGGTGTACCATGTGGACGGAAAGAAGGCACTTGGACGAAGTGGTCGGTGGAGGGAGAGTGTGGAGAGAATGTGCTTCTTGGAGGAGGGGTGGAGGGGTTTGGAGGGACTCGACCTGAGTGACTTTGTGAACGTGGAGGCGTTCAGGTTGGAAGTTTTGATCTTGACGCTGGATTGTGACCTGGACTTGGATTTGAGTGGATTAAAGCACCTTAAGAGCTTGGAGTTGGACACTCCTGGGCTGACAGTGAGAGCTGAAGGATTGAGCTCATTATCGAGCCTTGTTTCTCTGTCCTGGATCACGCCCCGATTTGCACCGTGTTTGGATGGGATTGGACGCCTCACAAAGCTCCAGAATCTTGAACTTGCGGATTGCAAGGGTACGCGAGTGCTTGATTTGACGGAGCTGAGATTCCTGCGGATTGTTGTGATTAACCGATTCCCGGACTTGATTTCGTTGAAAGGCTTAAGTTCAAGGATGGCCGCTTTACGGATCCTGAGGATACCTCACTGCAAGTCGTTGCGAGAGTGCCCTGGCGTGGGTGAATTATATGCTTTGGAGCAGCTTGTGTTGTCGGGATGTGGTAAGCTGGAAAAGCTGCCGAGACTAGGGCGGCTGAAGAAATTGAGGGAGTTGTGCATTAATGATTGCAAGTCCATAAGGGAAGTGCCTGGGTTAAGCGACCTGGTTTCTTTGGAGGGGTTTTATGCTGAAGGGTGTTCGAAACTTGTCATATTGCCTGATCTGGCGAAGCTCACAAAGCTGCGTGAATTGGACGTAGCGAAGTGCCCTGTTCAGAAAGTGCCGAGGTTGGATGGTCTACTTTCCATGACAGAACTTTATGCCTCTTTTGGTAAGCTGTCAGGAGAGCAGCCTGTTCTTTCGAAGCTATCTGCGCTGAAAATTGTGGTCATTGACGGATGGAATGGACCAATATGGGCGAGTATACGAAGCCTGCTGATGTTGGAGGTTCTTCAGCTTTTTGTGTGCAAAGGTGACGATGTCATGCCCGATCTGCAAAATTTGGAGAGATTGAGGGAGGTGGCCTTAGTGGGTTGCGAGTACAAGGACTTGTCGGGATTGAGCAATTCAACAGCTTTGGAGACTCTTTCTTTGGATCGTTGTGAGAAGTTGGAGAGATTACCTGAATTTGGGAGGCTTACAAAATTGACCTCGCTTACTATCGTGGGTTGCCCGAATCTAAGAGACTGGCGGAGTGAAAGTACATTGTGCTCGTTAAAAACTCTAGCAGTGAATGGATCCTCAGTGACGAGCTTTGTGCGAGATCTTGAAACATTGACAAGGTTGCGTGAACTGTATCTTAATGGGAGCGAATGTGAGAATGTGCTCAGCCTGACATCTCTATGTTTGCAACTGGAGGTTCTCTCGATCAACCGATTTTCGAAGATGGAAGCATTGGATCTTACTAATTTCTCTTATCTCGAGAAGCTAGAGCTTGAAGGCTGTAGTGCTTTAGAAAGGGTGACTTGCGGCAATCCCTTGACGGAATTGACCAAGTTGAAAGTGATTGATTGTGAGAGTCTGGTAGAAATCCCAGATTTGAGTGCATTTCCGCAATTGGAAAAACTTCGGCTTGAGGAATGTAGAGCGCTGACAAAGTTGAGTTGCAGCGATCGATTGACAGCTGTGAGGAAGATCGAACTTATTGGTTGTGATCTTGATGAGGAAGTGCTGGATTTCAGTAGGTTTCAAAATCTGAGAGAATTCAGGGTAGAGGACGCTTCGTCCTCGGATGATGATGAAGGTGATGGAAGTGGGGATGAAGGATCCGCAAGTGGAGATGACGATGAGAATATCGAGCAGGTCGAAGCAATAGCAGATGCTCTTACATAGTTGCATCTGTGGATGATTGCAGTAGTGCAATGTTGAGTGAATTTTTAGAATACTCAGGTTGTTAACATCCCAGTTCCATCTCAGTTATCGTACCATTATTTGATTTTCCTGTGGAACGGCTGAGTGATCTGCCGCATGAGATGTATTTGCTGAATTGAATGGAGAATTGTCGGAACCTCTCTCCAAGACTAATTATCGGAGGATGGTACAGGGTCAGGAGACTTCCTGAAATTTTGAGGTGTGCGACGATGGAATGGAGGGGAGCAGGTTTTTACATTTGTCGTATTATCTCTAGGTCGGTATTTAAACCATTGGAAAAAAATTTGTGTCATCCATAGTTGTAATGATTGCCGTGTTCACAAAGGAGCCTTACTCCAAGTTCAATCATCCTTGGCTGCTGTTGCCTTAAGCGAATTGTTCAAATTTTGAGGTTTGAATCGATGGTACTCAGCAGCGCAGGTTTTTATTGTTGTGGTCCCTTCTCTAGTCGGTATTTGAATCATTGATTTGTGTTAGGCACAGTAATGATCGTCACGCTCAAAAGTTTTCCTCTTTCAAAGTTGGTGGAGATCTTTAGGAACAAGATCTGGCTTTAACCCGCATTACATCGATACCTCGACATTCAGTTATTTTAATTTTAATTTTTTTTGTTTTGCAATTTCTGGGACACATGTAGCAGAGGTGACCTCCGGCTATGGCCCCCGGGGAATTGAAGGGTGGGGGCAGGGGACCCGGCGCTCACTGGGCGGGCAGCCCCATAGGATTTGAATTTTTTTATTTTTTTATTTTTTTATTTAAGAAAAATATTTGGGAAAAAAATAGAGGCAATAAAAACCAAAATTCAATGAGATCAACCCTAGCTACCCCGTGATCGTTGTTTTGAGTGAACCCTAAAATTACTTAACGGGCAACGGGTCCTACCGGACCCGTCGCCCTTATTCAAACCCTTCTCGCTCCGCTCGATGGGTTTGAAAAACCTTATATTATTCATATAAATTTCTGAGACAATTTGTCTCCAAAAAAAAAAGTTTAAAAATAAAATAAAAAATAAAAAATAAAAAATATGAAGGTTAGGGCTGCCCGGTGAGAGCTGCCCCTGCTGGATGTCGGGTCCTCCTGCCCCCGACCCTCCACTCCGCCGGGTCGAGGAGAGAAGGTCACCTCTGCTACATTCATGCCCAATTTCTTCTTCGGAACACTGTATGTTGTTGGATATTGATGCAATAGCAAGTCTAATGAGAAGAGTCCAGAATCAAGTTTAGATTTATGATTTGAATGTTAAACATCATGTCTTCGATTGAATGTTAGTGTTTCTACAGGGTTTGCATTTTCTGGAGAATGAGTACAGTTGACGGATAGAATGATGGATAGGACTTTGTGTCGAATAGAATGCATTAATTAGTTTCGAGAAACTTCCAGGAGAATTCTCTGCGGTGTTTCTAGTCCAAGGTTGAAAAATCTTATATATCCTTCAGTGAAATAGTCTGTTATCCCAAAAGTTGTGAGGCAGGTTTATCCATTTATGCATTTCTATACCACTACCATTACGCTATCTGCACTTTGCTGCTAACAGCATCTAAGAGTATGGCGGTATCTTGGGATTTCTCTTAAAAACCTCGATTGTGGCTCAATACATCCTCAGGATGGGAGGGCTGATGCTAAAACCTGCCCCTATTATTATGTTGATCCATAAGGTACGTTGAGATTGGAAGCCCCAAACTTAGCTCCAAAAACAATCAAAAAGAGTCTACAGAACCTCAAAACATGCAAGGTCAGAAAAATGGACCCAACCAAACCTGAGGTTTGGTTGAGGTTTGGTGTGATGTATGTTGCGGAAAATAAAGGGACTTCGTATGTTCGTTGTAGTTCCATCATCCATATCTTTAGAGTGAAGGGAATCATGGATGATGCACAATGAAGGAAGTAACGGCTCTCGGCAATTGCAACATGAGAACATCGTAGGTTGCCCTGAGTAGTAGGGGGCCAGGGTATCCAAGTTGAGTGCAATTATCATCTGGAGAGTATCCAGCTTCTTAAAGAATCGAGGTGTCTCCGTTTCGCTTTAAATTCGTGAATTAAAGAAAAGAAGAGAAAACATTTCCGGTAAAATTCGGCATCACCTTATTCACTTGCACAAAGTTCGGCATGAAACGGTTCCCCGGGCCTCGAGGAGTAAATCTACAATAAGTGCCATTACTGCGATAACAAAATTATGAGTTCATTTGCTTACCACAGTTCCAATAACTTAAGGTCTGTCAGTGGCCCTCAATACTCATAACGGAGAGGGACATTGGTCAGAAGCTAAACAGGATGGATCACGAGGATTTGAAACAAACCTTAATTCGATTTGAAGGAAGCAATTCTTCATTTACACAGACAAGAATGAATGAACAGGTGTGAATGAATATGTCCGCATAAGTGAGTCTTACCTCTGCATCCTGACTTTTTTGGTAATACATACATGTTTCTCAATAATTTTCTTCACTAGTTATATGATACCCGAGCAGAAATCAAGGGGCGGATACCAACACAGGCTGCGATGGTACTTACATCACATGTGCAAATTGTTCCGGTCTACAATTCCGAACCTTCAAATACGCACACTGATATGCAATTTTATTATCATCAGCTTGGATGGTGGTGTTTTCAGAGAAACGCTTCTAGAACATGCAGCTACCGAGAGAGGAAACGCTGGCCGTTGCAATAAGATTCCGATCAATGACACATCAGCGACTCATGAATCAAAGACAATTAATACCAATCAGTGAGGGACTTGGAAGCTCAAAAGTATAGCCCAAGAGGATCTGAATCAGACCTCCATATTTTAAAACATATATTCATTGTTATCTTACAAAGCTGGCAAAACATAATGTACGCATATAAACAACGCTGGCAAAATATAATGTACGCATATAAACAAAGCTGGCAAAACATAATGTACGCATGTAAACATGATTGACATATATACTCCTACGCTTGAATCTTCACCTGCAGCAGCTCAGTCAGCCGAGGCCGTGTATACCTCCTCAACCACAGCGAGGAGCATACCACGGAGACTGAAGAGAATGCCATTGCCGCACCGGCAGCCCAGGGTGGCAGCCTCAAGCCGGACAATGGAAACAGCACGCCAGCTGCAACAGGGATAGCAATGACGTTGTACCCCATTGCAAACACGTAGTTCAACCTGATTCGAGCAAACGTCTTCCGCGACAAGTCGATTGCGGTGATCACGTCCTCCAAACTGTTCCGCATCAACACATAATCTGCAGCCTCAATTGCAATATCCGTCCCTGCTCCAATCGCAATGCCCAAATCTGATGCCGCCAGAGCTGGAGAATCGTTGACACCATCGCCCACCATAGCCACAACTGTTCCATCCGACTGGAGGTTGTGGATGATGTCAGCCTTTCCAGCTGGGAGCACTTCCGCAAACACCTCATCAATTCCTACCTGATTAGCCACCGACTTAGCAGTGCCCCAGTTGTCTCCCGTCACCATGACGCACCGAATGCCCATCCGCTGGAGAGCCTCCACCACCAGAGCTGCCTCTGGCTTCAACGGATCCGAAATGCCAACCACGCCAGCAATCGCCCCGTTGAACGCAACCAGAATCCCTGTACCAGCTCGACCCTCCGTTTGTTGCAAGTAGCCTTCCGCATCATCGGAGATGCTCACTCCGGACGTGAGCATCAGCTTCCGATTGCCCACCAAAACGGACACTCTACCCACAGTGCAACGCACACCCTCGCCAGGGATGTTTTCGAACTCTAATGCTTCCCTCATCCAGCTCAAATCTCTTGTTCTAGGCATATCTGCTGATCTCGGAGTCAGCGGTTCAGTGAACACCAAGTGGTTATGAGCATAGTCCGCCAATGCCTTTGCTAGAGGATGCTCACTCCCGGCCTCCGCAGACGCAACGATTGTGAGGAATTCAGCCAAGGGGGTCTTATTAAAGATCTTTACTGTTTGATGTGTGACGGAAGGCTTGCCCTTTGTCAATGTGCCGGTCTTGTCAAAAACCACACATTGGACACGATTAGCACGCTCCAAAGCGTCACCTCCTTTGATTAAAATCCCGTTGGTGGCCCCAATTCCAGTTGCAACCATGACAGCAGTGGGAGTCGCAAGCCCCAGAGCGCAGGGGCAGGCTATAACCGTCACTGAGATGGCAAACAGGAGTGCCAGAACAAAGTGGTTGCCATCTGCAGGTAGCCAGGAATCAGGATACGCTCCCACTTTCCCAGCCACGTACCAACAAACAAAAGTAAGAGCAGCTAGAGAAACTACGATTGGTACGAAAATACTGGCTATATAATCGGCATACTTCTGAATCGGAGCTTTGGACATTTGTGCAGTCTCCACGAGATTCACAATCTGTGCAAGCGCTGTGTCACGTCCAACTCGCGTTGCACGAACATGCAAAACACCGTGTTCAGAATTCACGGTACCACCTATGACAGAGTCACCGACTCCTTTGGCCACTGGTGCCGCCTCGCCTGTGATCATGCTCTCGTTGACATGGCTCTTGCCCAATGCACAGACCCCATCTGCGGGCACCTTCGCCCCGGGGAGCACTTTGAGCAGATCGCCTCTCTGGATCAGCTGAGAATCGATGTGCCTCTCCGACATCACCTTACCCGAAGAGTCGAGCGTCAGAAGAACTGCATGCGTGGGCACCAGCTGTAAAAGCTTCCCAATTGCCTCCGAAGTTTTTCCTTTCGCCAGAACCTCCAAATACTTTCCCAATAGAACAAAAGTGATGAGCATTGCGCTTGTCTCGAAATAGGTCGGCAGCTGCATGTCAGTGGCGGCACCATAGAAGAGGGCACAGACGGAATACACATACGCCGCTGTTGTACCCAACGCCACGAGCACGTCCATGTTGGCTGACTTCCTTCGAAGAGACTTGTAAGCACCGATGTAGAATCGACGGCCCAGGAAAAACTGAACTGGTGTGACAAGCGCCCATTTCAACCAATCTGAAAGCAGAAAGGGACCAAATCTGACAGGAAGCAGAAGTTGCATAGCCATGATACGAGGCCAGACCACCCCAATGAACACCACAGGGATGCCGAACAAACAACTCCAGAGAAATAACCGATACATGTGCCCAACCTCGTCGCTGTTCTCTGGCGACTTGTTCGTGTACTGATTCGGGATGATCACCTTGTAATTGCCATTCGCTTCCACCGATTCCACCAACGCACGCAATCCGACAACCTCGGGATCGATCATAACTTCAACTTTCTCTGTGCGTGGGTCAATCGTGATCTCTTTCACTCCTGCCAAGCTGCGCAGAACAGAGTCTACGTTGCTCTTGTCCATGACAGAGAACATTCCCGCCACAACAAACTTGATCTGGTCTCTTAAGGTACTATCCATCAATTGTGCCTCAAACCCTGCGTCGTCAATTGCCCGAACGATGTCCTCCCGGTTGATGAGACTCGGAGTATACTCCACTTCACCAGTTTCAGTAATAAGATCAACTGTGGCACGTACGACTCCCTTCAGACCTGTGAGGACGCTCTCCAACAAGTTCACACAAGCAGCGGAAGTCATCCCTATGATTCGGAACTGGCCAATGATGGTGGGTACAGGAGCGTCAGCTTTGGCTGCTAAGGACAAAACTGGAGTGCTTGACGCAATCTCAGCTTCGTAACCTAAATCATCGAGAGCCTCAATGATGTCATCTTCACTAACAAGGTTGGAGTCGCAAACAATCACGCCTCGCTCCTGCAAGAACGACACGGTCGCCGATTCTACCCCTTTCAATCGACCCAACGCCTTCTCAATAGGACCAATGCACGCTCCGCATTTTATACCCTTAATGTCCACCTCCAATTTCCTCATTCTCACCACCACTTGAAGAGGAACGTCGCTGACGACATCGCTGTCAGTGGTAGTCCCATTCAGAAGAGGCAGAGAATCGAGGTCGCCTCTTGTTCGAGGCGACCTGGAACGAAAATTATCATGCGTTGCCAATTCCACATTCCTAGCGGTATCCATTGCTCGCGACCTTTTCTTACAAAGAGCAAAACCTCACAACGCTTTCTAAAACCACCGCCTCCTCTGCTCAGTGGCGAAAACGAAACTCGCACCCTACGAAACTCAAACTCACTAACAGCAAAGAAACGAACTCCCAATCGAATCAACCTCCCACTCCGAAACCAAAAAACCTATAATTCAAAACTCCACGAAAAAAACTCCGGCCTAAACAGAAAAACTCCCAGCACCCCCCATAATTGCGACACGCAAGCACAATCAGAAGGACATTCACAACACGAAATTCTCCAGTGACGCAACTCCAAACCAACACCACCGCCTCCAAAAACCTGCAATTCACCCAAAACATCCGCCTCAGACACAAACCTCAATCTCAAACCAAAACCAAAATCCTCACATCCAAAAAATTCCTCAGAAACACAAAAAATCCAACAGAATTCCAAACCAAAACTCACAAAACTCACAAAACTCACAAAACTCAAAAAACTCAAAAAACTCAAACATCTCACACAACCATTCTCAAAACCCTACATCACAGAGCACCAAAACTCCAAACTGAAAACCTGAGAACTCACCTGAGAAAATTCGGATCGGCAATCGAACTGCAAGACGAAATCCAACCGGCGAGCGAATTGTGATGCCTTTCCTCCCCGAGCTCGGGCCTCTTATGCGCTCCACCATGGTGCCTGTTCGGGCCCCCCAGCCGGGGATCCGTCCAAGGCGACCTAAACCTACAGCGACAGCACCACCACCACCACCACCAGCAAGTAAAGATTCAACGCAACGTCGGGCCCATGGGCCTGATCGCTCGAGCGATCGGCCCCATGGCTCCCGGAGTGCAAAACATGCGCAGGGGTGGTCCCCTACGCCATGGCCGGAGGACTGTCGACGATGGTGATGATGGTGGTGGTGGTGGTGGTGGTGTTGGGGGCATGGCTGTTGGTTGTCTTCGAGTGCGGGAGTCGCTCTCCGGAGTCTTGTCTGTGTTCGGAGTCTCTGCTCGGCTCTTTTGGTGCCGAGAAGAGTTTTGTACTTCTTGTCGTTGGTCGGAAGGAGTGTCGTCCGGAATGTTCCACTCTTTTCTCTCTTTTTGCAGCTGTTTTTTCGGTTTTGTTGATTAGTCGGTTTTTGGCCTTTTTTGGTGAATGAGTCACTTTAATGATTTTTTTTTATTTTTTTATTTAATTATTATTTTGTTTGTGAGGTTTAATTATGATTGGGTTTGTTGCTGGTTGCTGATGGAATGAGGCAGAGTGTAGTGCAATGGGAGAAACTTATTTTGCGTAACATGATACGGAAGAGAGGGAGGTAATGAAACTTTGTTTTGTTGGAAACAAGGGAACTAGAGGACTGTAGTTAAGTAGCTGGTTTTGTTAAATATTTGAATCATGAAAATCAATGAATTGAATTTTGAGGAACTAACTAGATTTTTTGAAAATAAATTAATATGTGTTTGGAGATGCACTAACCAGCTCCCTAATTACAGTATCCAGAAATGTACTGAGAGAGATTTAATATATTTTAAGAAACATTGAACATGGGTTTGCATCATTTTCCCATTCAACACAAATACAAAACAGAACTAAGAGAAAGCTGAAATATAGAAAATTCATTTCAACGAAAGACAAGGGAAACCAGAGTGTCCAGAAACGCACTTAACAGACTAAGGGAGAGATTTTATTTAGTTTCTTTTCAAGTTTTAAACCAATTTTTTCATTAATTTTTTCATTAATTTCTTAAAAATTCATGTCATGTTGGGGAGCCAGAGATGACTCAGAGGGAGGAGGATTGGGATGATGTCATGTCAGGGGTGACAAAGGCGGTACCATTTTGTAGTACATGGGGGTCTGGGTGGGGCAACAAGTGTAGTACAAAGGGTGGGGAGTTGTAGTACTGCTTGCAGTGGTTCATACAATGTTTTCACCGCTTCAGTGTGATGGGAAAACAAGAGACCAGGCACTGTGATGACGGTCAATAAATGGGGGCATTGGGTGGGGTTCTCGTCACTTTGTTAGTTCTTACATCTCCTTCCATGCCAGCGTATTCCTGGGAATATCACTTTAAGCAGACGTGTTGTAAATTATCTGAAGACAAGTCCAACTTAAATTTTCTTTTGTTTGGGATATTGATGAAACTTGTGCATTGCAAGAATGAATTGGAGGACAGGTTGCTTTTTTAGAGAGAGAGAAGCAAATTGGACCACCTTGATGCAGACTGTTACCTACTAAGGTTGGGCAAAGTAAAGGGGTCTTCAAGACAGGAGAACTCTACCTGACCACATCATGTCTCGGCTCTTTAGTAATATCTGCTGTATTTCTATTTATGCAAGTGGGATAATTAATTTCATTGAGAACAGTTTCATTCGTATCCGGGTGCAACCGACATAATGGTAGGCTTTCCATTTGGGGATCTTTGTCTAGAATGGTTTCTAAATTATGGAATTGGAATTATTTGAATTAAAATTTGAATAGTGATTGGATATAGATCAAAAGTGTGCATGTGACCATCACTTTGAACCAATTATATGTGAGAGAGAAATGATTGTAATAAACTATATTAGATTAAAAAAAACTATTGAAAAATATCTAGACGCTTCAAAGTACAAGCCAAAAAGAAAGTTTTTTTCTCTTCTCGTCAATTTGATAAAGGTGTCAACATAAATTAAACTAAAGGAAAAGCAAAATTATAGATTCATTTCTTGTTTTGATTCATGAAAAGACTATCTATTGGCAATAGAGAAACTCGTAAATTGATGGAGAGTTTTGTTCATGATCATTTGTTTGAAGAGAGAGTTTGTCCTCATCAAAAACTGGCCAACATAAGTGCATCAAGTCTTCAAAGATTGGAAAACATTTAGTATAGATGTCGGCACGTAATCTTGATTTTAACTTACTCAACATCAGTCGGCACATAGTCTTGATTTTAACTTACTCAGCACTAGAGTCTATGATGTAGATGGCGAATACTCTCGATCTATCCAGTTGTATGAGTAGAAAAGGTGTGGGCATACAATCTTGGCCGACATGAGTGCATCATGTCTTCAAAGATTGAAAAAACATCTGGTAGAGATGTTGGCACATAGTCTTGATTTTAACTTACTCAGCACCAGAGTCTATGATGTAGATGGCGAACACTCTCAGTAAAGATGTCGGCACATAGTCTTGATTTTAACTTACTCAGCACCAGAGTCTATGATGTAGATGGTGAACACTCTAAGTAAAGATGTCGGCACATAGTCTTGATTTTAACTTACTCAGCACCTGAGTCTATGATGTAGATGGTGAACGCTCTCAATCTATTCAACCGTATGAATGGAAAAGGTGTGGGCATACAATCTTCATTTGACTTATCTAATGTTGGTCTTTATTATGTAGGTAGAAAATGCTTTCAATCTATCTGGTTGTATGGATGGAAAAGGTGTGAGCATATATTATCCATTTTGACGTAGTCAATGCAAGTGTTTATTACATAGATGAGAAGTGGCTTTATAATTATAATGATATAAAAGTGTAAGCATATAATATCCATTTTAACGGATTCAATGCAAATGTTTGTTATGTAGATGGAGAGCGCTTTCAATCTATCTAGTTATACAGATAGAAACGGTGTCATGATATATTATCCATTTTAACTTTCTGAGTGCATGTCTCTATCATATAGATGGGAAATACTCTCCATCCATTTGCTTATAAAGAAGAAATATTTGACTTGTCTAAAAACTCGATCCAATCATAGGCACCTTCTTTAGCCTCTTATTAATTTTCTCATCATCATTTTCCTTTCCAGTCCTAGATTTCATATTTCATCTCATTTTTTCTAATATTTGAACCGTTTTCCAAGATTAAAGCAAGTAGTCAAACATGCAATTTTGTTGAATTGCAATTGATTAAAAGTTGAAATGAAATTTTAAACCATAGTGGATGATTTCAATCTAATTATTGACTGCTCATATGGTGACTTTAATCCCTAAAGTCGAATGCCCTCAAAATTGCCCTCCTTAGATGCAAGGTGCAAATTTTTAATTTTTGATGTATTTTTGAGTATGCAACCGTAAGATCTTGTACCTAACTTGTATCTGCATATGTATGTCAAATCTTAAATTCAAATTCTTTACCAATTGATGTTCAAAGATGGAGAAAAGGTTTTTTTTGCTTGTTGAAAAAAGAGTAACTAGTTTTTTGAGTGCCAAAAAAACCATTTTTGGTAGAAAATTTGATATGAGGCTCTTCAAATTCTTGTTTTTAGGTGAGTTAGGAACATGCCTTTGCAATTTTTACCCTAATACGACCTATATAACCTAAGGAAATGCTGAGAATAAATGAGCATATATACCAAATTTTGGGCAGTTATGGACAGATTTCAAATTGTGTTTTCTAA
Organism: Ceratodon purpureus; assembly: GCA_014871385.1. NCBI lineage: Eukaryota > Viridiplantae > Streptophyta > Bryopsida > Pseudoditrichales > Ditrichaceae > Ceratodon > Ceratodon purpureus. The sequence goes on along the minus strand of CM026433.1, from coordinate 5,019,623 downwards.
CTTTGACTAGGAATATCTCCGAAAGTATGAGGAATTTTGCAACATGAAATGACTTCTCGGAAAGGTATGGAAAAATTATACAATATGTTAAAAGTAACAACTACATATGATCTAAATTTAGATACTGCGAGCCTGACCGGACAAAAATCAACCCTAATCGGATTGATTTCGACATTAAGGGTTTAGCCTCAAAATTCTTAGGACCATCTACCGGACACATGAAAGTTTTAAACAAGTTATCCTCTTCCAAGTCATTTTATTTCAAGAAGAGGGCACTCCAATTTTATTTTGTTACACCTTTGAAATTTTTAATATAAGTATTTAACATGATTGCCTTGGAGATTTTTAAAAAAAATTAAAAGAAAATAAATAAAATTAAAATCTCTTTATTGCAAAAACATTCTCTCTAAAAATCTTCACATATCTATGACATTGTTCTTTTAGACATCCCAGGACACAACAAAAATACATTGAGAATTTTTAGGGTGAAAGTCTTCACCTATCAAAAGATTTTTTTTTTACCATCACTTAATAAAGTATGTTATTTACTTGTATAAAAAATTTAGAGGTAATAGAGAAGTGCAACAAAGAAATCCACATACTTCACAACTATAAAAAATAACTTCAGATACTATATATATTTTCTCTGATATTTAATGAAAAAATAATTATATTCCTTCTATAGTCTTGTTCATTCCTATACGCGTAATTTTTTTCAAAAAATCACATCCTAATTTGACATTGGAGGAACCTGGCCGAAATTTCAGCAAAGCCCATTACAAGACTATTGTGCTTTAAGGGTTAATAAGACACAAATGAATGAAGACGTACAAAAAATTGTTGACAAAAATATTCTTGCTTGTGTAAATTTGACAAGTGGTTGCTTTTTTTCAGAGAGAGAAGCAAATTGGACCACCTTGATGCAGACTGTTACCTACTAAGGTTGGGCAAAGTAAAGGGTCTTCAAGACAGGAGAACTCTTACAGACCACACCGTGTCTCGACTCTTCAATAATATCTGTTTTATTTCTTGTGATGGAAATGAGATAAAGTGGAGTCAAGACAGGAGAACTCTACCTCACCACATCATGTCTCGGCTCTTTGGTAATATCTGCTGTATTTCTATTTCTGCAAGTGGGATAATTAATTTTATTGAGAAGAGTTTTGCACGTAACCGGGTGCAACCACCAGAACATTCTAGATTCAATGCTAGGGCTTTCATCTGGAGGTCTTTGTCTAGAATGGTTTCAAAATGGAGTTGGAATCAATTGAACCAAAATTTGAATAGTAACAGGACATCTCTTGAAAGAATGCATGTGACCATCACTTTGAACCAATTGTATATGGAAGAGAAACAATTGTAATAAATTATACTAGAATAAATTTTTCACTTGAAAATATATCTAGACAAGCCAAAAGACAAGCCAAAAGAATGTTTTCTGCTCTTCTCGCCAATTTGATAAAGGTGTCAACATAAATTAAACTAAAGGAAAAGTAAAATTAAAGATTCATTTCTTATTTTGGTTTATGAAAATACTATTTATCGGCAATATAGAAGCTTGTCAATTGATGGAGAGTGTTGTTTACCATCATTTGTTGAGAAAGAGAGTGTCTTCATCCAAACTTGGCGGACATAAGTGCATTATGTCTTCAAAGATTGAAAAACATGTGGTAAAGATGTTTGCACATAGTCTTGATTTTAATTTACTCAACACCAGTCGGCACATGTCTTGATTTTAACTTTCTCAGCACCTGAGTCTATGATGTAGATGGCGAATACTCTCAATCTATCCAGAGTCTATGATGTGGATGGCGAAGACTCCCGATCTATCCAGTTGTATGAATGGAAAAGGTGTGGGCATGCAATCTTGCCGACATAAGTGCATCATGTCTTCAAAGATTGAAAAACATCTGGTAAAGATGTCGGATGTCGGCGCATAGTCTTGATTTTAACTTACTCAGCACCAGAGTCTATGATGTAGATGGTGAATGCTCTCAATCTATCCAGTCGTATGAATGGAAAAGGTGTGGACATACAATCTTCATTTGACTTATCTAATGGAGGTCTTTATCATGTAGATATAAAACGCTTTAAATCTAGTGGCTATAAGGATGAAAAAGGTGTTAGCATATATTATCCATTTTGACGTAGTCAATGTATATGATTATTATATAGATGAGAAGTGTTTCGCATCTTTATAGTTATGATGATATAAAAGTGTAAGCATATAATATTCATTTTAATTGACTCAATGCAAATGGAGAGGGCTCGCCATCTATCTAGTTATACAGAAGCAAACTGTGTCACGATATATTATCCATTTTAAACTTTTTGAATGCATGTGTCTATCATATAGACGGGAAATACTCTCAATCCATTTGGTTATAAAAAAGAAAGATTTAAATGGTTTAACCCCTAAATTTCCTTGTGTTAAGAGCTTGAATCTTCAAAACTACGATTTTTTACCACTATGCCCTCCTAAGGATATGAAACAAATTTTTTAACTTTTTTTGAAATTTCAACCGTAAGATCTTGTACCTAACCCTATTTGGAAGAACCGATCTAAATTTCAACGGTTGGATGTTTTTCATTAGTGAGATTGTAGTGTTCAAATTTTCAGCAAATATTTTTTTGGGCCTTGGCCGAGAGGCATGGTGCAAATGGGCCAAAGGGAGACTTGATGATTATTACTTCAAAAATTTTGGTCACATTTTTTTCCATGTAGCTAATTAGGTTAGGTATGCTCATGCAAAATTTTAGGTCAAAAAAAAGCTTTTAAAACCTTCATAAAAATTATTTTCTATAAGAAGGTATAAAACTGACAAAATAGTAAAACATGCATTACAAAAACAATTTGTAAGCTAAAGAAAAAGTGAACGGTTAGTAGGTACCTTTATAAATTTGTAATTTTTCAGAAGAAAAAAAATTCAAAAAATTCAAAAATCTTGAATTTTGACAAATTTATAAAGGAAAAAATAAAAAATTACTAAAAACTTTGAAGCTTGTCTTTGTAAGTTTTGGAGGCTGCCCTTATAAAATTGGTAAACTTTTCGACTTGGATCAGTATGGAATTTGAGTAGTGATTTGGTTATGAACATATTTCGGTTTTTTTTTTTTTTAAAAAGACTTAATTTTAGACTGCCCGTTTTGGACTTGAAACTCAAAATTTCCAGATGAAGGTTCCAAAATTGGAGTTTGGCTTCAAATGTTTTACCACAAAGACCTTACCGTAAAGGGAGCATCCAGTAAAAATCTTGAAAAAAATATTACTTTTAACTTCCCCATCTAGGCTGCCCGAAATTGCAAAACCCCATTTTGGGTTTTAAGGATAGTTAGGGGTTAAAAACTCCATCAATCATGCACACATTCTTTAGCCACCTACTAGTTTTCTCATCATCATTTTCCTTTCCAATCCTAGATGTCACATTTCATCTCATTCTTTCTAAAAATTTGAAATCATTATCCAAGATTAAAGCAAGTGGCCAAATATGCAATCTTGTTGAAAGCTGAAATCAAATTTTAATCCATAGTTGAATGATTTCAATCTAACCATTGGCTGTTGATATGGTGGATTGAATTTTATTCACTGGCTTTAAATTTGAAATCCAGTAGTTAAGACTATTTCAATTGTAGGTCGGAAAAGGATTCCACTCAAGCCTTAAAATTCTTACGACCATCTACCAGACAAGATGAAATTTTGGGTAAGTTATCCTTTTCTAAGTCATTTTATTTCAATAAGAGGGAACTCCAATTTTATTTTCTTTGTTACACCTTTGCAATTTTTAATATAAACATTTAATATGATTGCCTTAGAGATTTAAAAAATATATAAAAAAATAAAAAAAATCTCTTTATTGCAAAAACATTTCTCTTTTAAAATATTCTAATATCTATGACATTGTTCTTTTTGAAATTCCATGACACAATATAAATACTTTGAGAATTTGTAGAGTGAAAGTCCTCACCTATCAAAAGATTTTTCTTACCATCACTTAAAACAATATGTTATTTACTTTATAAAAAATTTAGAGGTAGTAGAGAAGTGCAACAAAACAATTTCACATGCTTGATAAAAGGAATCTTATTTTGGTGAATCTAATACATACGTTTTGTACAAAACTGGTATAATGTGATACTAACCTATAAAAAATGACTTGGGATACCATACATATATTCTCTAATGACTAATGGAAAAATTATTATATTCCTCCCAAGCTCTTGTTCATTCTTATACGTGTAAAAATTTCAAAAAACACATCATAATTTGACATTAGAGGAACGTGGCTGAAATTTCAGCAAAGCCCATTACAAGACTATTGTGCTTTAACTCCCAAATGCCTAAGCCTATGACCACGGAAATAGACTTTAACTTTGGATGCTCTATTTTTCTACTGTAAATAATGTAAAATATGATTTTTTTTAATTCTCCATAGCTAAAAATACATGTTATCTACAAGCAATAATTTTATCAAAATTAATGGTTTCATTAAGTAATTAATATATATTTTCTAATAAAAAACAAAGAAAATTCATATCAAATATAAGTTATACTTAAAAATTACAAAATATTTATCATAGATATATATGACAACCAAGAACCTTATAGTAGTTACCGTGCTCAACAATTATGTTTTACTTCAAAAATATGCTGAAAAAACCTAAACTCGTGGAAAATCAAGTAGTAGCCACGGTTATACCCCTTCATCTTATACCAGCTATGAATCACTCAATTTAGGTATTCTTCAAAATTTCAAATTGGATTGGAAAACAGATTTGTCAAACTACATTTCATTAGTTTACCTCCACTGCAAAAAAGATCATCCTTGATAGTCAAAATTGTGTTTCAATTGTCTATATTAAGAATGTTTGAATACACACACGGTATTGATGTTTTGGACTTTAAGGAGGCACCAAAATTCATGAAGTTATTACTTTGAGAATTTATTAATGAGATTAGATAGTTTTCTCACAACTTTATAACATGAAAAAGAAATGGATGGAAATTTGTCATTTGGATGACAGTTATGGAACTTGGAAAAATGAAATCGACTAGTTTTTGGTTGTTTAAGGGTTTAGGGGTTAAGGGTTGATAAGACACAAATGAATGAAGACGTACAAAAAATTGTTGACACAAATTTTCTCACTTCCGTAAATTTGACAAGTGATTGCTTTTTCCGGAGAGAGAAGCAAATTGGACCACCTTGATGCAGACTGTTACCTACTAAGGTTGAGCAAAGTAAAGGGGTCTTCAAGACAGGAGAACTCTACCTCACCACATCATGTCTCGGCTCTTTGGTAATATCTGCTGTATTTCTATTTATGCAAGTGGGATAATTAATTTCATTGAGAAGAGTTTCATTCGTATCCGGGTGCAACCACCAGAACATTCTAGATTCAATGCTAGGGCTTTCATCTGGAGGTCTTTGTCTAGAATGGTTTCAAAATGGAGTTGGAATCGATTGAACCAAAATTTGAATAGTGTGTTCAATTGCTTGAAAAAACAATTTAAATAATTAAGTTTGAATAGTAATTGGATATATAAGAAAAGTTTGCATGTGAGTACCACTTTGAACAAATTGCATGTGGTTGTGAAGAAGTGAGTATGAATCCACAGAAAATGAATTAAACATCATATATTAATAATGATTTTTTGTCTTGTATAGGTAAAAGACTCATTGACACATGTTTAAGGATGTTATGAGGTGAGAACAGTGGAGAAAATAACTCTAATAAAAAACATAGATTCCATCAAGTACTAGCCAAAAAAAAATTAAAAAAAAATCTTTGGATTTTACCAATTTGGAAAAAGATGTTAACATAATCTAAATTGTAGAAAAGTGAAATTCCATATTCATTTCTTATTAATTCATGGAAAAGACAATTTATCGGCAATAGAGAAGTTCTTCACTTGATGGAGTCTAGTGCTCTTCATCATCATTTGTTCTTAGAGAGTGTGTGTCCTCATCCAAACTTGGCCAACATAAGTGCATCATGTCTCCAAAGATGAAAAATATCTGGTAAGGGTGGTGCCTGTAATTTCAATGCTGAAGTCTATGATGTGGATGGCAAACACTCTTCATCTATCTTGTTATGAGTTTGGAAAAGGTTTCGGCATATATTATCCATTTCAACTTACTCAACTATCATATAAATAGAAACTTTCCAATCTATTTAGCTATAAAGATAGAAAAGGTGTCGGCACATATTGTCCATTTTAACTTACACGGTGAAAGTGTCGCTTACCTATATGAAGAGCACTCTCCATCTATCTGGTTATACATATGGAAAAGATGTCCGCATATATTATTCATTTTAACTTACTCAATGCAGATGTGTATCGTGTAGATGGAGAGCAGTCCCTATCTATGGGGTTATATTGATAAGAAAGGTATCTCTATCTATGGGGTTATATTGATAAGAAAGGTATCTGCATATATTATCCATTTTAACCTATTCTGTGTCGTGTAGATGGAGAGCAGTCCCTATCTTTGGGGTTATATTGATAAGAAAGGCATCTGCATATATTATCCATTTCAACCTATTCAATCCTAGTCTTTGTCATGTAGATGGAAAATGACTTATAGTTAAGCATCAATGGTTGTAAAGGCGGCAAGTGAAAATGCACAATTTTCCTACATGCATAAATTGTAGAAAATAACCTTTTGTATTTCACAATGACAATCACTCATACTGATTGGTAGTAGTATATATATATGCTTTCTTCAATGGTTGGAGGAGGTACCATAGAGTATAGTGTAAATTATTAACCAAGTATGAAAACCATAGTTGAGTGTTTTCACCACAATCCGACCAAGTCCCCTATACAACCTCTAATTGAGATAAAACTCAAATAAAAAGAATCCAAAATTGGTGTAGCCTCTCCATAGTTGAGAATTGTAAAAATATTACATTTTGTGCTTGTCACAACTCTTCAAACCTACTTCATGATAAAGTAATTCGTAGAGGCATCCAATATTTGAGCCACCATGAGCTTTTACTCAGACTAAATAGTTAAGAAACACAGAAGAGCTTGGTGGTCTTTAAACTCAAAAAAACTAGTTCTATACGATGAAATGACAATAAAACTAATTTTCCTTAAATCTAGAAAAACCACCAAATTCTCACACACCAAATATGGAGAGCCCACCAAACTCTTTTATATCTATTACCTATTTAGAATGACCAAATAAGATTATGTTTATCCAAAACTCATATTATCTAAGCCAATAATATGATGCCTTACAAATAACTATAATCAAGCAAAATTCATGATATCTTTTTAAGACACGAAATGTCTATCAGGATAACTCTGGTCAGTCAAGACTGTTCTATACCCAGAAATCCATAAGCCGATTTCCAGCTTTCATTACTGTAATCATATCATACAAAGTTATCGCTGGACGCTAAATCAAGAGGCCGGAGGGCGAGGCGGGGCGGAGCGGGGTGTTTCTGAGAAGCGAGTCGGTGATTCTGTTGTTATACTACCTCTAGTACCTCCCCTCCACCTCTACAACGCCTGCTGTACTTCAATATACCAACTGCACTTACGTGGCTATTGTTAATAACAGAGGTCGCAAGGTCATTGGGATTCAAGGATGGTAACCTGAGGAAACCATTCTAATTTCGTCAAACGTCAAGACTTAGGAACCTGGCCCTTGGAGAGGAACACATCCACCCATCGGATTGAATAACCTACTTTCCCAGGATATCGCAAAAACCTGGATAAACTCAAGTTTCAAAAGAAGCTGCTGCGTGATGGAAGTCATAGCAGACGTATCAAAAACGACAATTCGAATTGGCCTAGACTGAAAAGAGCTCGCAACATCATCAGATATATGACTCTGATTTGAATAGCCGACTGCTGGCTCTCGAGGATTAAGAGCCCATGAAAGACCTCCCTCAATCGCAACCAGACAAGGTTAGAAACATGTTGGTCGACCATAGTGTTCATGACCTCTCAGCATCCTTCTCCAAAACTTGTTGATCCTCATCTTCGCGTATTGGGGTAGGATCCTCTCTTCTTGACTGTTCATCAATTTGCTTCCGGAGCTCAACAAGCTGATGATCTTTTTTCTGCAATTGTCTTTGCAGATTGTACACCTGTAAGCAGATCCTAAAGTCAGATGCAAGGCTCACAATGCAGACAATTCACTGTCTCAAATATCACATTCAAAACCTACTAAATCCAAAATCTCGACATTGCGTTAAACTGTCATTCTGTTCTTCCTACGGCTACCATAAGAACTAGAATATATCAAATCCTAATTATACCCCCCACCCCCAAAAATAAATAAAAATAAAGCAGGATCCCTCATGGCAAAAACCAATGATCTTATTTCGTGGAAAAATAAGACACTCACCGTCTGTTGTGACCGTTCCAATTCGTAGTTCGAATCCTCTGCGGTCTCGTACAATTCTGGAAGAGCAGCACCAGAGTTGAAAACAAGTCAATCGCGGTGTCAAAGTTCACTTCTTTCTAACTGCCTAAGGACTATGCTCAAACTCTCAGTACTCTCCCTCACCAAAATAGCATAAGAGGATATTTTCCCCGAGTAGAATGACACAAAAGTTCGCGAAAGCGCAGATAATCAAATCAAATGCAAGATGTGTAATCTGTCTTGGACCTTGGTAACACCGTCTAAGTTCTGTGTTGAGATATTTCTGCGCCGCAAGCCGCGTATCTAGCTCATGAACCTGCCACAACCGTACAATTTGCAAGCAAAACTCATCAACACAAAATATCGATGAACAGACAAAACTGGACAGGAACAGCACTAGAGTAACGTATCCTTCACATATAATCTTAATGTCGACAAAGAGTAATCAGTTACAGAAGTCAACATGTTAATCAATTATGATAACCAGCCAGAAACTTTTCCAATCACTTTCAAATCAGCATCAACTAATTACGAAAAAACCTATTCCAAATCACTAAAGAAAACTAATAGCAAGAATAGAGGCAAAAGCAATTAATACAAGAAACGATTCCACTGTAGGCATTCTGGTGTTCGATTGGATCACAAATGACTTTATTCTGACTGACCTTGCCTTCCGAAGCCTCGCGGCCAATTTCAGTGTTTTCTTCTTGAAGCGTGCGGCACTTAGCCATCAAAAGCTTGCCATGCTTACTATGAGGAGTGAATTGCACAGCTGCAAGGTCATCTTTCAGCTCCTTCACCCTCTTTTCAGCAGCTTCTAGCTCTTTCTGAGTGTATATTAAAAAGTACTCATGTATTAGAATGACTTAAGGATGATAGGTTGGTAATTTGTCTTCTAAGAGAGCAAGAGAAAGCACACAAAATACTGAATAATAAGACTAAAGTTAAAACTGTCAACAGATAAGATAAATACAAAGTCTAGAAACAGAACAGGGGATGACAAAATTACCTTCATACGTGTGAATTCAGCGTGAATAGCGGGATCTAGCAACAATCGCCGAGTCTAGAAGGAGGTACCAGACATACACTTGTCATGCTCATGTTCAAAATCTCGGTAGAGAGCATAGTATCCACAAATCATAACCACTACTCGCTATCCATTCATAAAAATGATGATTTATATTGCAGCACTATTGATACAAACAGATATGAAATTACAGCTAACCTGCTGTATTGAAGGTTTTAACATCAGCTTCAAGTCGTGAACCGTGCTCTGAAAACGCCACCGACAAGCCCCAGATGATGTTATTGAAAACATAATTGCAACCAGTAGTAGAGATTATTAAAGAGCATACAAGATAAATTCCAAGTTAAAGCAAAATATACAGACTTTGAGCCTCACCTTCAAGTCCACCACTTCTTGGTCTGTGCTAGCAAGTTTCACAAGCAACACGCCTTCTCTCCTTTTCGCAGTCAATATCTGCAGACAGCAATGAAAACGTTAGCATCCTGCCAACTGACAGTGATTATTAGGGTCAGAAATATCTTGAATTTTTGCTCCCACAAATAGACTCGATTAGCCGAGTAAAAGGAGACACCTCATGAAGGAAATTAACTTTCAGCAACAGGTATAATAAAGTGAATGTGCAATGTGGCGCACACAAGGTAGTGTACTGACCTGCTCTTTCAATTGACTCTCTGACGTCTGAAGCTTTTGCATCGCCTGGACAACCACCGCAGGATCTGTAAACATAGCAACTTTGGAGTTGAGTCAGCAAGTCGTACTTACTAGAAATACACAATGAGCGCGAATGAGATCATATATGAAACACACAAAGCGAGAATTACTTCTAAGAGTAACTCTACAACAAATGAGAAGATTACTACCATCAGTGGCTCCAGGAGGAAGGGATGGATCTTGTGCGAAGGCGTTCTTCCATTTCTCTAGCTCCTCATTTGCAGCATCAAGAGATGCCTACAGAAGCATTTAATTGACACAGATAAATCGAGAGATACATCCATGAGGTATAACAATTCTCTTCCTTGGAAACCACAACCCCTCACTCGGAGAAACAAAATTTGTTTAGCAAAGGATTGAATAAGGACTAGTACCTTTAAAGCAGCAATTGTGCTATCACGTTCGTCCAAGCTGAAGACCCCAATAACACATAGTTAGCTAGGACTATGCTCTCAGACGAGTCAAAATATGATAAACCATAACAGTCCGACATCACCACGAAAGGCTCAATGAACTACAACAGGAAAACGCAGAAACGTGTAACTTGCGATAACATCAATTGAATAAGATGGCAATCACTATCCTAATTTCAGGCCAAAATCGGACATCTAAGCTTGTTTCACACGACTAAATCACAACGAGGATAACCTACCTGGACCGTAGATTGAGTATGGTTGTAGTGGCGTGGTCACTTCCAGGCCCACTGGAAGAATAAATCTATTCGCAACCAAAAAACAGAAAACCCGATGCTGTTTCAGCAATACTCTTTCCATATCAAATCTAACCATGTCACCACGGGTAACATCGGTGAAATCTCGAACTTATTTACTAATCATAATTAGGAGCACAAAATAATCACTGAAAGCAACTGTCAATGAACTGTTGGTAAATTATGAGACTCAAATGCAGCCATCTGTACAATACAGCTTCTAACATATTGCCTTCGTTGCAGGTCAAATCACAGTGATTAACCTTCTTAGCAGGATACAATTCCTCTTCATCATCATCAAGGTCTGCGAACTCTCGTTTCACACCTGCAACAAAAGGAAGTCACTCCACCCTAAGAAAACCAAAAAGGATGGTTCATGATCATCGCAATGAGAAATGCTTATGAAAAGAAATTTCGTGATTAGATGCAAAACTCATATCCAACGGAAAGCTACAAGGCAAAAACGATAATCTCTCTGGTAAACGATTTCCAACGATCAGGACTTCTTTGAGAATTTTTTACACAATGAACCACCGTAAAAAAATATTAAAAGGCTCTAATAAAACCATGACTACGATGCTGTCTACCATCCCTACAATGTCAACACCCCGGCAAAACTCTTTAAAGTAAAAATAAGAATTCACTTGTTATTACGCTAAGATGACACTATGTAAACACATGGTCTCCTAATCCGGAACCACGTTCTCTCACTGCTTCACAAGCATTGATTTCGGTATTCAATTATTTTCTGCAATACCAATAGCTCATCTCCCGAAGAGGTGGCATCGAAATTATAACTAACCTGTCAAGCCATTCTCTCCACCTGTATCTCCATCAAAATCAAATGAATCCTGCAATTAATAACCCCGTCAGTCGGTATTCACGAACAGAAACTTCACTAGCACGATTTTGATGACGAATCTGAACTAGCTCATCGAATATCTGTGCTAAAACACTAACCCTAAACCGCACACCAATCTCTGCTCCATACGAAGCCTCAGTTATAAAAATATCAACCTCAGAACTTATCAAGGAAAAACGAATACAATCAACGTTCATGACGACAGTTGGAAACTCCACACTGCTCAATCACACCAATCCACACACTCTAATTCACAGAGCAGTGAAAAATAAAACCTCAGCTGAAAAATCAAATGCCTAACCACTCCAATGTCCAGTACGAGAACAAATCAAGTCACGCACACTAAATGAACCCTCTGAAAGCCCTAGAATGCGCATCAAAACACCTTCTCCCTATCTGAAACCCTCACACATTGCAGGCATGACTGCAAACTAAGAACGCACCAAAAACCACTCACTCACAAAAACAGTGAATGCTAAAATTTCAAGAGGACAATCGAACAACTAATCATTATAATCTCCAGTAATAGAACGACTGAACTCTCACACATTAAACAAACCCCCACAAAAGCCCTAGAATAAGCATCACAGACTAAACTTAGGAACTCTGGCTGTAACCCTCACATGCTGCAGGCATGACTCCAAACTAAGAACGTCCAAAATGCACAAGAGTTAACTTCTAAATTCAATAACAAAACAGAGTTCTACAACAAACGCATCACACTCTCCAGAAAAAAGTTAAACCCGGCATCAATATTGCGATCATGTTCAGAAGTGCGATTGTGTATAAAGAACGAGAACTGGAATTCCAGCAGTAAAACCGAATGCCAATTTCCAGAACAAGAACGCACACGAAACGGACTCCGCCTAGAAATGTTCTAGACCGCACATCAAACACGTTCACTCTCCAAGCAACCCTCTCACACGCAAAGCACGCGCAAAATTCACAAGAGTAGAATTACCTCCCGCATTGAAAGAAAATAAAATAAAAACAAGAGCATGAGAACGTGGCGAGCAATGAGCTCTACACCGGCAATAACGATTGCGTTCATGAGCGTGAGACCTAGAATAAGCTTCTCTAGGCCATGGACACAATTGCACATCTCTCTTACTCCCGATAACCCTCACATACAAAGCACGCACAAAATTCACAAGAACAGAGCTGCCTCCCGCATTGGAAAAAAAGAGAAAAAAGATGCGAAAAAGTGCATGAGAAAGTGGCGAGATATGAGCTTCCGTGCCAGCATTGCGATGGCGATGAAAATGCAGAGAGAGTAAGAGAGAGAGCGAGGCGAGGGTTTGATCTTACGTCGTCGGCGAAGGCGGGCGTCGTCTTCGCGGACGCCATTGGAGCCGATCGAATGGATTGTTGGACGCAAATTCTAAACACAAAGCTTCTCCGATGGACCGAAATTCGCACTCCTGCTCCCGCTTCGGCATCTGCGAATCGCTTGCTTCTTCCCGCACTCGCTCTTCCTGTTGCGACTTCGAACCCGAACTCGCGCTGCCTTGCGTCTGCGTCTGCGTCTGCGTCTACGCTTGGTTGCGTCTGCGACTGGGGTTTCGGCGTCGGGGTTCGGGACGTCGTTGGAACGTCTTCGGGACGTCTTCGGGACGTTTTCGGGACGTCTTCGGAGACGTCTTTGGGGACGTCTTTGGGGACGTCTTCGGGGACGTCTTCGGGGACGTCTTCGGGGACGTCTTCGGGGACGTCTTCGGGGACGTCTTCGGGGACGTCTTTGGGACATCTGCGTCTGGGTTTGCGACGTTCGTGTCCGCAGAATTGTGAAAATAGTGTATACAATGCCGTGCAATTACTGTGTGCTAAAGAACTTACTGTGCGAAATTTGTGGAAAGCATAATTACTGAGGACTGCAGAATCTTCATAGGAAGGAATGTTTTCAAGTTTTTTCAATATCTTTATATGATATGTAGTTTTCTTGTGGTAATAATAAACTTCTTTCCTGTTATTGTGGATTTATTTTGTTTGTATGGTTTTGTATAATTCGTTTTATTGCAAGTACAGAATGTTTGGTTAATTTGAAATTATTTAACGTAAAAGATTTATAACCAGGAAATATTTAACCCCGAAATGAATGTATTAAAAGTAAATGTAGCGCTTCAAACATCCCATATCTAAAAATAAATCTTAGATTTTATGTGCATCTAAGAGCCGAGCCGATTTGCATCACAGTTACAATATTAATTCTGTTTGCTGACATATCATCTCCAGCAGCATTACTTTCATGACCTACTACTGTCTTCACTGGTTTCAAATCATGACCGTATCCTAATTGTGTTGTCGAAGGAGGCTGTTACCAAGAAGTACCGTAAGTTACTCGTATGAGGACTCAAACTTGACTTAAGAGACAAGAGAGTTATGAGCAGGAATGATAGGAAGACACAGCTACTACTGTATATTCCACACCTCTAAATGTATGGTGACTACTTCCTGTTGCCAAGTGGTAACCAAATGTTAGGTGAGAAATCAATTTAAATACACTGATTGCACATGACCTTCTGAAGCCGATTTAAACTTCCCGGTGCATAAGTTCCGTACACACCACCAATGTATATGCATCCCACATATATGGTGTTTCTATGCTCCATTCTATTGAAATGAAATGCTGTAAACACCACCTCCATATACAGCTTGAATAAGCTTGCAAAAACTAGAGGCATATTTGAACAGGACAATTTTACTGCCTATTGTGAAAGATGGTTCATAGTCTGCATTTACAAGGCTTAGCATAATATTGTTCAAGAGCTGAGTGTATTTCACTTCAACACTGCGTTGAACTTAGCAGATTGAGGACAAGCGTAAGATCACCGAATGTTATTTTCACATAGGAATCCTGTAAATATATTCTAAGAGGAACTCTTCCAGTCACAGCAGAGACAAAGGCATTACTCGCCTCATTCTGTTGAGAGCAATATTATGAGAAACTAGTGCATAAGTTTGAGTAAGCATTGCTGCAGAGCTATGAGTGAGAACTGTGGAGCTGCTGAAACAAAAACCTCCTCCTTCAAAAGTGTTTATATCAACATTTAGGAACCCTGGAATGCAACAGCCTATGTACTCCATGCACAAGAACAGTATGATTTCCTGATGTAGTATGGTACACTTTGTACACAGTTGACGCGAAGTTGAAACCAAGGAAACCGTCGTCAAAGTTGCATTCCCATCAGGACATCTGTAGAAACCACGTACACCAATCAGGATTCGTGAGTGAGAGTCAAACATGCTTTTAACACCGTCATTAGTTTAAAGTTCGGAAATACTCTTACTTACATAAGCTCGTACTCATGTTTCGCTAAACGTTAGGGGGTAGAACCGTAGACAAGTCACATTTCATTGGTTCATTTCTAAGTCATATTATACAAAGTAATAGATTCCAGTAAACACAGCCCTCGCCACACATGTAAAGAGTGGAAAATTACAACGTGCTGTAGATTATTCGCTGCCGTAAGCAAATTAATGACTCTAAATGAACCATTTCTTAGAATTGCTGTTTTAGACCGTGATCGGTTTGTCACTTCTCTAAGGATACGGCGTTTGCTGAAGCGACTAATTCAACATAATTCCTTCGTAGCTAATGAACTGTCTCCCACATATGCTCTGAAAATTTCTTAGTCAGGTATAACATTACGATATAATTAGTTGGAATATAGTGACCAGGTCAGCTACACGTACCACTCCTAGCCCTTAGACGTCGGTCCTTGAATGATGTCGGCCTCTTAGCAGCTTTGTTTTGAGGACGCAAAGTATTAGTAGCCTGGCGGACAACATCAGAGGAATGTCAACACGCAAATCGAACTGGAGCTATGGTCTTCATGCGTATCGCACAGCCTAAGGTATTGTTCTCAAGCACTAACTGTGTGAATTAGCACTTTTCTACAAAAAATTGAAGGGAGGATAATCAAGCTAAGCAAAAGACATGAAGGCAACAATCCCTGAGGTGTTTAATTGAGGTATATACTAGTCTTACCTCTGCAGATCCTTTGACGGGGGTAGCATCGCTCAGCAAAGTGTTTTCCTTAGTGACAATATATAAAGCCTTCGCTATGCCTGCTCTTGGAAGTGGTGCAGCCAGTAGCTTACTCTTTTTTGTTATACTGCATAACAATAGAAATCATCAATAAAATCTTACAAATGCTAGAACAGATTAAGATCAACTATTTACAACTCAGAAGTAGAAACAGGGAATGGCGTAGAAGCTGTCCAGAATCAGTTCACTAAGCCCGTTATACAACCAGCAAGACGGAAGATCACTTAGATGAACGTGCAAAGCTTCAGAAGCTACGGAGGGATATATTTCTACAAAAATATGGAAAAGAAGCTACTCAGAAGCGGAAAAATCAGAGCCAAAAGTATACCGGTATTCTGCCTCCACGCTAAAACGAGAGGAGGTTTCGTTGTTCCAGATCGTGAATGATACAAAATACTTCCTCCGCTAAGAGGGAGCTGAAGAAAACAGAAATAATTATTCTACAGTACTTCCACCATGCTCCTATACAGTCTTAAGAACGTACGTTTTCTTAGGTGAGATTCTGAGATCTTCAACTGCTGCCACAATCTCGGGCATGGCCTTGCTCAGTTCGCTCCGCAGCTTAGACGGAGTGGACGCTCGATTCGTCCTAGCGAAGGCAGCTTTCTTTAAGCCAACGCTATGATCCGCAGCCTTAACCGGAGGGAGTTCCACGTTTCTTAGAGACTTAGCATGCGCTGAAGGTCGAATCGGACGTCCTCCCCAGCTCACGTCTGTAGCGCGATGCAGGTGACAGCGAAAAGAACCCGGGTGACTTGTAGGTGCACACAGACAAGGAACTGTCGCTGATGCCTGACTGACAGCGGTACAGCTATCTCCGTCACTCGCCACTTTCCGCGCTGCTACACGATGAAGCCGGCAACGGAACGAACCCTTGTGAATTGTAGGCGCACACAAACACGGAGCCATCGCTCTGCAAGAAAATGAACCAGAACTCCGTAGCATATAGCAGGTAAAACCACACTCTCCCGCCCAGCAAACAACGTCGTCAAGCCTCCTTCCTCTGTTTATATCTATACAACGCACAACACTTCTGCAATGCAACCAAATTACGGCTCGTTAAAATCCACAGCCTAGGGTTCAAATCCGCAAATGTAAAAAGGAGGAAATCAACACTCACATTAAATGTACACTATACATCTCCTCTCATCTTCTCGCATCTCCTCTCGTCTACTCTTCAATTCTCCTAAACAGGTCACGATCAACAGCTAGCCGCTTGCAGTACATGAAAGACAAAGAACAACCGACAAATGCACAGGATAAAAGAAGACGAAACTCAAACACTAGCATATCATGCACACTCCGACAACTCCTCCCATCACATCCACTCTGAAATTCTCCTAACCACAACCCCGACTAACCAGCAGGTCAGCATCATCAACAGCCACGCGCTGTACATCAAAGGGCACGAAACAAACGACAATCGCACATCAACCGCCTCCTCAAGCCTCGTCTACTCTCTAATTCTCTCCAACAAGACGAGGTATACACCAGCAGGTCACGATCATCAACAGGCAGCCAAATTCGCAGCACGTGAAAGACACGGACTAAGCCACAACCACTACGGTACCCTCCACAGACTAATCCTCAGCAAACCAAACCAAAGCAACGAAGACGACGTCAACACATGACTCCCATTACATGCACATTATCCGTCTCCTCTGTCTACTCTTCAATTCTCCTCAAGAGCACAACACCTATCCGCGCGCTGTACGTGAACGACACGGAATAAGCGACAACTTGACTAAATTAGCACCTCAACTAACAAAAAGACAACAAGCGCCTCCGCGCTCCACGACTCCGCTCTCACAACTTCCATTCAACCACGCCTCCCTCTGCACCCTCATCACCGGGGAAACAAACGACCCTCCTACAAATTCCACTATCATCGAACTATCTACATTGCGATTTCAAGAAACAAATCCTTCTGCAAACTCTCCAACACAATCAACGATCATTCAACGACACCTGATGGAGCCCGATTAAAAATCAGCGACAAAAGCGCGGCGGCGGGAGCTCGATCGCAAATAGAAAGAGAGGCAAGTGACTCGGATGGGACGGGAAAGCAGGCATGAGGCATGGAGTGCTGTGGGGATGGACTCGTGGAGCGTGGACATGGAGTGGAATGCCATACCGCGATGGACGAAGCAGAGGCGCAGTTGGCAGGGATGATCGGTGGCGTGGTTGCTCTAACTTAGGTGGCGATGGTGGTGCTCTACGCTCCAGGAGGCAAGCTTTGGGTGGATCGCGCCTCCGCTCTTTATATGAGTCACTGCGGCGCGGCTCGTTCGTAGTCTTGTTGAGAGTTCGTCGCGGTGATCAGGGGTGGTGGGGCCGCGTTTCGGTGGTCAGAGGTGGTAGGGTCCAGTCTCGGTGATCAGTGTGGTGGGGTCGGGTCTCGGGGCGGCGGGTCCCATTAAGGCCCCACCGAAATTTACTGTGGGCCATTTGAGAGTTGAACGCTGTAGTAGTATAGGAATTGCGTTTCGAGGTGTGAAATCTACGTATAGTAGAAGATTTTCAAATACAGTTTAAGGTCTAGATTGATATGAAGATTTACTAGTTGAAATTATGATATTGGCCAGTAATTTTTGAACTTGTGCTGTATGAATTAGTGTCCTGACTACACGGAATTTTGTAACGTTTGTAATTATTTTGAATAGTATTACATCTTGAAAAGAAATCATTTATGCATTTATAATATATGTTGTGTGAAATATACATAAATACATAAAATATAGATTATTTCAAAAGATACATAAAAAAAAATTCTAAGAGTTTCAAATAACAAATAAAGAATTCTTCTAGTCATAAAATAAGGTTGTATGTTTTGAAAAGGACCATAAATTATGTTTTCATGAAAAAAAAATTGTAGGATTATTGAATGATAGATGGATGAATTTTGTTTCTTTATACGGTTGGAAAATCAAATAATGAAATAAAATAATACAAAACATTATAGGTTTTGTCTTTGTTTTGGAATTTGTAAAATATTTTTTAGTATATTTTTTTATAGTTTAGTTTCCAATGACATATAGATTTAATCATTACATAAGCTTGAACTATGATTCTTTTAAATTTTATTTTTTTCTAAATACATTAAAAATATAATTGTATATGAACATTAATTCTATCTAATATGAACTTGATTTTTTGAGGGTTTGTTGTATCCTTTATAATGATTCACTAAATGTGTAAGAATATTTAAATCAAGTGGATGATGTAAAAATGACACTCTAATTATATATAAATTTATTTTAGTGCAAAATTATTTTCATAAGTCATAATATACAATGTATAGGTTTTTTCAAAATACTTTATTTAAGTCATAAATTTATCCATATTTTTAAAACATGAAGATTTATTAATAAATAATATAAACATATGATTGGTTGCTTGCAACTTAATCCTAATTTTTTATTCCATCAACAAAAAACTCGGAGAGGGTTTTATCCCAAAAAAATATGAAAGAGAATTGTCAACGTTGTTGTAGTGACCGTTGTTGTCATGTTCTTTGGTATTATTGGTCTTATATGGTCGTGAAAAAAATTAAAATAAAATTGAAGCCGGAGTTGACAACTTGAAAGGTTGTTTAAAAGATTATACAAATTATATAGATGGCTATTTAAAGAGTTATTGCAAAAGTTATTTCAAACAATATTTAAAAATCAATAGACATATTTTAAAAACAAAAACAAAGCTCGACTTTAGTAAACTTTTTGTGTAAATTTTATTTTATTTCATTTCTATATGAACACTTTTCATTTCTTATTTGTTAGTTTTTATTTTTTTGGAATTTTTTTCACAGAGTGGTCTTCAAGCAATTTTCAAATTTACACATTGCAAACCATCATTCAAAAAATGAGTAACTTTGTTTTCAACTTTACTTTAATTTCATCGACGAGGTATTTGGGGAGGGATTTTATCAAATTTTTTTACAAAGGGGTTTGAAAGGCGTAGGCGTCAGCGTGATCATTGACAATTTAGCCTTGCTTGCAACTTTCAAAATATACATCTAAATTTACATAATTTTTTTTACTTCTTAAATGTGAGACTTCACACTTCTGTGGTAAGTGCCGCAATAGATACTTCATTTTGAAATATTTTAGTTTATATTCAAATTAAAAAATATGGACTGTACCAAAGGACATGATAGATTGTGATTTTCGTCGATGGTTGTGCATAGCCTTGGTTATTTTTTAAAATAAGAAGAAAACAAATCAATACTGTCAATTAAAGTCTAGCCATCTTCTTTTTGTAATATTACAACTACTATAACCATAATTTCAATATCAATAATGGTTTTACCACATCATATGGTACAAAACCTTGTGGTATTTTAGTAACTTTTTTCAGAAATTTCAAGTATAATCCGAATTTAATATTCTTTGCTACATGTCTTTGTAAAACCATGGAGAGAAAAAGTTGATTATTGACTTGAAGTGTCCATTTGTTGCACATAAAAATAAAAAATAATAAAAAAAGAAGAAAATTTTAAATTAAATTTCAAAAATGATATGAACATTTATTCTTGATGCTAATGTTTTTTTTTTTTTTTTGTTTTTTTTTTGGTTGGAGTAAAAGAATTATGTATGTTTATATGTAGATGTAACTGAAAATTCTGAAACGTTGAAGGGATCTAGCATGCCAACGGTGCTCTAATTTAATTGCATGGGACCGGATCAACTCAATTCTCAATTCTCCCTCCACAGTCCACAAACAGCCTGAGCTAATTTGAAACCGTGTTCTTAAAGTAGCAGATTTGGTTCCTCAAATATGTTTTGGGACAATGGGAATGGGGAACCTTAACTTAGCCCCCCCCACTGGAGTGGTCTCCTCAGAGCGTCTCCACTCATTTTGCCATTTATAAATTAGTTTTTAGTGTTGCTGTGTGGAGGTCAGAATCATTCAAATGAAAATGCCTGGCTTGGTCTTATGCTGCCATCCTTCCCAGCTCTCAGGAACGTCATAACATATGACAGGTATCATTTGCATTTACAAATTCCCATAAGCAGTCTTTGGCTGATTTAGTACTACGGTTGATGTACCTAAAACCACCAACTTAAGGATTTTGAGCCTTTTTTTTCAGGGTTATTTTTGGAGTATAATTTTCCCATGTAGGAAAGTTATTTTCTAACATAATGCAATTTTTTCCAAAATTTTCTTTCCAATACTAAAATAAATACAAATTTCTAAACACAAAAGTACTTTATGACCCAAAACTGATCTATAGACTTTTCCATTGTCACACCCTAGCTGGTACTAATTTTCACTCATGATCCGACCCAAAACCACCAGCTTTTGAGTGTTTTAAAATTTTAAATGGTTAGTTTGAATTAAGTGTTTTGATTGGTCGGTTTGAATTGAGTGTTCTGACAATGCTAGTTCAGCCTAGTTGCGGTTATGGAAAGACCTGCAGGTTGGATATGAGGGTGCTGGTGGTTTTAGATATATCAACCCTAGATGACTAAACCATTGCCTCCAAATTTTCAAGAACAACTCAGGTATGGGAAGAGGCTAGAATGAATATGAAGGCTATTGTTTAAATGTTACTGGCATATTTCTATACCAAAAAGTTGGAAATTTTAAGGACAAAAAATAAAAATAGCGGAAAATATTTTAGTGATTTTTTGGATATTTAAAGGTCATCTAAAACTAAAATGATTTTCTAAGACACAAAAACAAAAAATTAAGAATTTGAGAAACAAACCTTGTTTTATCTAAAAAAAGAAAAAACCAAATGTTCCTCTGGTGGTGCATGGACGTACAACCGTAACGCCATAGGCTCATAGCACATTTATCACCTGGCAAACAATTTTTTTTAATTTTTTAATTTTAATTTTATTTATTTATTTAATTTTATTTTTGTTTAGTTTTGTTTATTTTTTTGGAAAGAGCAAGGTTTGCCATTCAATAACTGAATTACTCAATTTTTATTTTTTAGCAAAAAAATAGTAAAAATGACCTTAAATGGCTTAGAAATAATAAAATATTGTAAAGATTAATTATTAATTATTTTTGCTATTATTTGTCTTCATAACTTTCTAATTTTTACATTTTCTATTTTTAGAATTATTTTTGGACGAACCTACTATGGTACTGTGGTACTAGTACGGTATCCTTTTACGGTATGTTACCCAATGTTTTTACATGCAAGATAAAAGCCAAGTGTACACATCACTGACTTTGTTCCATAAAGTAAAAAGTAAAAAGGTCTTGATGGAACGAGGTTAATAATGTTAGGGGTACATCAAAGTTGGTGCAGTCAAATTTCGCCAATGATATTTATTAGAAATACCAAAAACCAGAACTGAAAACGACTTGGAACATGGAATGGCAAAATTCTATCCAAATTATCAGTCAGTGCTGACACGACAACCTTCAATATAATGAAGCTTTTCATGTTCAGTCACCTTCAAGTTCCAGAATCAGCAACTCCTTCACATCATGGCTTTGAATCATTGTCATCGTTTGCTAACATCATAACTCATTACACAAATTCCAGTGTTTCACATTCTGCAGTGTACACACACTCAGCAAAGAATTGATCATGTCATTGCATAAAAACTCATTAACACTTGACGTACCGTACTACCATAGCAGGTTCGTCCAAAAACAATTCTAAGAATAAAAACATAAAAATCAAAAAATTATAAAAACTGAAAAACGAAATAGAATAAATTAGTTTTTGCAATATTTTACTATTTCTAAGCCATTTAAGGTTATTTTTATTGAATTTTTGCTAAAAAATGAGAATTGGGAAGTTTAGATATTGAGAGGCAAACCTTATTTTATTTTATTTTTAAAAATATTCATTCGTCAAGTGACGAACCTGCTATGGTGTTACGGTAACTTGAAAACCCAAACATCATGCCTGAGCAAATAAGTTATAGCCACATCCTATGCCTGAGCAAATAAGTAGCCACATCCTTGCTAGAATGGTGACCCAAATGATCAGAACTGAGCATAATCCATTGCTGTAGAGCTAGATGATGATATGTAAAATCCTCTTAGTATTAAACTTTTTCTTCCACTTTCACCTTGAAGAAAATGCACAAGGAAGAAGAAAAATTAACTGAATTGCTATGTAGATATGGATGCATAGTTTTGATCAATACTTCTCATCATCTAGCGATCAAATCCTGATTCAGTCAATCATTCTGATCTCTGAAGACACCACTGATGCCTGCACCTACCTGTTATTTTCACGTCTGTATCGACAGAGATCGGTGCTCTAAAAGCTCGGCAAGTGCTGAGATGCAAGTTGCAACGCAGAGATTAAATTACTCGAGCTTCAACAGAGACACATATTCCTAGTTATCATGCCATCTCACTTGTTGTCTAAATTGGCTGGCAGTGGCAGAGCCGGAATCAGCCCAAGCACATGGTATGTTCTTGTTGACAGCTTCCAAATTCATTTCCTTCACGTATCGAGTCTCGAGGGGAGGCGGAGACAACTATCCGAATGGACCTGTTCAACCACTGGATGCTGTTTCTGAGGATCAGGGAAAAGGATGGAGCCTTACCACCCTTGTAACTCCATTTTTCCAGTGGCGAAATCTGCGGTGAGTGTTAAATTTTTAACATGGTGGTACCAATAATGTGGTGATGAGCTTGTCAACTTTTATTCTTGCTGATCTCTAAACGTGAGTGAGTGAGTATGACGAGGAACAGGTCCCATCTTTGAAAAGTTTCAAGTTGCAGTACAGACATGGTGAGCGGTGAAACAGAGCTTTCACTTTGTGTAGAAAAATTAGAAGATTTAGATATAGTTTGTTGAAGCTTCTGTTGAACAGTTTATGGAGAGTTTTGGTTATTTATGCCGATTTTCAGTTTGTAGGACTTGGTATTGGAATTGTGACTTGTTAACTTTACATTAGCTTTGTCTTAGTTCTTGCAGGACTGAGTTTTCCAGGACCTGCACTACAGCTGACTTAGGCTGAGTCCTGGCTTGGTTGGAATGGGATGTACTTTAATCCTGCATTAATAAGCATGAATTTTAATTTGATTCAACTGAAAGAATAGTTTATTCATAATTTGACTTATGAAATGATTTTAATGTTTCACAATTACTACAAGAGTGACTCTGTGCAGTGGAGAGGGAGTTCAAAGTTCTCCAAGTCTCTCTTGAGAACCAACTTATGCCGAGACTTTCAAAGGTGTTATTCTTGGGACTCTGGCCTTTCAAGCCATTACCACAGCAGACTCAGTTGGGGTGCTCATAAGAGCATGCTTTGACGATGGGATAACCACTCTCCCGAGTCTCCCTGACTTTGATTACCTGGTTTTATTTTCTAATACATCCAGAATATTACAGCTTTTTTGTTCTACCACAGATGCTTTTGCAATGGAAGAAGTGTAACATCCACCAGTGGCTAGAAATTTAAGTTTATAACAAATTATTAATGATAAAGTTTTGGAGGTGGTCATTCCAATGTGGGTCAATAGCAGGTCCCAGATCCAGAGGGAACTTGGAACTGGGATTCTGGGCTTTGAATGAGGCAACGAAGCATCTTCTGCTTAGGCTAATACTCACCATCCCAAGAACCACTTTGTCTGAAAGTACCAATCGTCCAACAAAAATTCTGGCCAGCATTTTTTTGACATTTGTTTTTGAAACAAAAGAAAAGGTGATTAGTCGCATTGGTACTCGCAAGCATGTTTGAGACATGCTCTATCTTAGCCTTGCATTGAAACAAGTTACTACAGTGGCATGCAAGCTAACAAACATAGTGAAAGCAGCTTTGATTATTTGATTGAGGTAAAGACATGAAGCAGCATATGTTCATCCTCCTGCAATTCCTGTGCAGGTTGGAACAAGTCAAGTTCATGATTCTTCCAACTTCTCTGACCCACGTTCCAATGTCAAGGACCACAGCATATTGACGACTCCAGAGTACTGATTGGAGGATGATCGCTTCGAGATCATGAATCAGAACCAAACAAAACAAAACAATACTTAATTAGATCACTGGTTTTCACCTGATTACCCCTATTATTGTATCATAAAACAAGCTAAATGAGAGTTCACAGAAAACAAGCTTGGCTTAGAAGAAATTAAGAGCGTTGGGGCAAGATCACATTGCATCCTTTAGACCATGACAATGTAAGGGGTGCACAAGTGTTTGCAGTAATAAGTTACACTTAGTTCCTTTGCTCTCTACAATCATCCACTGTATACACTTGACAGGAGTGCTCTAAACATGACTCGTTAAGCATTGAGACTGAATGAGGGACACTAAGACCAAATGTGACAAGACAAGCATTGAGAAACAAAATTTATCGATGACATGAATGTGGTAGAGAAACACAGGAAGCAAGGAAACAATCAGACAAAATTTAGCAATAAGTTGAAGGTTCTTTGCTGATCATGAATTGTGGAATAGAAAAGACAAGAAGCAGACAACTTGAACAAACCGAAGTCGTTGGAAATGAAGGGATCAAGCATTCAGCAATTCAAAAGTAAAGATAATACAGATCATGGCCAGTGCAAAACTTCAACTGCAACTAATTATTATCAGTATTTTATCCATCTTCTTCCGCTCCTTTCTATGAACTTCTTTGTTGTAAGGAAGAGCTTCACTCAACTGATGTCCTACCCTGCTGCCTCAGGGACTCCAACAAAGGAATTGATATGTGAAATCAATCCTCATCATGCTCAAGTAACCCTTCTCTTGCAGACTCTCACTTTGAATTCCTTTCTATGCTGTTCTGGTAGCATGTTATTATTACAGGACATGGCAATCTTCCAGTTTAATAGCCCAGCTTGTTGGGTGTTCACTGATCTGAAGCTCTAATATGCAGATGTGATTGCCTGCCACTTTGCTATCTATGTGTTATTGAGGAATTCTCTAGCTAGTGTTTAGTGAACCGCTTGAGATTTTTGTATGTTGGCGTCGATGGGCTTCGATGTCTTTGGAAATGCATCGCCAGTGGCATGACCATTCTCGTGAGGAGCTGCACCATTTGCATCTGCACCTGCAGGTTTTGCCGTGTAAGCAGCGTCGTGACATCCTAGAGCTGCTCTACCGGATGGGTCTAAGTTGCCCGCCCATGCCTTGTCCCACTCCACCGCCGCGGCAGTGCTGCACGCCAC
This sequence comes from Ceratodon purpureus, assembly GCA_014871385.1. Classification (NCBI taxonomy): domain Eukaryota; kingdom Viridiplantae; phylum Streptophyta; class Bryopsida; order Pseudoditrichales; family Ditrichaceae; genus Ceratodon; species Ceratodon purpureus. Next base: position 4,993,792 of record CM026433.1, on the reverse strand, counting down.
GCTTGGGCCTCCGGGGACCGTCATCCTTGCGGATTGCTGCATAGAGACACGGGTGGGTCAGGGAAATATTCATCAAAGGAGCAGGTAACTTCATTCTAGTTTGTTGTGAAGAGAAGTGCAAATTAGGGTTAGGGCTCAGACTTACCTGGGGGAAGTGTTTCTCGAAAATCATTCTGTAGTAGTATGCTTCTTTGGTGAGAGGAGTGTTGAAGGGGTACACATGCTTCGCATGCTTCAGCATTTGATCCGTGACCTGAGATATCACGACACAAGCAGGTAACCATACTTTAGATTAACTCCTCAAAGCAAGTCTGTGGTGAATTAGAATGTGAGATCATGCAGATTCGGTGAATTCGGAGAAGATTTCTATGCTGAAGGGACAAGAGAGGAGGGATGGATTGGTACATGGCGCTCCGCGTTTTCCTTGAGGCCATCGATCCAGCTGTAGCCTACACCATCGCTGAATTGCTCCTTTTGCCTATACAAGATGTGCTGCACAGGCAACCATTCAACAAGCTTTAGATTCAGCACATTAGAGGAACACATCGTGGAATGACATTAATTGTAGTCCAAAGTGTAATCTATTGATGTTTGAAGAAGAGTAGCAACCTTGGGCAGGTATGGGTTCTCTTCATCGTCGAAGGCCTTCCGCATCACCCACTTCTCAATTCTCCCCTGGTCCTTCCGGATCATCTTCTCAGCAGGGTCGATAGCCATGGCAACATCCATGAACTCCTTGTCAAGGAAGGGCACGCGAGCTTCCAGGCCCCAGGCAGATGTAGACTTGTTGGCTCTCTGGCAATCGTAGAGGTGCAATGCCTTGATCTTGCGGACTAGTTCATGGTGGAACTCCTCCTTGTTGGGAGCTTTGTGAAAGTAGAGGTAGCCACCGAAAATCTCATCAGATCCCTCTCCAGAGAGCACCATCTTGACCCCCAGAGCCTTGATCTTTCGTGTCATGAGAAACATGGGTGTGCTTGCTCTGATGGTGGTCACGTCGTATGTCTCCACATGGTAAATCACTTCAGACAAGGCGTCTAATCCTTCCTGCAGATACTCAATCCAGTTTCCGTTATGTTTTTGCAGAATCAATGTCATTCTAACTGTTGAACACTTTGAACAGGTATGCAGGTTTATGCATTACAACAGCTTCTACCAAATAGCAACAGTAGTGGAAGTTACACTTACTTGGACAGTGAAGTTAAATTCGTGATGGCGGGTACCAATGTAGCTGGCAACTTCCCTGGCTGCCTTCAGATCCGGAGAGCCCTGCAGATTGGAACAAAATAATGATCGATTACTAATTATTTCTCTCATTTCAAAAACTGAAGATTCCATTGCTAATAATTGAGAGTTCATTCAAATTATTTGGGGAGATGTAACTTACTTCAAGACCAACACAGAAGGAGTGAAGCTGCTTGCCCCAGATATTGGCAGCTTTGGTGTTTGCAAGATGTCGAGATGCAACTGCTGCCACCAAGGAAGAATCCAGGCCTCCCGAAAGTAGCACACCGAAGGGCACGTCGGTCATCAGTCTCTTCACCACAGCCTGCAAGATCGGTCAAGCACACGTATGTCAAACACATGTTGCTCGAATCCAAAAGGGAGTGTGCAACATTTGGATAAATTTGAGTAAGCAGCATTAGATGATGAATATCTTACCTTTTCGAAAGCAGCACGCAGGGCAAGAGCATCGAAAGGAGTGGAGGGAACGTAAGTCTCTGAGAACCAAGGTGGGTTGTAGTATCGGCGAAGCCCTCCTATCCTCACAGAATCCAAGGGTCAGACACTCGTGAGCATCTGTTTTCAAACATATCCTGCTATTGCAATATTATAGTTAATGGCGATGATTATGATTCGCATTGATCTTGACTAGAGCAACTTGAAATGAGCCATTTAGTACTAACCATTTTTGCTCGAGTAGATGTGACCAGGTGGGAAGACCTCAAACCGTTCGCAATCGTCCTTCAAGGCTTTCATCTCAGAGGCAAACCAGACACTTCCTGCGTAACCAAGAACCAAGACGTTTTGGTCATCAGTCCAAACTCGGAGACCACGTTGAGGTAAACACTTTTGCAAGTCAGTTTAAACTGCCGCTTATGCTATAAATTTTGACCAATAATGTACACTCGAAACTATGAGAGAGAAGAATAATACCATCAGATCCCCAGCCTAGGTAGAGAGGGGTGATGCCAATGGGGTCACGAGCGGCGATGAAGGATTTATCCCGGTTGTCCACCAACACAAAGGAGAACATGCCATCCAGCATTCCCACTACTTCCTCACCCACATCCTCGTACTGCAAACAAATTCACAATTTGAAGTGCTTGTTATAACTCTGCAAGATAGTGGTATTCCTTTCTGGCCATGACGTTCCATTGCCCACTGACAGGCATAAGTTTGTGCACAAGTAGGAGGTGATCAATGGTGCTAAAGAATATTACAAAGTTTTGAAATGTACTTACGAGATGAGCAATGACTTCGCAGTCGGACTGCGTATGGTACTGGTGAGGCTTCGTGGTCTTCTTCAACGCCTCGTGGTTGTAAATCTCTCCGTTGGCCTGGAAAAAAGGTAAGACCTCAAAGATTAGTTTTGGTGAATCTTGTAGTATACACGATGATGATCAAAATAACTTGCAGCATATTCGTCTGTGGGATGAGTGCAATTGACTTACAGCGACCACAATGTCTTTGGTCCCATTGTAGAGGGGTTGATCACCCGAGGCAGGATCAATGATAGCCAAGCGCTCATGAGCGAGGTAGCACCAGTTCTCCTGGCCCACAAACAAGCCACTCCAGTCGGGACCTCGGTGACGCAGCCTGCAAAACCATTCTTAAGTAATTTGCATTTTTCCCTTCACTATCTATCCTCTTCTTCATTAACAGGAAGGCACTTAGTCTAGTATCCCCGTCAATAAGACTAAAGACCAGTTTATATTCAGTTGATATTCATCGCCACCATAAAACTCTGACCCAATCAACGAAGGATTAAATTCTCACCTGCGAGAAAGCGCTAGGATACGATCACGCCTAGCAGGCGAAGCCTCGTGAGCACCGAGGATTGCCAAAATTCCACACATGGTTGCCAACGTCCACCACCCGAACAAAAAAACAAACCTTGAACCTTGTAGCTAGAAAGCCACAACTGAACAACAATTCAGTACTTAAAACTCTGTCTAGTGATCACTACTGATCAGCTCTCCGATTGCCTACTTCCTCAACCAGCTGATTATCTGCACTTGCAAACCACTAACAGTACTTGAATCCAGCTCAAATGTCCCAACAGGTACACCTGAGCACAAGTACACAACGATGGCAAGCACACACAGGAGGCAGGAGATGGAGGCAGGAGATGAAGCTGCGAAAGGAAGAGGAGATCAAACACTCGAATGTGAGAGAGGACAGACCACTGCCAGGTGATGCTTTATACTCTGAGCTGCCCCGAGATTCTGCGGATTCTGGCCCGAAATTTTTGCCAAGCTCTGTCTCGGTCCTCAGGCTGCAGGTAAGCCATTGGCACAGTAATTAACAAGCTCCTGATCCTGGTCTTGAACATGCTTCCGGTACACTTACTGCTGTGTGCAGCTACCGGTCTGATGAGATGGGATGATTGGCAGGGTAAGAATATAACCTCAGGTGGGGTCACTTGATAGGGTAACAATAGTTGGTCTTATCAAGTGATCAGAAAATGGGGAGCAGATGTGTGCTTGCTTGGCACATGGATTACTCTTCCTGGTTTGGAGGTGCTGTACTACTGGGTGATAAAACCTTGGAACAGTCCATGCAACTCGTATAAGATATTAAACTTAGACATGGTGTGTGATTTTCTAACTTCCTCAAAAGCCATTGTTGCCACTTGGGCCATGCTAATATATTAATTGCATTCGTCTGATGGCTTTTCTGGAGTGAGGTGGAATTCTCTTCCACATCAGGGCGGCTGGCCGCGTACCATAACTTATTGGATGGAGCTTCTCAGTTCAAGTGACAGTTGAGGAGTTTGGAAGCAGCCGAGCTTATCATAGGCTGTGGTTTGGGTGAGAGGGAATTTTTTTGTACTGGTGATTGAAGTAGGCAGTTGTGTTTATCATTCAATATCTATATATTAATGTTCCAATTTTGTCTGGATTTTTATCCATTATTGTTCAGACAGGGGGTGGAACTTGAGGGGGCATTTGGAATGTTTATCCTGTCGAGTGTTTATCCTGTTTGGAGATGATTGCAGTATATTCTAGGATCTAGGAAAACAGGTGCTGCGTTGAAGATGCGTGCATTGTTGAATTGAGTTCTGTGTAGATGCTTCCAAGTAGATGAAAGATGATAGCTGCTAATTTACTGGTATTTTTTATTTTTATTTTTTGTTAATTTACTGGTACTTTTGGTCCTACTTGGTGTGGGTTATCAAATAATGTGATGCTTGATATATAAAGTTTGCATTAAATGTATGTATGGTTACATCAAATAATGTGGGTTTTATATTTACATAGTGGAGTGCGAGTTACATGGATGTGTTTTAACTTTAGTTGTCAAATAATGTGGATTATAATATAGCTCAATTAATGTGAGTTTCTTAATTGAAGTGATTCGATTCATTAAACGGGTGTAAAGTAATGTAGATTTCTCTAAGCAATGTCGACCACACTAAGTCCAATTAAAAGTGTGTTGTAGTGGACTTTATATTTGCATTAGATGTTGGATATTTGCACTCATGTGAAACATGTACTTTAAAAGATGTAGCATTCTGTACATTTTGTATGAAGATTGTATTTTGATATAATGAAACGATTTTGATAAAAGTCTCTTGAAATCATTTAGAAATAAAATACAAAGAGCTCTAAACTTAAGCAAAAAAGTATTCAGAAAGTCTTCAAATTTGTTTTTACATTTCAATCTAACAATACCTAGTCTAATATTACATAAAATAATATTTTTTCATTAATCTGTATGCAATTTATATACATATAAACATGGTGTAATTTGATAGAACATCAAAAGAATATTGATATGATTTAAAATAATCAATTATATAATATTAAATATATAAAATTATTAGAAATGTGTACAATATTAAATTGCACTTAATTGTTTTTGTATGAATTCAGAATATAATTATAATTGTTTTTGCTATATTTTAAATACTAAAATATAAATATACAACACGTTTTCTTAAGAATTTCTGTTTCATCCATGTAGATTTTATTATCAAGATCATGGATTTTTGTACTTGAATTCATGATCAATGAATTCATTGATCATTTAAACATTGGATTCTGAAATAACACTAAATATAAAAAATATATATATACTTAAAATATTTATGAAAGAATTAAAATTTATTTCTTTAAATTTCTTTTGATATAGTGGATTTTATTATATATAAAATATTATATTGAAAAAATAATTAAATAGTATCTTTAATAAAGAATCGACTTGCTATATACCATTTAATAATCAAATTTTTCTTTATTAAATATACTCTTATTATGAATCATCATTAAAATTAAATATAGTTATAAAATATTCTATCTTATTAATTCTTTTCATTTGAATTCCAAATATATTCTTTTAAAAGGATATATGCTTATATATATGTGATGTTTTACAAAGCTACAAGTTATTCATGAATTCTAAATTTCATTTTTTTTAAATCATGTTTTTTCTTGCCTTTAAAGAAAACAATTCATAGCTATATGAATTTCAAAATCTTCTTAAAATTATGTTTTGAGAGTATTCTTAAGGGCTTGGCTTGGAAACAATTCAAAAACACAAAAGAACATTCCAACAAAACCGGAATCCATAAGCTAGAATCAAGAAAAACATGAAGAACAAAACAAAACGATACAAATCAACTTACATGTTTGAAATAATTCTTGACAAAACAATGTGCAATTCCTATGTGAGATAATCTGTGTATAAGCAAGGAGTTATTACGTTCAAATATAATGAAGGATGATGTAGAATCAAACACAATTGTAGTTCAAACACAATTGTAGTTGACTAACTTTAAAGAACAAGAGTGATGATAATGTTATCAACATGTGTTAAAATATTTTTAAGCATCATAATTTTTATTTTGTTCAATATAAGTTATAGCACATAGAATATAAATGCCATTATTAATGTTAAATATGCTTACTTCTTTTGAATTGTGAAAGTAATCATAATATAAGATACTTAAAAATATTAAATATCTAATAGTTTTTGAAAAAAATTATTTAAAAATTCAATCTAATATTATTAGTTTTGGATGGACAATTTAATGATGTTTATTTGATTTTCATAACTTTAATTTTTTATAAACGATGTACTGAAACTTATGTTTAAATTTTTAAAATAGTAATCTCTAAAATATTTATTTATTTTTAAATTTTCTTTTTTTAAAAAATTGTTGTAAGAAATCTTTATAATTAAATTAATAAAAAAGATTGTAATTGATGATTTAAATGTTGAGTAAAAAAATAAAAAATTTACAAGTAAAAATCCTTGTGCATTTTTCAGAAACAATTATGCTCATTCTAAAATCAAGGGCCTTAATTTTAGCATGAGTTTCTAACAAATTTTTAATTTGTTTTATTATTATTATTATTTTTTAAATTTTCAAAATCATGATCCTTGCATATGAATCATATAAGCACTAATAATAGATTATGAAATGTAGATATTTCTGAGTATCAAATATCGCATCAAGAAGGAATATTTTGAATTAGAGAAGATTACATCATAATGTCATCGGTTATCTACGGATTGAACTTCTTTTTTCACCCTTATAATACACCTGTTCGAAATACAAAACCTAATACAAGAAATTTTTATTCACTTTATCAAAGATATTCTTTATGATTATCCGGCTATTCACTATTCAAGTACCGTATAGAATACCACCCGATGCCCGCTCAAATTTACCCCGACGAAAGCCCAACACCCAGCTCCTACCCTCCACATACCCCAAAACCCAAATACTCCCTCTATACCCGCATTCGACATACCCAGAACCCAAATACTCTTCCTATACCCGCCTTCGACATACCCAAAACCCAAATACTCTTGCTATACCCGCCTTCGCCACGTGGTGCAACTTCGCGGCACTCCAAACATCTATTACCCGCCACGTCAACCCCTAAACACAATACCCGGAACCACCCACCCATCCCACATACCCTCACGATACCACGAACAGTACCCGGACACACGCACTCCAAACACGACACCTCGAACACTTCAAGCACCACAGTGAAGAGCGTTGCCGTTGAGATTCGCCTTCTCTGTCGTTCGTTGCACTTCAATCCATGGCGATGGCGGACACCTGATGCTCCTCATAGCCCCATCATCACCCCGGTACGTCACCCCTGTCCCTTCCCTACTCGACCACCATCTGGCCTCACGCTCAGCAAATGCTCACTCATTGAATCCCTCAAATATTTGTAATTTATCTTTATCCATGACAGACGGTTGGATTTTGGAATCGTTGAGATCTAGAACTGGGTGGCTTGGAATACTAGCTCTGTTTGGTTTGATTTCGTACTGTTTCTCGCTGGAGGTCATCCTTGGTTAAGTTTGTAAATGATATAGCTTGTTTTTATGGTTGGTTAAGTCTGTGATGGTTTATGTTGTATGTTGTTGTATGTTGTTGTATGTTGTTGTATGTTGTTGTTGTATGTTGATAGCATTTCTGGGAGTCTAGTTAGAGTTTGGTTTAGAGGTTCGGATGTGAGGCTAGGTGGTGGAGTTTTGATGGTTTTGGTTGGGATGAGACTCGGGTGTTGTTTGCGTGGTGGTGTGATTAGGTTAATTTTCTAGTTTTTGTGATAATTCGAGCTGGGCTGTGGTTTTTGTTTGCTTGTTTGTTGTTCAGGAGGGTTGTGTCTGGTTTGTGTGTATTCTAGATGTTGATTGTTTGTGGTTTTAGTTGCTGTTTTACGTTGGGAGGCTTCGGGGACTTTTGGAGCTGAAGCCAGCTGATGTCGGTTATGTGGAATCTTTTGCAGTTCTGTTGTGATTCTGGTTGCTTTTTATCTTTTTGGATGTTTTTCGTGTTCCGGGATTGCCACCTAAGAGCTGTTATGTGATGAGATTTTACTTTACGCTACTTCTAGGCATTGACGTAGAGAATGGTTGTGCATCGGCAGGAACATTTGGACCGCAACCAGCTAGAGGTGGTTGATTTTATGTCCTGCATCTGAACTGGAGTTTGAGTTCTAGATTCAGGTATACTCAGCTTATTGCTTTTGGAGGGCGTGGGAATTCGTTTCAAGGGGGGGAACAAGACTTGCATCCGGCAATGGCGATGGATATGAGGCTATTGGTTGTTGTTCTTCTTTTGAGTTTCTCATGTGCAAGCCAAGCGCAGTCAGTGACTTCGGATGGCTCGGATGTGTATGAGAGGCTCGAGACATTTGGGTTTCCGGAGGGATTGTTGCCTCACATCGTCACGGGGTATACCTTCGAGCCGAGTGGAAGGTTCACACTGTATCTAGCAAGTAAATGTCAGGTGCTTATTCAGGACAAGTATCCTCTGATTTATGAGAAGAAGATCACTGGGATGCTTTCGTATGGGAGGCTGCAGGGTTTGAAAGGTATCACCGTGAAAGCGTTATACGTATGGTGGGGTATCACTGGGATTGCTCTTGGAGATGACCACAGCTTGTACTTCGAAATTGGTATTCTGAGTACCAGTTTTCCTTACAGCAACTTCGATGATCCGCCTGTCTGCGAGGGTCACTCGTCTGTGGAGGAAGCCTTCATGGATTCTACCTCATTTTTCTAAGGTGACGATTTTATGGACGACATGCCACTGGATTGTGCCTCATTTAGGGTTTGGCTAAAGCTGCACTTATCCAGGTATACCATTGTTTATTATATGTTCTAGACCATGAGAGAATGTTCTGGAGGTTTGATTAGAAAATTGGAGACAAACGATTATTTTCATTGAGAAGAGATGCGCCAGTTCTTTGGGAACTGATTCTTATGCATCTGTTGTAGTTTAGTCTGCAGATGTGTCTATAGATTTATGTTTCTTGTGTCCATTTCAGTTTTTTATACATATATACAGCAAGTTTGATGATCCCTTGTACTTGAACAAATTCATGCTAATATGAAGCAATTTAAGCAATCTGTAAGACTACTTAAATTTCTCTGTCCCTTTTAAGTGTTTTTGTTGGCTTGACATTTCAACTTTCTGATTCTCCTAAATACGTTACCGTCATGTTGACGATCAAGGTAAAGCATCTTTCACTTCTAGAATTGCTAATAACGTACTTTTAGTAATCTGATAGATGCTCTGATGAAAGACTGAGCTGTGAGAGTGGTGTACTTCTTTTTTGATGCCAGTTATAAATCCGAATCCTGGTAATTCAGTTCGTAAGCTTTATCAATACTCTTCGATCTAACTTAGTGTCCGCTGGTTTCTTGCCTTGAACGTAACTTGGAAACCAGCGTCAGAGGTTTATAACCTAACAGCGTACGAGAAAAGTCCAGAGACTTTGAATTCAAGACGAAATAACTAACTGTTCTTGTTATGGTCACCCACCTGAGTATTATACTGCCACCACAACACAGAGAGTACATCAAAGGGCACCAAAGTCAATATTCGACAGCTCCAAATTCTACGACAAAGAAACTCCCACTCTACGCAGAGACGGACCCACATAAACCAAACCAACCAGTCTACCTCCGAACCACCATTCCAGGAACCAAAACCAACAGAAACCATAACCATGAGAAACTAAACCTACACATGCCAAGTAAACTCAAATAATCACCGAGCATCACCTTGGTAACAAAACCATGAAAGACTTGGCATATTGCTCTTCACTGACACAGGTGCCAATCGAAATTCGAAATCTGACTTGATGCTCGCAACAATCAGCGGATGCCAACCGAACCAGGCGACTTAAACTCCTCATTTCGATGCATGTGCTTTGGAATGAGTCCCACCGGACCGAGAACCGTCACTGCACCTAAAAACCTACTCCATCTACAACCAGAAAACATTTTCTCCTAAAACATGTAGAAAATTCGAAGATAGCATCGGTTCTGCGAATGCATTCCTTGATGGGAACTCGCCCAAATCGAGTCAATGAGCCGGCACCGAGTTAATTGCCACGAAGAGTAGAGGCTGCTCGACCCACTCGCTTCTCTCTCCACAGATCCATCGTTCTCGTGGAGCTCCGACATCGTTTGCTCGGTCCGCTCCTTGTGAAGATCATCACCTGGTCGTCATTTCAAGGTATGGTACGGCTAGTTTCGTAGCGTATTGAGTTCATGTGGTGGTTTGGCGAGAAGGTCGATCTGTTGTGGCGAGTGGGTAATCTAGAGGTTTTATCAGGGTTAGGATGACAGGAGATTGGAGTGTTGTGTGACATGTTGGTAATGAATGGGTTTTTGTGGCTTTTATGGTGTACGATGTGGGTTTTGCTTTTCCTGGTTAGGGCTTGTAGCGGGGGAGGTAGCTCTGTTGCTCCGGGTTTTGTGAGAGTTTGCGGTTGATCGTGAGTTTGGTAGGTTTTTTTGGGGGCGTGGGTAGGGTTTGTTGTGAGGATTTTGAGGTTTGAGATTATTGAGGCTTGGGATTTGAAGTTGATGTGATTCGAGGTGGTTTGTCGCGTTTTGCAACTTCGTGTATTGTAGATGTTTTTTTGGAAAAAATCGTTCGGATGTGTTTTATGTCTTTCTCGAACGGAATTTGTTTGTTTCACTCTTGGATGGGTTTAAACCCTGATGCTCTCACTGATAAGCCAACCCAGATTTTGGAATCCTGGTTAGCGTGTGCATTAGCTTTTGCCTTGACAGATTTCGGATGCCTTCAAATCAGAAGAATGAAAGCTTGTCTTCTTCGCTGAAGGTGATGTTTGGATGGATTTTCTAGATTCTAGACCTAATTTGGAGGTTGGCCTTTAGGATTGCTAATAGGCCTGGCGAAAAGGAGAGGCGGGGAGCTGATTAGGGCAGGCCTGGAATGTGATCTACCAGTGCCAGAATATTTACAGCTGAAGAAGAAGTTTTGTCCGCTTAGGTCGAATCAAGATGGCGAATGGGTACAATGAGTACGAGAACAAGATAGATTATGTGTTCAAGGTTGTGCTGATTGGGGATTCGGCAGTCGGGAAATCGCAGCTGCTGGCTAGATTCTCCCGCAATGAGTTTAGTCTCGAGTCCAAAGCCACAATTGGAGTTGAATTCCAGACTCGTACAATTGTCGTAGATCACAAGACTATCAAAGCTCAGATCTGGGATACAGCCGGACAAGAAAGGTATGGCTCATTTTCCCTCTGGGTCTAGTATTGCGTCACTGAATTAGGATAAAGTCATATGTGAGAGTGTCCTCCAGCTTCGATTTTGTACAGCAACCTTGATCCTTATTCAGGGAACTTTTGTTTCGACCTGTGTCTACTGTAGTGCTTGTGACGTCTCACTTTGACTATCAGAATTTTATATGTATTTCTTCGAAACTATGTGAGAGACGTTCCTTTTATACCAGTTTATTCAGCACCAGAGTTCCGAGGATGCTCAAATAATGGAAACAGTATAGTGCAGAGGAGTTTCATTTTCCATTAAGCATTGCAGTTGGGTAGTAGCATGTGTCAATATAACTCTGGTCGTTTGCTTAGCTACTCGTTGGTCTTCGCAAGGATTCTGGTTTTCTGAACCATTGTCTCTGCTAATGCTTCGAGCAGATATAGGGCTGTTACAAGTGCCTACTACAGAGGAGCCGTAGGAGCCATGTTGGTTTACGATATCACAAAGCAACAGTCTTTTGATCATGCACAAAGGTGGCTGGACGAGCTGAGGGCGCACGCAGATGCAAACATAGTGATTATGCTGATCGGCAACAAGTCCGACCTGGGCAACTTGCGGCAAGTCGAAACAGAAACTGCAAAAGAATTTGCGCAGAAAGAAGGGCTGTCCTTTCTGGAGACCTCAGCGATGGAGTCTACAAATGTGGAAACTGCATTCTACACTGTGCTGTCTGAAATATACAAGATTGTTAGCAAGAAGGCTCTTATTGCAGACGAAAGCCAAGGAACCTCAGCCCTGCTCCCTGGAACGAAAATCAATCTGACAGACAAGGACGATGTAGTTGCGACCAAGAAAGGAGGATGCTGCTCAAGTTAAGGAGGATGCTGCTCAAGTTGACAGATCCTGGATTCCTTGATAAATTTCGATTTCAAAGTAGGTTATGTACAGTTCACCACAGCTTTAAACCTTGATGTCATTATTAGCCAGCTACTTAGGTAGCTGATGGCCCATTCTTAGTTTTGTGCAGTTGTATGAGTTGCAAATCGGCTTCAGAAAATCCTTCGAGTTGGAGGGTAGCCTCTTTAGCCTGAGTGAGTTAATGTACGGCTCTGTAACGTTTTTTGTCGTAGGGATCAGAAGTAACTTCATCTGATGGAGAGGATGTAGTTTAGCTAGCTGAACTTGACACCGAGGTTGGTAGATGGCTCCTTTCATTCCAGCAAATTCAATTGAAGTCTCACCTCTGCGATTGCAGTGGAATATCAGGTCAACATATTGAATGAACTCTGCTTTCCTCTTATGAAGACTTTTCTTCCAACCATCATAGTTTTCTTACATTGATTTGCTTACAGTCAAAGAAACATCGATTCCTGATCTGATGCCTTCTATCGATAATGCTCATTTCTTGGTTTATTTCTCCATCAACACCGCAGCCCATTTCTGGCTTCGTCCGGATTCATGTAACAATTTACTTCTTCATAACTGAAATCTGGGAATTTCCTAAACCAGGAGCTGCCGAATTCTGCCAGGCAAAGACGCAAACAATCAGAACTTCCCGGATTCCAGAAAAGCAAGCTTTGCAGTGGTTCGTCGTACACCGGCAGTGAGTCACACCTATTCAGTGCCAGATGTGGAAGGTGCCTGAAAGCGCAGCTGCAACTGTGCTGTGGTGTCATTCCATGATTGCAAGAAGGACCTACTCCGGGACCACCTGTAAACCACATTCAATAAGATCATCTACCAAATTCATGTCGCACCGTCTCAAACCATGTCTACATTAGCCTCTGTGAAGTGATTGAGTCGGTTTACAGGAATCAGTACATCATGAAGCAACTGCATCATGTGCGCACGGAAGCAATTTCACAGCTAACCTGCACGAATCATGGTCATGGCGGCATTAGTTTCAGAACAAGGCTGAGATGATGAAGGGGATGATCACATGTTCTCTGTTTAGAGAGCAATTCATGGTAGCTTACTGCGTAGCCATGGTCGCTGAGTGAACATCGAATCTCATTTCTGTTGTTTCAAGAGAGAATTATATCTCTGCATATAATGGACGGGAAACTCATTGACAAAGGCGAAGTGCCGGAGTTTCGGCTGCGTGGCAAAGCTGCTCTCCGATCAGTTCAGGTAAGTGTTGGAAGCTCTTTTATGTAGTCAATTGTTCTGTGTCTCTTTGAACTCCAATCCGTTGTCGTCAGGGGAAAGCTTGTTGATAGTTGGTGATCACTTCGCAGGTTAAGCAGGAGCAGAGTCTACTTCTGCGGCTCTACAACGCGTACATCTACACGCTGCGCTTGCCGCTGCCTGTTTTCTTCGTCATCATGTTTTCGACACCTTTGGTCTTGAGTGTTGTCTTCACGGCCTTCTACTTGTGGGATGTGGATGGATTGTTTATCCCTGAGGATCGAGATTGGGGGAGACGAAGCTGGTGGGACAACGTTTATGGGTTTGCTGGAGAGACCCACTTCAAGGTCTTCGTCTTTAGTCTTTCGTTGTGCACTACATTTGGAGGAACTGGCGTGGAGGCTCGGTCGCCTTACAACCTGCTTCTGGCCAATTTGAATACCTTGACGGCTCAGCTCATCTTTGTCTTTCTAAGTGGCGCAGGTATTTCATTCTTTCGTTGGGCTTCTTTTCTCAGCTATATTGTATTCATGTTTGGTCATTGTTATCGCTACCCCTTCTGTCTGCATTGATACTTTCTGTGGTGATGAATTAGGCTGGAAGTAACAATGTTGAGGTCTGATTTATCGATTAGGTTATGGAAGCTCAAGGTACGCATTCAGGGGATGGTTATAATAATAAGTTCCTGTGTCTTGATTTCAGGATGAGCAATCAGTGGATTGGTTTGCTACGGTAGTGGGTTCTGATATGGAGATCGCTGGATTGTGCAGTGTTTTACAGGCTATCTCAACCAGCTGAGCCAATTCGTTGGGCCAAGATGGCATTGATAACCGATGATAAGTTCTCCGAACATGCAAAGAAGATGGGTGAAGAGCCACACAAGTAAGTCTTGTGAGCTTCATGTTTGCAGCTTGAATTGTGCTTTGTACCTGCTTCACTGTTTTGGTTATATGTTTCTACTAGTTTGATTTTGTGGTGTTGATAGTATTCAAACATGCCATCATTTTCTGCAAAATATGGTGCGTGATCCTTCACTGCGTGACCATTACATAGATCTGAATGACCTGATTTTATTTTGTATGTTGTTTGTCATCAGATAATGTTCGTGCACCTTAGATTAATGTGAACGGTGTCTTGTGTAAAGTAATGCATATACATGTGCTTTGATTTATCTGTCAAGGTCATTTTGCTATTAGCCCTCTCATGGGAGAGAACATATTCTGCTCTCTAATAAGAGTCACTGAAACGCTTACTTACTTACAGGTCTTTCATCATTCGAGTAAATCTGGCAGATCCAAAGAAGAATGTATTGATAGAGTGCAAGTTTGAGGTCATCTACCGATGCATTTTGACACTGCCTGGTCAACAGTCTCCGTTTATCACCCATATCTCCCTAAAGCTGGTTCGACCGGAGGTTTCATATCTCAGATTTGGCCTCATCATTCGCCACGTTATTGACGAGTCTAGTCCACTTTATGGAATGGATTACGAGGTATGAAGCACATCCACCTATTGTATATTTACCACAAAGAGCAATTGTCTTTAAGATGGAGACATGAAGCATCATGTTTTGGTGTAGTCAGTGTGGAAGTGAGGATATTTATGAATTAGTGCTTGCTTTTAACTGCAAGCTTCCCATCAGTCACTAAATCTCTTCAGTGTTGGGGTGTGATTTGCTAGACATTTAAAGCAAAAGATGCTTCATTCACTGTTACAGTGTCAGGAACGGAGCGCTCATCTATGCAACCAGTATTTAGCGAGAACTTGTATGCTGTTGCCGATGGGGATGTGTTCTGGGACCGGCAATATGAAGACCAGATTTTGGTTGACAAGCATGGACGCACCGTTTTCTCTGCTAATGTCTTAAACAGCCTGAAGCCTTTAGATGAAAACATCAGCAAAAGCAGGCATGACAAACCACGACCTAGGAGATCGTCAACTTCAGTCTTGTAAAAGCTCTTGTCACATCAAAGAGTATTGTATCAGTGCAGAACGGTGAGAGAGCACTAATCGCAGTTTGTACGATCACACTAATTGCTTCAGCAGGATGAGCAAAGCAAGGAATTGTAGCTTGTCATTCCAACGTCATTCGACCTAGAGGAAGAGACAACTAGTCCATTAGGTGGTGATAGATCACCTCCTTGATTTTACAATCCTAGGGTAATTAGAGTCAGAATTGTGGACATCACTCCACAGTGGGTGACTGCCGATAGATGCCAATCATTCCAGGCAGAGAAAATTTTCCCTGCCATACTATCATCTGTAAATACAAAAAGAGTAATTCTGATTAAGTTCCACTGGACAAGGATCTGGAGAGTTGGGAAGTTAGGACATGAAGATGTGAAGACCATGCTGTCGAGAGAAAAAGAAAGAAAAAAACAGCTGATCCTAAATCCTGATACAAATGAAGGCAACTCTGTTTTACAGACAAAAATATTGTTCAATAAATTGCGAGGATTTCCCTTACGAGGAATCCTGTTCTCTGCTACTGTAAAAACTGTATACATCAATATGATTCTCAAACTAAAGAGCTCTGCAATGGTCTTCTATGAGCCGCTTGAAGGGCTAATCTCTACACCGTTCTGCAAGAGAATTACAACCAACAACCTGGGCAAAAACGCATCTACGAAACATCAGAGCAAAGAAATATAGTGCGAGGCAACCTCGCCGACTCTGCCGCTCCGAAGCAAGTGTCGTCAAGAACCTCACTCCGACACCACTTACAATAATCCACCTTCGAGCACAGATCCTTCGTCGCAATGGTGCCACACTCGTTCCTCTCATCCAGCAGCCGCCGGCTCTGCCGCCTCAACCTCCCGAAGCAGGAATCCGCACCGAACTCAAGAACCTGAGCTGCCGAAACGCACCGTTGTGGAACATCACACCACACACAACCTTTCCCTCCTCCTCCATCTCCTTCTCCCATGCACTCTCCACGCGCAGCTATCCTTCGACACACATCAGGCTCACATGCAGCCCCATGCGTCCATGTCACAAGCACCAACACCAAAACGCTGGCTATGGAGAGCATCCTTCTTCCTAAAATTGCCATCGCCAACCCTACAACTGCACAAAAATCGCCCACTCCTTCAACTGCACAGCACCAGATAACCAGATGCAGAGATGGGCACCTTCTCCAGAAATTCCCAAGCTTCAACGAAGAGCCTACACTTGGAAACTCAAAGCCTGAAAGCCTGAAAGCCTGGAAACTTGAAAGCAGTTACAGCACCGGGAAGAATAAGTTATGATATCCTCGCCATCTGGAAGTGCGCTCTTGGATGTTGGAAGTTGGAAGTTGGGTGATGTGATGACAAGACAGTCAAGACGAGATTAGCCCAGTTGTTTGAAGTTTTTCCGGACGAGGCAAGTGCCGAAATAGGTGGGACTGGAAGCAGGTGCAGCCTGCCTGCAGGAGGCGAGAGCAAGGGTGTAAAGGACATTGGCAGTCATGTGGTTGTGCACGAGATTTGGGCGGAGGGCGCGGGATTCAAATAGAATCTCTCGCAGTTCCACGTGTGAGGGCGCAGGATTGCGGATGGAGAATCGAGATCGGGGAGTATTATTGGGTGCAGAGAGAGTCGTCTGCGTTGCATGTCTGGGTTCAGCGACAGTGTCTTCAGGTTTGATGTGGCAGAGGTTGTGTGTATCGATGTCTGGAGGAAATGTTCCTTGCAGATCTTCACTGTTGATTGTGTTGACTTGTATTCTGAGAAAGAGATAAGGATTTGTTGACGGCGGTGTCACTTTGGGTGTCTCTGTTGCCATCTTTTTGAGTCGAGCTTTTGGCTTTCTACCGGTCGTCCTTGAGAGTTTCGTAAATCAGTTGGATGCTTGGATCGAAGTTTGTTTTACGGGACTCGACAAGGGATTGCTCACAGATGCAGCTCACATTTTATTATCAGAGAATCAATTTGTCTATCCTCTATTTTTTGCGAGTATTTAATGAAAACCCACCTGGTACAGTAGTAAGGTATAATCAGCCAGGTGAAGCAGTATGCAGTGAGCGTTGTAGAGACTCAAAGGGATTGTTGGACGGAGTCGTAGCCAAGTTTGCAGGCTGCATCAGCTGCCAGCATGTCAAATCTTAGGTTGGTGTGCCTGGGTGCACAGAAAGAAGGTTAATTCTACGAGTTTCGAATACTGACATGCTGATTGCGTTTATAGAATTTTCATTTCACGAGGAATTTCGTTTCTGTTATTGAGAAAATGACCAGATTGGAAGTTTGAAACCGGGGTCGCAACCATTTCTACTGTCACTTAATGCCTACTGTTGCATTGTATCCATGATGGAGTGCTTGAAACTGATAAGTTGCAATGAAACTGAAAAAGGATTCTCTTCCTCAGGATTTTAGGGTTATGGGTTTAACGACAAACATGAGCTTGTGAGGGCATATCCATCTTTTGTGAGGGCATTGACAGTTGGCTTACAATTTGGCGTGATTTTGTGTCCAGACCATTGTTTCAGTCGTGGACTAGAGGTGGCATAACATGGGGTAGTTTTCAATTTCTGTAGCAACAATGTTTCACTCTGTTTTTGTCGTGCTCATATTTTAGGGACGTTACACTTGCGTTCTAGCTCAGTAGCGTTGTGAAGACTCCCAGTTTCATGTTCATATGAACAGAACCACCACTATGGCTTTTTGTAGAGAGCCCATGACATTAGCAAGCTGCTCTGGCAGGATCGACGATAGTTTCATCCCAAATTCGCAAAGCCGAGACAAGAACTATACGAAATTCCCAACTGCCAGATTCTTTACTAGCAAGGATTTTGTGAGTTGTAGAGTAGTTAGAAGTCAGGCTAGAGACGATGCCAGCACTTTCAGAACGGGATTCAGAGAGGACTTCGTCACAGAGGATTCCGCCAGACATCGCGAGTGGCAGATTGAGGTTTTACAGAGTGAGTTAGGGGAGCAGAAAGCCGATAATGAGCGATTTCAGAGGTTCTACGCAACATGCGAGAAGGGGTTAGAGGAAATACTTGCTGCAGAGCTTTCGTCGCCCCTCATCGGCGCCTTGCAGGTCGAAGCAGGCTCAGGTGGGGTATCCTTTGTGGGGACTCAGTCCACTGGTTTCAATGCTAACCTTTGGCTGCGCACTGGAGATCATGTGCTGTGTGAGCTTGCCCGTGGTCCGTTGTCCAAGGGCAGTGATCGCTTGGACCGTGTTTACGACTTCGTGAGAGAAGCTGTGGATTGGTCCTTGATTCTTGTTGACGATGGTGCGGCTCAGACTCGAGCTCCGCAATCTGGTGAGACAGTCAACATTCTTTATGTTTCCCTTTTGAATTGCATTGAGATTGTGTTTACTTTCCGGCTATCATTTGAATGCTAGGTCGACTTGTAATGAGATTCTTTGTTTGGTACATTTTCCGATGCGTACATGGGTCGAAGAAATATCTGATTAAACCCTAAACCCTAAGTTTTCAAAAGGATTATCACCTCGAAGCAATCGTGCTGTTAATATTGAATAAATATTTCATCTCGTGCAGCCTATCATAACTCAAGCAGCGCTGGCAGCTCTTGGGGGATAGATGAAAATAATGAGCAACCACTGGAGAGACTTTCTGAGACGGCTGTTTGTTCATCACAGCGCTACAGGTTTAGAAAATTTTCTGTGCAAACTAGGATATCAAATGTAAATGGCATTAAAAATCAGAGCTCTGTATCCACCAGCGTCAGCAACGCAATTTGGGATGCTCTTCGTGATGCTTGTGGCGGCAGGTGGCCAGGATCCCCAGAGAGGGAAAGCGAAGTCGGTGTTCCCTTGTTTCTCTACGTGAACGGAGATGAAGGCATTCTGTATAGGGATATGAGTGGGGTCAGCCTTCACAAGCGGGGTTATGAGGAGAGCATCGATAGGGCGAAGTCGAAGGAAGCACTAGCGGCTGCTATTTTGACAATCGCAGGTTGGAATCACATGGTTCCTGGTTTTGGCGACGCCAATAAGAATGTTCAAATGAAGGACCGAGTTTTTCTGGACCCGTTTTGTGGGACTGGGACTATTCTCATACAAGCTGCCCTTATGGCATGTAATGTTGCACCTGGTTTGATGCGGCGACAGTGGCCTTTCCAGGTATGTGGAGTTCCCAACTTCAAATCTCTGTTTAGGTTTGTGCAGCTTAGTAAGTGGCAGTTGGTCCATGTTGATTGTGTTTAGGGAGGCTTTGATTGTTGCAGTTGATATGATACGATTGAGACACCCTTCGTTGATTCAATTCGAATTAGGGCTGTCACAGGAGAATCGACCCACTGACTTTTGCCTGAAAACTTTACTTTCCTACTGGAGACTTCATTGCTGCTATTTTTGTTTCATCTCAGTTTTGTTGCTCGTTCTTGTATACTACGTGATTATCTAAATGTTTTGGATTCACTTACTATGAGACTCCTAATGATTTTAGGTGGATATATTTGTAACTTTGGAAATTACGCTTCGTCACTGAATTCTGAAAAGAGAGAACCATATTGTTTGACTTGCATACATTGACTAGGTATAGATAGTCCTCTTGCTCGCGTTTTAGACACAGGCTATGATATGAATTGGGCACACCTGAAGGCGACCTGCCTCTCTTTCATCTGAACTCCGGATGTGAATCATGTGCCTCATGAGCCGTTGATTATACGAGTCAGTCTATGATCCTGGAGGACATTGGTTATGATAAAACCTTGGTGTTATTGAATGGCGACCTGCTATTCACACATCTGAATGGGGATGAACACTCACCATATGAGCCAATATCCTAGTCCTTGCACTCGTTTTACTCTATTATAATTGTTCTGCTCTTTTATAATGGCGTAAGGTCATTGCGATCTATTTCCAATGACTTGGTTTGGACTTGATTTGATTTGGTATTGACTTGTACTGAGCGTTGTAGTTTGAAGGGCTAAAAGGGAGAACGGCTTCATAAACTCAAGAATCTCTACGTAAAATCTCCTGAAAATTCTTGTCAAAATGCATACTTAACGTAAGATCACCAGATTAGACCTTTAATGCAGGAAATGAACCAGCTGCTCTTAGCATGCACAATTGTGAGGGAGAGGACTACCTCTCCTCTCTTTATGCGGAAATAGTGCGCAAGAGTCTGACAATTTGAGAATCTCTGAAATGTGTATCAGTACAAGGACTTGACCAATGTTTTGCCTGTGATTCAGACATGGCATGATTATGATCAGAGAGCATGGACACAGTGTAGAGACTCGGCCACTTCAATGCAAGTTTCGTCTCTGTCTGGTGCACGGCTGATAGGGAACGATATGAACGACGGCGCTATCGTAAAATGTAAGCGGGCTGCAAGAGCGGCTGGTGTGCTCCATCTGCTGGACCTGAGCTGTGAACCATCTCGCTATTATCGGCCCCCGTTCACCCCCTCTCTTATTGTCACCAATCCTCCATGTTCTGCACCCTTGACATATTCCAGGTCTTTGAACTCCTTCCTCTTGAATTCCTTGTGCACAGTGTTGTCATGAATTGCCCAACTTCTGTTGTATGCATATGAACATTAACTAAACTTCGATTAACTTGATCCATATATCATTATGCTTAGCATGTGGACCCTGCACTAGAAATTCTTCAACTGTTCCCTTTTCTTGCATATTGCTTAGATCACGAACACAAAACCAGTCTACATCGTCAGAAGATTTGGTATATTTTTCTGACAGAATGCTCTTGGAATATTTGCAGCTTGAGGGGAGAGGATGAACGACTCCTCACATTATGGCGAGGCTTTGGCCAGTTCCTGAAATCTCAGTGTCGTGGTGCTGATGTATACGTCCTCTCCGAAAACGATTGGCTAACGCAAGCCATGCATCTGGTGCCCGACCGCAAGTGGGACATGCAGCCAGACAAGCACTGGCGTGGACGAGCAACCGGTCGGACGAGCAAGACTGATAAAATCTTCGGCTCTCAGGAACGCAAGCTTCTCCACTACCATCTTCAACTTCCTCCACGTCCTGTAGGCGACCCTGTCTCAGCTCTCCCATTCTCTCCACTCTCTCCCAAATCCTCCAGATCGTGAGCAAAACGAAGCAGCTTTCATAGCTCAAATCTGATGAAAATTGCAACAGATGTTTTTTCACCACTTGTGTGGATTATCACGTATATGAGAATAGTTGATGAACTCACTGAGTGTTGCTATTGAGCATCTGGGTGATGTGTACCATTTCTCCTGATATCTTAAGGTGTCATATAATAGGGCCCGTTCTGATGCTGTTTCTATATGCTCGTCAATAACGCAGTGTTTTGAGACACTAAATTGAAAATCTGCTACTACGTTTGTCCTTCCTCGCTTGAGGATAAACTTCTGAAAATCTACACCAACCTTTCATCCCCGACAAGGTTACCATACCCCAAAAGGAG
The DNA here is from genome assembly GCA_014871385.1 of Ceratodon purpureus. Lineage (NCBI taxonomy): Eukaryota > Viridiplantae > Streptophyta > Bryopsida > Pseudoditrichales > Ditrichaceae > Ceratodon > Ceratodon purpureus. The sequence goes on along the minus strand of CM026433.1, from coordinate 4,972,081 downwards.
ACATATCGCCTGATGCAGATGAGCTCACTCACACCGACCCAATGTGTTGCATTCCTACCATCTCCAACAAAACACACTTCATTCGTGTTAAAAGCACAAATTCGTAATTCCAAATAAACAAATAAATAAAATTAATAATTAAAAACCAAATATCCCTCTAGTAAAACACACAATAGAAATCCAAGATTTAATTTTAATTTTTTGGATTTAAGACAAATCTTAAAATGGCAACACAACATGAAACCATGTAGCCAAACATTTCAACATTTCTCTATTTACAAAACCCACCTAGAAAAACATGGGAACAAGACAAGAGAATACAACTAATTAAACACCAAAGAACACTAAAATTTGACATGTCCATCCAATTATTCTCTAAAACTCAAACAAATTTAAGTTCTTCATCCATTTTTTCCTCAAATTTTTCCCCAATCCCCAACTATTTCTTCTAATAAATTTTCAACATCCAAATCCCAATCAAAATGTCTTGCAGTAGAGTATCTCCTTTTTATCAAAAATGTAAAAAATGAATACCTCTCCATAAACAACCCTGCCTCAGAAACTCACAGAAACTCACAGGAACCCACAGAAAAACAAAACGCACCAAGAGAAAACCAGGAACAAGATAAGAGAACACTGTGGACAACCGGCCCCTCCGGTACCCAACCCCCCCCCCCCCCCCAACCGTATCCCATACGGATAGAATACACTCCAAATACGTACCCGCCCTCCTCCGCTCCTCTACTATCTGCTTCCCTGGCCAACCTCCTCTCCCTCCTCTCCCTTCAATCCCTCCCACCACCCTCCCCCTCCCCAATTCCCACCATCTCTCCGCGGATTCCAATTCCTCACTCTCTCCTGCATCTCCCCACCCTGAAAAGTCCCCTCTTTGCGCACTGGGCTTGCACGCACCATGGCCACTTCTGCAGCCTCCATGCTGCTGGAGTTTTCGTCTCTCACCGTTGCAGCTTCAGCTTCGGCACACAAGGGCGGGGTGAGCACTACCGCTGGGGGGAGCTCCAGGGTGAGCAGCTGGAATGGGCTCAGGTCGGGTGGGTTGCAGGTGGGCGCGTCCAGGACGTGGCGGGACGTGAAGAGGGAGGTTTCTGGGCGGGCGAGAGTGTGTGCTGTGGCGGAGCTTTTTGAGAGTGAGGTTCTGGGGACTGATGAGGAGGGCGCACCTGCGGAGGAGGCGCCGGTTAAGACTGTGAAGCCCAAGACTGGGAAGGCTGCGTTGCTCTTGAAGAGTGATAGGGTGGGTTCGGGGACCTTCTTTGTGGTTTTGGTTTTGTTTTTGGGTTTAGGGTGACCTAGAATTGTTTTGTGTTTTGGTTGTGGGAGAATTGCAATGGGTCCTGTTTTGTTGGTTGCATTGTTGGTTGAATTGTGAGGGTTTAGGGCCTAGTAGGATTTTTTGTGTAATGGTGTGGTTGTCATGTCTTTGTCTTTGTGTTTCTTTTGTCTTCTTGTGTTGAAGACGAATTGGCCATTGACCTTCGTTAATTGGTTCCTTTGATGTTTTTGAAATTCCTACATTTTCTCATGTCGATTCGACATTGTGAGATTCTGTCGTTAGATTCAACCATGACATTTGCAATTAGGTTAATGGATGTGCATCCCCTTGTCATGATGTAAATCCTGTATAGCCTGGAAAAGGACGCCATTTTGATAGAATGCGATTAGTACCTTGTGAAGATCATTACTGATCTTCATGTTGTCGTCTGAAGCTCGATTGATCTCGACATCGTTGGGTCGCAAGTTAGGATTATAAACTGGAGTAGTTAATCATATGTAGTGGCTCAGGATTGCATTAGAGAGCTCGTGATTCCTGAAGTGGTGTGTGTGGATTTTCTGAGTGTTTGATCGACTTTGGGTTTGGCAGACAAGGTCAAAGAGGTATTTGGAGATTCAGAAGCTTAGGGAAAAGAAAAAGGAGTACGACCCTGATACAGCCGTTCGACTGCTGAAGGACACAGCCAGTCTCAAATTCGTTGAAACTGTGGAGGCTCATTTCCGCCTTAACATCGACCCCAAGTACACTGACCAGCAGTTGCGTGCTACGGTCTCGTTGCCGAAGGGGACAGGACAAACAATTAGGGTTGCTGTCCTTACTCAGGGTGAGTGGCCTTATCTACAATTATATAGTATACGCAAAGAATTTGTAGTCTAGTAATCTATTTTGTCTTAATGCATTCAGAAGCAACAAGCGGAGGTAAATGTCTCTTTTGATCCTGCTCTCCTGGCATTGTTTCCCGTTAATCAATCTTGAGTTAGAGCCTTCTGATGCTATGTTGTTATTCTCAAACTATCTACCGTAAATTACGTTTCCATAAGTGTTGACATCCGTGATCGCGAATGTCGCTTTCTAACTTCGACCTACTCAACTATATGATGAGCTTTGTGGCTCCCAAGTCAAATACTGAGATCGTCGTGTATGCGTTCTGCCTGTGGTAGGTGAGAAGCAACAGGAGGCGAAGAATGCCGGTGCCGACTTTGTTGGAGCTGATGACTTGATCGAGGAGATTGCTGCTGGAATGATGGATTTTGACAAGCTTATCGCCACTCCGGACATGATGCCTAAGGTTCATCTTCCTACTATTGAAAACTTTTCGATTCCCAACTGAATGGACTGAGAACTTGTATCAAACTTTCAAACTTCAAACTTTCACATTCTGACAACCTTAATGTTTAGGAAACTAGATGATGATTTTTCAATTTTGTATCGAACTAAAGATGGCTGTGTAACAGGTTGCCAAGCTCGGAAGACTTCTTGGTCCAAGAGGTTTGATGCCTAACCCAAAGGCAGGCACTGTTACTACTGATGTTACAGCGGTATGTCACTGAACTATTTCGCTGTTCGCTTAGCGTGTATGATTTACTTGATAAGCACTGAGTGTGGAACTTTTTTCTCATGCTTGCCCGCCTCATCACACTCATTTGGCGTGCTCCTTTTCTTTCTTTGTAACGTCTTATCTTGTTGGCTCATACTAGAATGGCTAATATTCGGCCATCGACGTTGTTGTTAATGAATATTCCTGCGGATTTGCATGTCAAGTGTCTGTTCCTCACTATGAGATATTGGTGATCCCTCTGCAGGCCATTGGAGAGTTTAAGGCAGGTAAGGTGGAATACCGAGCAGACAAGACTGGTATTGTCCACGTTCTATTCGGCAAGTCTGACTTCTCAGCGGATGATCTCCTGGCAAATTTGATTGCTGTTGCGGTAATTCTTCTATCTCAACCTCATCACCTACTCTGTTTTGCACATAACTTATTCTGGCGGCTCTAGAAGCTATTGATACCGTAATTATTTATTTCTCTGGGGTGTTTGTAGTGATTATGGTCCAAATGCCAAAATCTAATATTCTTGAGTCCTTACTTACTACCCTCAATCCTGCAGAACTCGGTGGACGCGAACAAGCCCTCCGGAGCTAAGGGTGTGTACTGGAAGTCAGCTCATGTATGCAGTACTATGGGCCCTTCTATCCGTCTTAATGTTGCCGAGCTGAGGGACTACAAGATCAAGGATGCTCAGAATTAGATAAACTCATTAGCTTACTCCGCAGTTTTCACTTTGCTCTAGATTTGTTAGTTGGATTAGGAAATGTGCACAGATTTTGCGCCTCTGACCCTGATAACATGGGCATTACTTCCGAACCGGAGGTTGTACTCTCAGCAATTGCTGCCTCCTGTCTATTAGTAGAAATAGGATCAAAGGTCGTATCCTCTTCAGCAACACTCATCACTGTTTTGGAAAGCAATGCCTCCCTTACAGTAGCAGCGGGCTTGAGGTAGTGCATATGTATTGCTAGTAGTGCGGAATACTTTTGAGTCGTCCGGATATGTCTTCGGTTTTTTTGGACTGTTTCTTGGAACCATGAACCAGTCCCCATGCTGTAATCATGTGTGTTATATGTTGGAAATCCAAGCTGCCCCTACTTGAGCAACATTTTAAACATATTAACAACACGTCCAAATACTCTCTTCTCATCTTGTGAGTACATGCAGTCTACATAGACAATTGAATACTTGACCAGTCTTGGGAACCACCTCTTCATCGCATAGGTTTTTCCCCCTTTTGTAATAAAATTTAATAATATTGTTGCTAATCCTTAATGCTTGAGATGGGCACTCCTAGATGCTTCAGATTGGGTGATCACGAACAATCGAGCTCACATTGGACAGTAACCCTCTACAAGCTCACAGATCCACCAGCACCACCAACATAAGCGTAACACCAGAAAGAGCCCCTTCCAAACCAACCACGCAGAAAGAGCCCCTTCCAAAGAGCCAACATACAGTGTACTCCGACGTAGTCTCGGTGTGCTCTCAGCATGTCGATCGGCAGCTAGCGCCTCACGAAGCCCACTGCGTGACCCGCTTGGGAAGTCAAGCAATCTAGTGTGCTCATGTCGGAGTCCCAGTTTCGCCTGGATGCGTCGAGTGTAGATCACAACAATATTTCCATGACAACATGCACACACTCTGACTCAGAACACTGTAGCCCTATCCTTTGAAAGCCTCACCAAACCATGCCATACCTTCAGGCTCCGTGAGGTAAGTTATACTCTTATGTTGGCGATGTCAGAGACAATCCAGATTGTAAGCACAAGACTTGCAAGCACTGAGTTGGTCAAGTGAGCTAGCTATCCATCGAAGCTTGTGAATTTCCAAGTGATCTTGTCACTGCCATGTGAGGGTTTAAGGGATAGCTTTCAGAGGAGATGTCCATGGTGCCAGGTGAACTCCATGGGATGAGCATTGAGGAGTGGGAGTGAGATCACTACAACAGATTAAGGATTTTTTTCAATGGTCACTTTGCACTGGTGAGTGTAACATGTACCACAGAAGACAAAATTGAGGTCATCAATTTTGTCTAATGTGGTACATGTTACACTCGCCAGAGCAAGGTGGCCACTGGAAAATCCTCAATCTGTTGTAGTGGATAGGGTTGTGAATGGAGGTGAAAGTGAAGGGAGCTTGACGGTTCGCATTGCAGAGATAACTTCACCGGAGTCATTTTTCCGGTTCATACAGACAGACAGATGGACATTACCGACAGACATGCTCCGGGGTTGGGTTCAAATTATAAAACTAAAGTCTAACATCAATTTTGGTTTGTGAATAAATGTGATTTTTGGTGTAGAGCAGCTTTTCAAAGAACATAGATTTTAGATTCAAGAAAGAAAATTCTTTTATCCACACAATATTATATACGGTGACTGTACCATTGATGAATAAGTTGAAGTGATATTTGTGTTACTCAATGGAATCTACCTATTCCTAAAATTTTAACTAGTTTGATTTCTTCAAGTATGTAGCATCTTACTCAAAGTGATAGTGATTATTTGTAGAAGTTCTTCACACATGACATACAGACATGGCCTCCGAGGTTTTGGTTCAGAGTGAGGATTCTTAGTTTGTTCGCTTGTTTGTTTGGATTTTGGGTCGCACTTTGTTGAATTATCAGGTACACTGCAGTGAAGATTGATGAATAGTGTTTTGCAGTATTTATTTATGCTGCAGGTAGTGTTCAATATAATATATGCCATTATTTGATATACAATATTATATACCATTGATTGATGAGATCAAGTGACATTTGTATCACTCAATGGAATCTACATGTTCTCAATATTTTAACTAATATGATTCAAGCCTTGTAGTAGCTATATCAGATGGTTTATACAATGAGCATTTAGTTCTAATTTATTCAAATATGTGTACCAAAATTTATATGTATTAGATGACGATATCACTCTTGAAAAAATCTTGGAAGGAGGTTCAGGTCAAAGTCTGCACATGTACGGTTTAGAATAAACAGTTTCCTGTAAACTAAATATTTCAAAATCCAAACGGTGATTACATGACTACATGAGCGTTTTTTTTTACATTTTTTGGTTTAGAGCTCGAGTTGCAGCAGCGGATATTTTGAGAGAGAAGAGTTGGCTTAAAACAATAAATTGAAAATTCAAAGAGACATAAACAACCCTATTTCCAACGTGATTTGTGACTAGGGTGTGTTGGCATCTCATTTTATGGTGTTAGAGATTTTTCAAAGGTGTGGAAAAGTGTTGAGAATACATTGCACTTGTCAAAACATTTTTAGAAAGTACTATATAATTCATAAAATTATTAAGGTGAAAAATCAAAAAAATGTTGGGCCGTCAAATACAGCATGCAATAGCCACCACATCTTGAGTTAAAAAACCAGCAAAAGTGTTTATTTCCAATATACCATATAAAACCTCTCCATCAAAACCTCTCCATATTATCAACACTACCATTGTCAGAAAAATATCATCTTGGATTTAAAAGCTACAAATTGATTATTGTCCTTCCCTACACACGTCCTCCAAAACAAAACTCAGAACTTTCAACCGAATTTCAGGAAACTCCAAAGACTAAGTTTTCTGCACCAACATCCTGACATTCTAGAACCAAGTTTCCAGGACATGATTCTGCAACTGATCCGGATTCTGAAGCCCATAAGGTGAAGCTTCATGAGTTGACGGTTCCCAGATCAGGAAATATTTTTATGCTACAGAAGCAAGCTACCAGTTTGCTGGGCGTTTCACTACAAAAAGATTGCAGTCTAGATGATGACGTCGATGTGGTCAGCAAAGAGGTTCCGTCTGCGGCCGGCATGCATTTGTTATAACTTAACCAACATGATGGGGAATCATATGTACGCTAGAGTTTCCAGCTTTATGAACTGCTGGCCCTACCTTAGACATTCTTTTTTTAATAGAAAGATAGATGTAACTGCACTCCACTAACACTACTAGTTCACAAGTTTTCATGCCCATTTTACAGTATTTCGAAAGGGCGAGGCATATATGCAAGGCTTTGCTTTGCTTGGGAGTGGTGATCATTTGATCAGTTTTTGTACACAATTGAAAAATCGCTGCATTTGTTTCTCGTGGCTCCGGAGGACACCGGGTCTCGGGGACAGTGAATGATATGAGGCTCGTTCTGGTGGTTGCCTGAGGGAAGAGCAGGTGATGATTCTCACGCTGTTTGTGGATATGAGGAAGAAGTCGAGAAACGTCTTTGTTGATGTGTGTATGTTGTTTGGGTTTATCACGTCGAATTGGACGCAACTTGACGGGTGCGTGTTACAAGATGAGCATTGCTGAGCATTTCTGGTACTGTGGGTTGCTTCGACAGTGATTTGCCCTGGGTCTCCCGCTGTCGTACGTTTTCTCTCTGAAATTGATATGAACCAAGTCTGATATTGCAGAATTCTTTTTCAGCATGCGTTTCTCGGATTTTAGAGAAACCTTCTGGGGTTTATCTCAAGTATTACCACCCGAATAGTAGTCTTATTAATTGTAATTGTGAAACGCAGGCTTCAAAGTTGTTAGGTTCCGTCTCAGAATAGGTCCTGGGCACTGCTTGTGTAGTCTTGTGTAGGGCTTAAGCTTTGTACCCCTCAGAATTTATCCGTAAGATTGGTGCTCTTCGAAAGGAGCATGATTTAATTTGCATTAAATTTTTTTGTCTGACAAGTGAGTTGATTCGCTTTCAGCAGGCTCAGCTGTTAGGATAAAAGAGTGTCCATAACCATGTTTCGTCTTCTAGAAGTCTTTGAGCTGTCTCTCTCATCCGTAGTCAGGAGCTAGAGTTCCAGCTGCATGATTTGTGTACGGATCGCTCATCGTTGCAATCGATGAGAGTGTCGAGGAAACATCGATGAGGAGTTGGAACAGAGGCCGTCATGCGTCCAGGGTTCTTGGCTTGCGTGGTGGCAAAATCCGGAGAGAAGTTCTTAATATTTCTCTTCAACCTTGAATTTCAGGTGGTACAAGCGCCATGGAGAACCCTTCTGCGGGCGATATTATCAAGGGAATGCCAAGCCGATGTCGACGACACATGTTGCTGCCAGATTGTTCAAGGCTGCATTTCATGCTCGGTACGTATGGCTGAAGCTCGTTCTAACCAGATGTACTGCACAGTGAAAATATTATTTTTTTCTGTTTCCTTTCGAGTAGATACTCAGAAAAGCGATGTGGAATCAAGTCTTGTTTTAAGAAATGAAAGTTTCTGTTACAAAGTTGGGACTCTTTCCTAAAACATGTTCCTTTTTTTCACATCGACGGGGAAATAATTCTTGTCAAACGAAAGACGAGAATCGGAACCACGGGATGGCTCGGAAATTGGGATATGTTATAATCTTCTGTGATGATATTTACTTACCATTAGCTTACACTTGAGTTTGTTCTTGATTCAATTCAGTGTTCACGATTGCGCTTCTTGCCTTGCCACCGACGTGCTCTGGCGCGATCTCCACCTTGACTCGCCATTACCCAAGGCGGGCAGGAAGTTTCTATCCCACCAATCCATTGTCGAACCGCAAGCGTATTACAGAAGCAGACGAGGGTATGGTGGCAGCCGATGATGAAAGGTGCTCTCAGATTGGCCGTGATGCTTTACTTGCTGGTGGAAACGCTGTGGATGCTGCAGTTGCGACTGCCTTCTGCTTGGGAGTCGTCAACCCAGTTGCAAGTGGGATCGGTGGAGGGTCATTCCTGCTGCTGCGCTTGAGCAATGGAACCGCAGTAGCTTATGACATGCGAGAGACTGCGCCCGCCGCCGCCCACCAAGTAAGGTTTCAATGATCGCAAAATGCACAATGTCCTCGTGGGGATCATTTGCATTGACATAAAACACTCGATTTCATTTCTTTTATTTCTTCTGTTTTATCAGAGGTACTGGAACTCTGTTTTGAGCGATGGAATGTATTTCCACTCTGAATGTAGGACATGTACGCTGAGGATCCACAACTGAAGGTGAAGGGAGGCTTATCAGCAGGTGTTCCTGGCGAGTTGGCTGGTCTCCACTTAGTATGGTCACACCATGGCCGTCTGCCATGGCCGGCTCTCGTGGCTCCAGCCATTGCTCTCGCAGATGGAGGGTTTGTCGTCCAGCCTTACCTTGCATATTACATAAATCACCTTGCAGACGACATCCTGGCCGATCAAGGATTGCGCGAGACATTCACCCCTGGTGGTAAACCCTTAGTTGCTGGCGACATCTGTTATCGGAAGAACTTGGCCAACACCCTGAAAGAAGTAGCAAAGCAAGGACCCAAAGCATTTTATTCTGGTCCAATTGCAGAGAATTTCATTCGAGATGTGCAAGCGGCTGGTGGAATATTAACCCTGGAGGACCTTCGAGATTATAAAGTAGCAGTTCGGGAACCTGTGGTTGCTGATACCATGGGCTTTACAGTGATAAGCATGCCGCCTCCTTCCTCTGGTGGCCCATCATTGGTTCTTGTGAGTCTCCCTGATGAATTACTCTAGTAATTGATCTTTCGTTTCTACCTGACTGCATGGTTTCCTGGAGAGATTGCTTCTATCTGGATTTTTAACTTGCGTTCTGCCAATCCTGATAATACTTGAGCGTTTCTGCCGTGTTCCAGATTCTGAACATACTGGCAAAGTACGGGTATGCGGCAGCATACAACGGGCTGCAGGGATTGCACCGTCTCATTGAAGCTTTCAAGCATACGTACGCAGTCCGAATGAACCTGGCCGACCCGGATTTTGTCGATGTAAAGGCAGTTGTTGCAGACATGCTGGACCCTGATTTCGCCGCTTCTCTGCACAAGCAGATTGTTGACAATTCCACCTTCCCTCCCGAGTACTATGGAGGCAGGTAGAGTTTCTTCCGTTACAACCCGAGTCGGTTATAAATTTTCATTCTCTAGGACGGTGGCAATCATCGTTCTCAAGTTTTGCGAACGGCAGCATGGCTGACATTTAATGCAACCCTTAGATTTAAACAGGCCCGGTGAATGATTCAATTAATTTGACCAAATATGATGTGCGTAATGAAGGTGGCGTCAGCTGGATGATCACGGAACGAGTCACTTCAGCATTGTGGATGCGCATCGAAATGCTGTCGCCATGACTACCACTGTAAACTACCCTTTTGGCGCTCTGGTGCTGTCCCCATCCACTGGAGTACTTCTCAACAATGAGATGGACGATTTCGCAATTCCAACTTCACAGCCACCGGGATACCTCCCTCCTCCTCCACAGAATTTCATAAGGCCTGGCAAACGCCCATTGTCGTCCATGACTCCCACTATAGTCCTTCAGGTACAGATCAATCCATGCAAAACCAGCAGCTCATGTCTTACCTGTGTCTACCCTTGTACTCTTTTCTTCATTAACTCAGAAGACTGAAATTTCAGAGTAAACTAAAAATCACATACCATGTGTGATGTGGAGTAATTCGAAGAGGTTGCTTGTGGTCTAGGGCGGACGCCTATATGGGGTGCTGGGTGGAAGCGGAGGAATCCGTATTATAACGACTGTTGCACAAGTTTTCCTCAACCAATTTGTGAAGAAACTGGATGCACTGACGTCCGTCGCAAGCACACGCGTTCACCATCAGGTGAAATATCCTGTCTCCTTTTTGATTTGGTTTACATCCCATATTTGCGAGTCATCGCATAACTATAATGATAAACTGACAAGCCTGAAAGTTTGCATGTACTGAAAGTGTTGAATATTTGAATATTCGCAGCTGGCTCCAAATATTGTACACTACGAGAACTGGACGCTGGTGACGGGGAAGCATTTGGAGCTCGATGAGGAGACTCGAAAGGGTTTGGAATCCAAGGGCCATGTTCTGGAAGCTGATCAAACTGGCGCTGTGTGTCAACTCGTTGTTCAAGACTTGGACAATCCGGCAGTCCGGTCCTCCTTCCAAAGCTGGTTACCATACAAACGATTACCACGGCCCGGCGTCTTTTATGGTAAACTTATTGGTGTCAGTGACGAGAGAAAAGATGGTGCACCTGCAGGTTTTTGATCAATTCAGCAGCAACATTGATAGGAAGAGTGTTAGGGTGCAACCTTGCGTAGACATCTAAAGACATGCAGAAGATAAACTGAGACATACAAACTAGCAAGATCATTTATTGGGTATGCCTTAGTATAAAGCCTTAGTGATAGGAAAAATTTGATCAATCGAATCTTCTGCACCTCAATTGAGTTGTCGTGAAGTCATACTAGCACTGTGAGACGACAACAAAGAAGAAATACGATATTGCATTCCTGTAAAGGACGGGAGAAATGTACATGTACTATACAACAAGAAAAGAGCTACTTTGATGGCAATTGATAAGCTACTTTGATATTTGTCAAAAAAAGGATATATCTATTACATTTCTCCAAATTCAGACATAGATGCTCCACAAGATCCTTTCATCCACCACCATGACTGAGAAAAATCTTGTGCTTTGATTCCAAACTGTGGTTCCTGCACACAGTTCAATCCACAAATTTAAAGCTTTTGATAGTCAAGTGATTGAAGCACACATTAAAGTGAAACCAAACGAATCATATGCAATCATAACTTTGGTGACATGGTTATCACATTATGAAATAGTGAAAGTTTGCAAATCATGATCCACTCTGTCCATATCACAACACCCATTTCATGACATTCATGTCATTAGAAACAACAGCAAACACAAGTACCCACCTATCCACAACATTGTTGTCCCAACCGAGCCGAACTGATCGACCAACACTCATTAAATTACTGATTTCACTGGCTTTCTTATACATGAATACTCTGCGGTATCTATTTGCCATTGGTAACAACAGCATCAAATCAGAGCAAGCACCCACCTGCCACCTGCTGGTGTATCGATGAAGGCCAACTTCATCAATGCTCATTTCATTGATGTCATCAGCTCTCTCATGTTCCTCTGCTGATACTGACGGTATGTTAAATACAACCCCCCTTCTCTTGCTACTTGGCTCCATCCCAGTAAAGTATGCAGAGTTTCATGAATGCCCCCACCCAATGTTTAGGGAGGTACTTTAGCAGGATCATAACCTCACCGACAAGTCGCCCCAGGATTGAATCTTATTTAGCGAAGGAGAACAAACGGAATTGGCAGACATTATTATGCTAAAGACGTGGATGCAAGCATGAATACCAGAATTAATCCGGACTTCGCTGTTGATTTTGAAACTGCCCAGAGAGTTGTGGATCCATGAGTGCACTCAGGGTTGCAATCATCGGCCATGGTCACCTCCTGGCTCTGCTAGCCTGTGCCTTTGTCTACATTTCGCAGCAGGTGGACTACCGCTAACTGTGAGCTTTGCTGAAGATGGAACAGATTTGATGGTCGGAGCTTGGCCCTTGGTAGTTACTTTATATAAGATGTGCTTTCTCTTAAGGACACTTATTTATTGCACTTTCACTTCAAGTTCATAGTAGGGTTTTGTGTTTGTTTTAAATTTAGTACTTCTCAGATAATCATAGCAATCGGACAGAATTGAATTCAACTACTCTATGGATAATGTCGAATAATGGATCCGCATTGAAATCTGAATCGTCATCAGCGAGCGATACACTCAATCTTTCTCCTTAAACTAAAACATGCCCAACTGTTGGAGGAGCTTGAACAGTGCAGCACATCATCAGGTATCATACACCGCAAGCAAATAGCTACTCACTCAGATTTTGACGGGTCGATAATTCTGGATAGGTGAAATCGGTTGTACAGTTTCTGCCCAAAGCCACCACCCTGTCACAGTAAAGCAAGAAGATTGCCAACAGATCAGGCTTGTATTGTTGAACAATCCTACACGGAAACATTGAGAACCTTGTGTGTGATTCAGTTACATGAAAGAGTGCTGACCTAAACATAGAACCTTGACATCAACAAGGATGCTACAAAATACATCCTAATGAATATCAAAATAAACACTCAACCCTGAATGAGCATCACAGCCGTGAATTAGGTTAATTGCAAAAAAATATAGGGTGCATACTTACTACGTACCAAGGTTTCAGTTTGGCTTTAACAGTAAGGAAGCGCTTACAAGCCGCGAGCTCGTTCCACTTAGACTTTTCATGTTGGCAATTGCTGAGCCTTGGTAATCCAGGTGGTAAAACCACAGAGATGTCTTTAGCAGTCAATGATAGTAATACACCTGCCAAGCGAAACTAATGGTGGTCGACTTCACTCGTTCTTTGACAATTTCAAAGCGAGTGCATACACCATCTTCCTCCTCATGCCTGTCCCTTCCACTACTTGTCTGCTCGCCTGCAAAACGTATACCTAATAAGTTTCTGGAGCAACCAGAGAGACGGAGGAAATAGCTATCGGTGTTCCAATCACATTCATCTCAAGTATTAGTATAGTACCTCAGACGGACTAACACCAGCGTCCAAAAGAGTACGCAATTCCAACTTGACATCTTCCTCTGAGGGCAGCTCGTTAGCAGCGCTTTCTGACAGTCCCTCAATTACCAGTGTCATTTCCCCACGTGGGTTTCGCTCTTCAAACTCTTTTTGAGCCTGCTCTAAAGTTCCGCGCCAGAACTGAAAAAATTCAAGCATTAGATTGTATCAGAAGCGTAATGGATCCGTACACAAGAATGATCATAAAAGTCCAGTAAATGCTAACAAACTCTAGCTACAATCATGCCAGAGTAATACAAAGCTCCCTGAGGATAAAATCTGGTCTAGTACGGAAGCTATAGCAAAGACAAAGAAATATAAAAAGTTGAGCTGTAACCTCTTCATGAAACTTGGTCATCTCTCTTGCCACTACACAGCGCCTGCTCAATAATAGATTTTTGAGTGTCATAGATAAACTTCAGAAACACAAAGCTCTATTGAGATGGACTTAGTGCCATGTTCTATGTGCTTGACATATAAAAGTTGGAAATTAACGAACTGCACGAGCAACAAATCACTGACAAAATAAGCAACCAAAAGAAGGAACAAAACATTGTGTTCACCTTGATGATCCAAAAGCTGACACACAGTCATCCAATGTCTTATTTAACTTATGAGGAGGGACATAAAATATTTGAGTGGCTGTCTGCTTCGATGCAGATGCAAGTTTCTTCCTCCTGGTTGTTGTCTGCAGTGGCAGAAATCCAGCTGCACAGAGCATAGATTAGTTTCAGAATAATGTCGCCCAGCTACAAAGCGTTGTTTCAGACTATAGGATGTGACGAGACATCAAATCGTAGTCTTTCAATGTTACAAAGACATGGTTTTAAAGACACTCATACATATGTAAACGTCTTTAGTACCCCAAGCTCAGGTCGTTAAAACAAGCAAGGAAAACGATACTCACCGAAAGTGAACTCATCCGTAGGTAAACCAGAAGCAACTAAGGCAGTAATGACAGCAGAAGCACCAGGAACGGGATGCACACGCACGTTGGATTCCACACATGCCTTCACCTGTACAGAAAACAACATCACGTGGGCAGATGTCAAACGGAGGTGGATAGCACTTTCTAACGGCCCGGGACAAAGTGAAGGCTTCAAGTTCCTTGAAAACACATTCAGCGCCCTTAAATGAAACTGTGGTATACAAACGCAAGAAAAAAAGAAAGAACGCGTACAAGTTCAGTGCCAGGATCGCTGATGCCGGGCATTCCTGCGTCGCTTATAAGGGCTAGGATTCCACCAAGCTTCAACCGTTGTATGGTGGCATCCCGTCTTGCAAACTCGTTGAACTTGTGATAGCTCATCTAAGTATCCACCAACGTACAAGGTTAGATATGCTCGAGCCTGATAAGTACCACCGTAGACAATGCCCGCTTGCGAGCATTACTTAAAAGCACGTACATATCTGTGCCTAAACTAGAACCTAAATACGAGGAACATTGGGCAACTGACCATTGGAGTGGTGATATCATAATGCTGCAGAAGCCTCGCTGAATGCCTAGTGTCCTCAGCAAGGATCACCTCTGCAGATTTAAGCACACGCACCGCTCTGCCATACAAGTACATTACAAACAACGTGACTGAAGTTCGTCCACAGTAATAAGAAAAGCATGCGCTTATCTGAAGTTGTGGAGAATGATGCCCTTAACATAAAAAACCAAGATCCATCACTGCAATTAAGGTTATTGTTTTACTTTGAAGATAGCAGAGATAGGTCATTCTCTAGCAGCCCTACATTTCTCCTCCCCTTGATGACCATGGACGTAATTGAATAACTACTCTCCTTAAACCTTAAACCCTAAACCCTTAACTCTTAGAAAGACAGCTTATCACACTTCAACATTCATGACTAACAATGACCATTAACATTGAATTGAACGTATTACTCACCTAAAAGTCATATCCTCTAGATTACCAATTGGTGTTGCGACCAGGTACAGACCACCCTCTAATTTCCCCTGCACAAGCAAAACAATACAAATCCTCAACACAGGACCCACATCCTTAATCACAGCAGCAAATAGAGATTTCCAATGCCACGCATTCTCAAGGGGCAGACAGAATCCATTATGTGTGCCAATCTCCGGACAAATCATACTAAAAGAAAATATCAACATTGAAGCCAATTCACCTTCGACTTTGAAGCCAATTCATCGCCATCCTCGCCAACCTCAGCATCACCAGGCAACAGACCGTCTTTCGCCTCAAGACTCTCAACCGCGGGCTCAGCCTTCATCGCCTCCCGGACGCGCATCACATCCGCCAGCCCCTCCCGGCTCGCGGAACTCGCATTGCGCCGAGAGTAAACCCCTCTCCTCCTCCCCTCCAACACATCACCAGAAAGATGGTAAAACCTCCTGCCAGTTCCCGCACCAACAGGCCGAAACAGATCCTTCCCCACCACACTCAACAACAGCGCAGCGCCAGTGGGATGCGTCACCAAAACCGAGCTCGAGGGAGATACTATCCCGCATGTGGGCCGATGTGCCAGCAACGAAATCGTCATCCTCTTCAGCATCATACTCGACCAAACCCACTTAGCAAAGCTCAGGGTTTAAGCCACAGAATGCCCACTCAATCCCATCGATGCTCCAAACAAAACCACCATCACTACTTAACCCTCACAACCTCAACACATCCTCTCAATCTCTCCATCTCTTAAACCCTCGCTTCAAAATCAACACAATTTCAGAACAATTTCAGAACAATTTTAGAACAATCAACATGAGTAGTGAAAGGAGAGCACTCTTGACACATGCACTGCAATGACAATTCGACAACCTTCAAAAGATGGGCTAATTTCCACTTCTACTCGGAGAGTTACAATTCAATAAAAACTCATCTTCACAGCAGATTGAAGAGATTTTTTGAGGAAGATTGATACTATGCTAGGTACTGTAACTATATCTCAGTAGCCTGGCATAGTCATCCAACAAGCGGATGAACAAGGTCTGAACAATCAACAACCATCCTCGAGGGCACCCATCTTGTGCAAAATGCTTCACAAGATGTCCTTGCGAGCATTTTAGGTTTGGGGTTTCGAGCAGCATGTGGAATGTATCACTCTGGGATTGTGAATGGGTTTGAGATTTTGTAGGTTTTTTGTGAGATGAGTGGTTTGGATCAAATGGGCATGTCCAGGTTAATCTGATTTGGCTGCGTTAACATGGTCTTTGAGCTTGTGTTCAGGGTGGTGATGTCGCACATTCTTCATGGTCGAGGAGCTTTGCGATTTTAGGGCTAACCCATTGGGATGACTTCGTATCTTTTGGTGAGAGACAACTGCCATACAACTGGCTGATTTTTTATCTGTTTAAGCTCGTTTGGCGATTTTAGTTCGTCTTTCAAGTTGATTGCCTGTGATTATCTGTGTTATTTTGGTTTCATGTATGCCTTGTTCATCAGGTAGTATGTAGTCGGCTTTCGGTGCTTGAGTTGTGTTCTCTATCCACACAAGGAGTATTGAAGCTTGTGAGTGGAAAGGAAGACAAACATGGCATCGTGTTTTTCGCTGCCTGAATGGTTTCTGCATGAATGCCATGCTACCTTCCGCAAATTAGGTCACTGGATTCCTTTACCTGCAAGGTGTGGCTTAAATTCTACAGGCAGTTTCTTTTGGCATTCGTTGGTATGGTGTTGATCACGGTGACATAATCCAGGACTGAGCCGTCGCCTCTTTCTCGTGTAGAACGGGAATTGACTCGAAGGCACGTCTGTTATTTAGGCTTTCGAAAGATTATGTCATGTGATGTCACTAGGAATGTGCACAATCTGCTCCTTCCTTCGTTTCGTAGTTCGCGACATTCTTGACATGGTCGCTTATAATATGATGTACTGGTCCTCTTTCACAGGGAAATACGTGTGATTTTCATCTAGTAGTGTAGACATTGATGAACTCAGTAGTCTGCTCTGATGCAACTTCACTTTGACTCTGCTTTGATGTGATTTTCAATCCTTGATAATACTTCGACGTGATTACTACTAACTCGTTTACTGCTGGGTATCTTCGTATCCTTACCAGATTTAGTTTGAGAGGCTCTGTTTTCTTTATATTCATGAAGTAAACATTTCTTCTTGAATTGCCGTTTGTTAGCTTTGATTACGGTGCGCATATCTGGCATGCAATGCTGCGAATTCTCTCTGATATGGGGCAATTGATTACAGGGTACTCTATGTTGTTAATTCTGGTTTTCTTGAGGTTTTGTCCTTGAGGTTTGTATCGTTGACATGTAGGTTTATTCTGGGGTCTGTCTTCTGAAGTTTTTACACACAATGCTGATGATATTTTCCTATGGTGCAGAGCTTGGAATGAATCTGAAATCCTATGAGTCTGGTGAACAGTGCGGTTTGGGCGCTTGTTTATGAAGCTGCAGGAATCAATGAAATTAACCCTTTCAGCTCTTCAAGAAACTAATCATATGCAGGTAAGTTTTGTTGCTTGATACGAGGCGATCTCGAATGTAGTTCTGGTTGTTGTTTCATTCTTTTCCATTCTGCAAATAACGTGATATATCAGACAATATCTTTCAGGCATCTTTGGTCTTGAAAGTGATTAACCAAGGCTTGGGTTTGAGGAAAGGAGGTGCCTGCTATTAAACATGGTGAATTGCTTGTCTTCTTCGGTTTTTCGATGTGCGAAGTCATGTCTTCTTCAACAACTTCGTTTGCATTTGGGGTGTACTTAGGCTGGCAGGAGCATCAAAGGTAACCACCGTCATGCATTTAGGATGGGGCTGAATTGCGCCTCCAAATGAAAATTCACCTAACAAATTGTTTTTAGCTGAGGACCATTTGAGAGTTTCATGCTTTGCTGAGGTTTGTACGTCCATGCATGTGGTAAGCCTCTGGCAACCTTTGTTGCTCTGTCAGAGATTTTTTGATATATGCATGTCCATAGTTAACGTTTTGCTTGTCCGATTCAACGAAGTCACGTGCAGTCATTGTTCGTGCACGCTAAAGCATGGCCATTCTTCATTTCGGGTGTTTATAAACCACCATGTTTCAATTTTTTCTGCTCACTAAAGAAACTTGCAAGATGTTGCAACACGCAACATTGTCAGAAGCCATTACAGCTCTGTATCTTACTGTACAGTACACGACATGTAGAGGGTTTCCATACGATCCAGGGTAGATGCAGAATGCCTGATGCAGCAAATCGTAGTCTACTAAGTGCAACGAGGAGTCACTGTTGTATTTGCTGGCTATCTCATACTCCGTTGAGTCGTGTCTATCTTTCAAAATGAAGCTTTGGCATCCCCAGAAGGATCTTGTAAGAAGTTACATATTGTAGGGTCCTCCTCCTTGATCCGACAACTGTTGCTGATATTGGATCTCAGTGGTTCAACTTTTCAGATTGTGGGACATGATTTCCATGTTGGTTTTCCCAGCATGGAATCTAGGAAGCATACTACAGAGTGAAAGCCAAGGGATAATATGTGCTTGTGATGGTTTTCTAGTATTTTATGACTTAGATAAAACTTCTTGTCCCGTAGACTTTGGTGCTTGGTTGGTTGGAGCAGAAGATTACGCCACTTGTCAAGCTAGAAAGGGACGAGAGTTACGATACACATCAAGGAGTGTGGTCCGAAGGTGCGTATGACTAAGTGTTGATACTGTATATGCCTTCCTGGTTTTAGGGTTTGAAGAAATAAATCGGGATGCATGCAAATGCTCTTGCACATGCAGTTTACCCTCTCCAGTTTGACCATTGTCAAGATTCCACCGCTCAGATAAGCGTGTGCTAATCTGGTGGCCGAGGCTGACTCCTGGGTAGGTGATGCTGACGGCACTTCTCAATTGAATGGCACAAACTCTTTGGTTTCCTCATCGTGCTTCCTCATGTGCAGGCTTCTGGTTTTTGTTATGAGCAATAACTAATTTTTAATCAGTATGAGAGACTTTGTATGCCTGTTTGGGAATAGAATCGTTTGTTCTTCTGCCAAAGAGCGATGGTCTGTCCCTAACTTTGAATCAACTCTGCATGAGACTGGTGGTTGTGGATTTCGTTATTACTTCTTTTCTTCCTTGGGGTCAATTGCTTGTTGTCGCTTATCCACCGAACTTGGCACATCAAGAAGGTCATTGGTCTATATCAAAATTGTTGACGTAGAAGCTGTAAATGGAAGTCTGGCAATGAGTGGTATGGCATGTTCTGTGGAAGTCTACTTTCCTCTTGTAATGCAACTTCCCAAAAAGTTCCTACATGCTTCCAGAACAAATATGTAAAATTCATGGTTGCATCCGAACTGTAAGCTCTGGCAGCTCTAAAGGATTATAACTCTTGCAAGGTAGTTTGGGGCGTGAGTATGCTACAGAATTTTTGTTTATGGGATTGAAACACTTGCTCCAAAGGACATCAGAGATCCATGCTCTGTAGCTTTTGAGACATTCTTTCATTAATATTGTTGGCATCAGCACTTCTGTCTGAACAGGGCTCTGAAATAATACAATGGCACCTTTCTTTCAAAGTACTACAACTTGTGTATGATAATGTTCCGTAGAAATGTAACATCAGATCATTGTACAACACAAACTTTCATTATTTTCCCGATTGATACATTAGTAGACTTTGAGGACATATGTCATTAATTGACATAGACCCTTAACAATGGCAATTATCATCAGCCATCAAACAAATAAGTCGCTGATATGCAACAACTCCGCATGCGTCAAACAGGGTAGCTGAGATACAAGGATCACTCCATTTGAACACCCTCATCACATGCAAGTTGCTCATCACAACTTCAACAGTCACATATTCACAACACAAAAACCCAAACTGCATTCACATGCTTGATCCAGCTTCCACATACAAGATTCTGTCCCAACTTTTAACCTTCAGTCGACAAAACTGTACTGATCTACCTTCCACATACAAGATTCTTAACCTCCATTCGACAAAAACTGTACAACCATCCATAGTTTTCTATACAAATGTAGATCAGATCGAGAATAGCTGACATAAGATAATTGTCAAAATACTCCGTAACCAATCGAAAACCCAAATGAGAAGCATCATGTGAGAATATTTAGAACCTAGCAATGATTCCAACTCCCATGTCCCTTGAATGCAATGATACCCAAATGAGTAAACTCTCCAGTACGGTGGCCAAAGTCTAGGTGAATGCAATGGACTCAAGGTGGGGTCCAAGCCTTGGGTCCAACTTAGCCTACAAAGAAAATTGTTTCTAGGCCTGTCCGGGGGCAATGCCAAGGCCTCCTCCGGTGGGTCAGACTTCTCAATCCTCTCAATCACAGGATTTGATCTTTCCCTGCACATGACCCAATTATAATCACAATGGGCCCCAATTATAAATACAATGGGACCCAATTGGATATTAACCACAATTAAACAAATCCCAGTGACTTAAACGTCGCCCCCAAGTGGCACCCGGGTTTGCCACAACGTGCTACTTATATACTCCTTAATTTAATGAGAGACTTTTTTTCTTTATTTCTTTATTTATTTTTAATTTTTAATTTTCTTTAATAGCGAGATTAGTATGTAAGTCTCATTTCTGACTTTTGTTGAAGACGTGACTGAGGGAAAAATAGAAAGGGAGAATTTTTCTTACTCTCTAGCGCGAATTGACATTCTATGTCTCTCTTGATGGTAATTGATATTTTATTTGATTTTTGTCCTTTCTTTTTGGGAATGGAGTACCTTCATGTGGTTCAAAAATAAAAATAAAAATTGGTGTTTCATTTGTTTTTCTTGTGTGATAGGGAGAGGATAATGGATACTTTTATGACGTTGGAAATATGAGGGAGAAAGGTAGAATTTGGCAGAACTTGTGATCAGACAGATAATTCAACTTGGGAAGTCATCCATCCATCATTTTCCAGTGTCAATTTGAAGCAGGTGATGTACGTGTGTACTCTCGAACTCATTGTACTATATGCAACTGAAAATAATACAAATTCATTTTCCATAATACAAATTTCTCATTGGTTTCAAGTCTGTTGTGTCGGTAGGCTCAGCAGCTAAACTCAGCCGGTAAACTCAGGTAACTGCATTGTCTGCTTTTCTTCTCTTTTTCCTCAGGAAGAAAACAAACTTTATTCAATGCAAGTGCAGTATGGTGTACAACAAAGAGCATGGGATTCCGACTTTATAAAAGATTGGTATTTCAAAGGTGTCTTTGTGAAGATGAGCTCGTTCATCCTAAACAGGGCCTTGCTCCAGTATTTTCCACTCTTTTGTCGGCTTAGGAATACTATGACCAATGTCATGAGATGAAGTATTATCCATCCAAAAACTACTAGATAGTAATTTCAAATTACAATCATTTTTATTCTCTTAAATCAAAAAAAATCTATTTTGGAAATTTCAACTCAAAATTTGGTACCCAAACCATATGTGGAGGGGAAGTCATGAGGGTAGATTCAAAATGAACATGGGCTCTGTGTGATGGTTGGTTGTTGTTGGTTCTTTTTTCTTTTTTTTGGTGGAGATACGTAACTGTCAAAATTAGAGTGCAAAGAAGCCACTCACGGCAAAAATCGGGCGAGGAAAAATTCTCACCGACCCGGATTGATGAATTATCCTCACAATTCTTCTTGGAACACACTAATAGATTCTATATAGACAAGAAAACAATTCATTGCGCGGCACAGTTTTTAGATGAGAACACCCCGGAGCATATCCTAGACCATGTTAGAGGTTCCACAAGATGAGCGGGAGCTGCCAAAAACAAGGGGGTGCCGAAGGGGTTCCTTGTAAAAAAACATTTGCCATTATAAATGGTTGGATTGCCCCCAATGTAATCTGGATGAGTTCTATGCAGTCTATTGGGGTTGTCCATGTGCATCGGATCAGTGTAGGTGTCGGATCTACGTGTATGACGTTAATGACTAGGTATTGTTTTCTTTGAGGTCTTTTGACTCTATGGCTTGGAGCCTTCAGTGAAGGCGTGGTAGAGTCTCAAAATTGTCCTTGTTTATTGGATTGATATCTAGATTGAAAAAGAGGTTGTAGGCTTCCCCATGTCCTTCATTAAAAAAAGCAATATCAACGTTCCAAGGATGTAAAAGCATATTGAGTGGAAATGCAGATGCATCCTTCACCATTTGAGCATGATATAGAATTAAGTGCGATTTATATACAAATCAGTTGTTGGAGGTATGCAAAGCTACGTCATTGAAGAAAGATTGAAATTGTTCTATAAATACCTGATAGTCTTAATTGGACTTAAATTGCCCTTAGATAGGTGAAAATTGGTGTTTGTACATGCTATAATTGTTACTAATCGTCTTTGTTGTTGATAAGTCTCCAATCAATGGTTCTCGAAATATCATGTTGTGAATTTTTGCAAAGTTGCTTGCTACATCATTAGTTTTAGGATTTTTAGTAAAGGAATGAGAACTTTTTCCTTCAACAATTCTCCACTACTGCTTCTTTAAACTTTTTTTTTGTTTTCCACTTATATTGGTTTTTGCAAAATTTTGTTGAGTAATCTACTTCTATGTATTTGGTGCAAATTTGGGTTGGCAACACTTATATTCTAGCATTATTTCTACATCTTTATTGATTAGTGGAAGAAGAAAGATTACTAATTGGATGATGTCTTTTACCAAAATGCACAATCTTCTTAGAATTGGTGATTTCTTCAAGTAGTCTTCTCTTTTTTCTATCAATATTATTTGTCATCTTTCTTTGTATAAGGTAGATAAAGTTCTTTAATAGATGTCATCTTGTTTAGAGAATATTATCCAAAATTGCAATTCTAATTCATTTGGATTGTGTGAGCTTGAATTGGGGGCATGAGGGGTGCAAGATATGTAAAATGAGCATCAAAAGTTAATGGACTAATATATAAGACAACTATTGCGCCTTCTCTACATGCAAAGGTAAAACAAAGTATCCTATCGGCAACATCCTGATTCGAGTAACCAGCATGTGGAGTTCCACTAAATTCATGTTAATCCAATCTTTCAACTTTGTATGCGATGAATAATTTGTGGAAGAAATTCCAATTAGAGCTAATCGTGTAAATGCAAGGGCATCCTTTGTAAGGAATATTAGTCTCTTGAGGGATGAAGATAGCTTCAACTTTGGTCTATAAGACATTGGTTGTACGCACATGGCTTTAGAGAAGTTGTTCCATGGCGGCCTAGATGCATGTTTGCTATGGCAACTTTTCCTTTGTAAATTGCTTTTGTTCCATTTTTACTAGCAATTGGCTTAGATCTAGATCAACATCAATGTCATTCGATTTGCAAAGCCAATAGTCGTTTATATCTGTCGTGAGATTGTTTTTATTGTTGGACATCTGAGCGAGCAATTGACAGATTTGCATGGGTCCCTTCTATGAAATCTTTGGTGCTAAAGCTCAGAATCCTCACTACTGTCCATAATTGCTCAATTTTGTCTAGCTTCCATGAATCACAAATCGAAACCATCTCCAAGTAATCACATGTTGACTCGTTAATTATTGTTTTGTTTCTAAGTGGACGGGAATTCTAAAGAAGCAACTAATGATGACTTGACAAATAGAAGACTTAGATACGCATGTAATTGTAGGAAAAAACCTACATTACATATTTCTTGATAATACTAAAAATTTATGTGATTTTTCAAATATAGATGTTTCATTGTGCTTCTTCTGACATTTCTTGATAGACAATTTTGAAGGACCATAAAACTGTGACTTAAATGCATGTGTTTTTCCCTTTGTCATTATAGACAAGTGACGTGATATAACTTTACATAATTCTAGAACATTGTCGCAATTGAAAATGAATCGTCTAAAATATGCAGACACTAACCAACAATATACAATATAATTATTCATCATACAATCCCAATTCCAATGTTGAATCAAATCCACTTTTCTTTGTAACAAACCATCAACCTTGTCTACAACATTATATGGTAAAATTCTATTTTATACGGTAACTCCCTTCGAGATTTTCCTGTAAAGGAATCCAATCCCCCTCCTGTCGAGTTACTGAGTGTTGGAAAACTTCCCGGGTTTTCCCATCACTAATAGAAAATGGTCCGAAATGACTTGTCCACAATGACATAAATGGTCCAAAATGATTCAAGTTTGAGTCATTTTGGACCATTTGTGTCATTGTGGACGAGTCATTTCGGACCATATTTCTACTAGTGCCTCAAATTCCTCTCCACCCTCACAAGCCCCTACGGAAAAAAATCCATGCACCTTGGGGATGGGCATTTTGAAAGATGACACACAGGCGTTACGCAAGAAGAGCCCCTGCCCATTGGAGTTCCAAGGAGGAATGTCACCATTCAGCTCGAGACGGGCTTTGCCCGCATCCTCTGCCTCAGGCGCCTTCCCATCTGGTAAGCCCCTTCAAGCAGGGGCTCTTCCTTTACAAAATTACGCAGGACCAAATTTACATGTAATCAGCATAAAAATTTACATGAAAAAGTTTGTCGGGGGTCTAAGGGTTTGACGGTTCGGTTCAGATCAGGTGTAAAATCTCCGGGGATGGGTTGCGAAAGCAACTTGTCAGCTTTGACGTGGATTGCAAAAAGTAATCCGTTGTGCTTCCAAAAAAAATAAAAATAAAAAATAAATAATTACATGGAAAAACTGCTATTCTCCCACTACAAGGCTGGGGGTATAAAAGGTAAACTAGGTATGTAAAATATCATCCAAACACGAGTGACAGGCTGCAAATTCATGGACTTTGGTCAGTGGGCTCAAGCACATGCGCTTGAAATAATAAAAGCTCTGCTACTACTCCATGTGTGTATCATAGCTTTATTTGGTTACTTGGCTTTCAAGTCTGACCCATCAACCCCTAACCTGTAATTAGGGCTTCTCTTTCTCCGTTTGAGGTGCCCTATTTTTCTTTCTTTTCTTTGAAAAGTGGATGGTGCCCTATTTTTTATTTATTTTTTAATGCGGCAGTAAGGTGCCCTATTGAATGGTATTGATTTCAGAGAGTTCCTTGCATCAGTGTAAGTTATACACACCCATGACCGATAACGCACCCATGACAGATAAGTAGGCTTCCCCATTGCTGAGCAATGGAAAACCAGGAACCGATAATTGATGAACAGTAGATTTAGGATGCGGCCTCCAATAGAATGCCTATGTGAGTGTTACGAACATGTTGTTCACTACTCTTGTTGTTGTTGGTCATGGGTGAAGCTATATGTTGGTCATGGGTTATGACCAACTTTTTGAACAAAAAAATTTGTGGTAATTCTAATTTTACTTAATTAATTTTGAAAAAAACTCATTCTTCATGAACCTTATTTTCCTACGCACGAAAAATAACTCCTAGATAACCTAAGATTTACTATGCTTAAATGCTTAAGTTATCAGTCATAGGTGTGTATACCTTATAAGGGGGGAGCATGCAGATTTATTGTACCCAAATGAGAATTTTTTAATGTAGAATTATTACATCCAGGATGTTTTATTTAGAATTATTTCATCCGGGATATTTGAAGAGCTCCATGCCATGCAAACATGTTGTCGTTAGTTGTATTGTATCCTTTCAAGTTTTTGATTTTATCTTGAAACAAATGAGCATACACTTTCATAAAGGCGTAGTTGTCGTAATGTACATCTTTCAATATTTGGGGGTTTTTTGGGGCCAATCATCCAAACAACCTTAGGTACTTCAAACCAAAACCAAAACCAAAACCAAACAATTTGTTCTTCAAACTCAAACCAAACAATTTTTCTATGACAGAGTAATTTGTAAAGGCCTTTAAATCCTCAGTTTTTGACATATTACGTAAAAAGGATAAGATTGGCATGATCTCACTATAGACCCAGAATAGAACATTGGATAGATTGAAATTTTTATTCACAAAAATTTGGAGGGAGGGAAAAAAATTATTTAGAAGGGTGGGACCGTGAGGAGGAGGAGGAATGATACGAGCTTTGGTCCAAGAAAAAAGAACAACAAAAGACTGAATGCCTTTAAAAATAACTCTAGTATACCTAAATGTTTTTTTGATAAACATGAAGAAGGGTTTTTAAAGTCATAATGTCAAGTACATAGATTATAAAGTCTTATTTATGTGTCTAATAATTCATAGGAATTGAAAAGAAAGTGGAACTATCTGTTACTTATTGTTGAGGCCCATATAGAATGGTAAGAACTAATTATATTGTCTTTGTCAGTGATCATTAGAATAAAAAAATTATTTTCTTGATGCATTGTACAATAGAGCCAAGACTGCATACAAATCACCATATTAATATAAATTCAATACAACAACAAAAACCTTCAATAAAGACAATTAAAATGAGTTCAAACACAATTTGATTGTACAATGTCACATTGATACAATATATTAACATTTACCACATATGCACATACTTCCAAGAAAATGTTTTTGATATAATTATTATTTTGTAGGGATTTGCATCTATGTACAAGTTCTGGTCATAGAACATTGTATGAATAGATACTTAGATGATAGAGCAATTCATTCTTGCATTCATTGCTGCAATCATTAAAATGTTTCAAAAGTAAGGGTGCATTCTGCCACTTACTCATAATTGTATATGTCAAAAATCACTTTGAAACTATCATCTTGGTACAATGTTTTTTTTTTTTTTTTTTGAATTTTAATTATTTTGAAGCCATCATGCTCCATTAATAAGGAAAGATATACAAAGTCCAATATTGATTTATGGATACAACTAATAGATTTTTAGTATTCATTTGTTTTCAAAACATGAATGTGTGTTCATAGTCTACATTCAAAGTTGATTTACATGAGTGTAACATTGGTTTCATATAAACAATAGATGTTGCGCAAGAGCATGACTACTACATTGAAATGATGTTTTATACTGCATCATTTACTAGACCTACTTCTTTTAGTATGAATACAAGAAGTGCAATTGATGCAAAAGAAGATGACTGAGTACATACATTATAAAGAAATTAAGACTTGTGCACCTTTTATCTAGGTCCTTTCGCAAGACGACAAAACTGTTCCGTGATGAAGCTTGTTCAGAGCCCTTTATTATCCTACTTGGAATCATTCATCACAATATGACATACAAGCTTTTCCTGTAGAGATTAATTGCGAGTCGTAGTCCACGTTGGATATCTTTTCATCTACCAGCAAGTTTTGAAACTGCTTCCATTCTTGCAATGAATAGGTTTCCACTCCTTGCTAGAAGAAGGAGCTGGAAGCCTACTCCATACCACATCCCTTGTTGAATTTCTAGACCAAAAGTTGGGTTATCATGCCTTTTAACCTACCAACATAGCAGAAGACCTACTGCAGAGTACACTGGAAGGATAAACCTACCCAATGTGAAGGTTCAAGAGGCAACCCAACCTATGAATTATGCAACCTATCACCCAAGGACACAGAAGCAACTTGTGATGACGCTGCCGCTAAATGAATGTAGAATTAGATACAGACACGCTAATTCCAGCATTTGTAGTTTCCAAAAGCAGAGCCGGTTTTACCTGACCCAATTCAACCCAACCTGATGGTTTATTGTACACGACCGACGGATGTATGTGGACGCCCCATCTCAAATATAAGAGAGACAAAAAGGAGATTGAACTAGACATGTCCCCTACTAAACCACTAAAAATTGAAAACTTGAATGCTAAGATTCCCACTGGAGGGGCCCCAAGCTCCTCTCGGCATCCGAGCCAGACGCAAGAAACTCATTAAAAATTTAAAATATATTTAAAAAAATTTAAATCCACAAAATATATAAACTAAAATATGAACTAAACTCCAACAGGCTCATAAAAAAGGACCGCATCGATACCATCCGGAAAGAACTACGGATCTTTAACGTGGCGACGGTGGCGATTTTACCATTATCCAGGCATGCGGATCGCACGGCGGTGATTCCAGGGGCGTGGCCGACTCGTGGGCGATTAATGCGGTTGGAAAGATTGGGTGGAAGGAAACGGCATCGACTGTCGTTCGTCCTGCTCGGTGAACTGTAGTGTAAGAGATTATGCTTCATGAGCTATAATTGTTAGAGTCAACAAGCATCGAAGATGCCGGGCCCAGTCGGATGGAACTTGGAAGGTGAACTTGCCCATTTAAACACTGTAATTACTGATGAGTAAGTTAATGGTTGACTTCTAATTGATCTGAGTTGCAATTAATATTTGTCTAGGAAAAGGTGGTTTAGTACAGGGCCGGAAGGAGAGAAGTTAGGGAGTTGCGGTGGTTTAGGGGAGGGGAAAAGATCAGGGAGGTGGAGAGAAGATCAGGGAGGAAAATAGATGATTGGAGGCGGTTTAAGGACAAGTGGGGGCATGCATAGGCTGGCGGAGAAGGGGGGTCACATGGGGTGAATGGTTCCCGAATGGCGTGCTACCGTCATGCTGATGAGAGGGGAGAAGTTAAAAACGAGTGACACTGGGCAGCCAGGTTGTCATCATGAGGATCTCCGCAGTGGCACAGTCTATATATGAAAGTGGGGAAGAAAAGTGCAGGAAGAAGGAGCGGAGAATGCATAGAATAATGAGAGGGGAGCCTCGGGAGGAGCAGAAATGGTGCAGATTCGGGTGCGACAGGGGGCCCCGGGGGAAGCGAATCACGAGGGGAGAGGATGATGTGGGTGATGATGAAGGGTTGGAGCTGGCTTGGGGGAGCGGGGGAATCTGGGGCAGTGCAAGGGGAGGGGATGGAACCAAGGAATAGGGAAAGAGGCTTTAAAGGCAATAGAATAGTGAGGCAGGACTTCGGACAGGACGGGAGCAGGGGAGGTTGGGGGAGGGGAGAAGGTTGGGTGGGAGGAGAGGAGAGGAGAGGAGAGGAGAGGAGAGGAGAGGAGAGGGGGGGAGTCGTGGTAGGGCTGGGTTGAAAGGGTTTGTGGCAGTGGCGTTGAGTAAGGGTTAATTATCATGAGGCTATAGATATCAAGGCCTGTCCAAAGTCATGGGAGGACGGGGGGGCGTTCACATGGCCTGGCTTTTGACCGCGGAGATTGGGGGTGCGCAGAGCCCACTTGCGCTCCAAAACCGCCTCTACAGTACCTTTTGTTGGAGGCTACTGCCAAGCCAATCCTGCTGCCATCATTATGCTCTTCCAAGATGCCTAATATTAAATAATCGGGTCAATCGCATGAGTGGCCTGCTCAATTAATGCCCATGCGCATCGCATCGCTGCCTCTAGATTTGCTTCCCTGCACTTCTGTAAGTGGGATCATCATCATCACTCATCAAAAATATCAAGTTAGCAAGGGTAGCCGCTTGCACTTGGACCCAGTTTCACTCGTGAAAGACTGAACCCAGTTGGTTTGTGCAACTCATAAGGCTGCTGCAACTGAAAGGAAAATAATTGCACGGAAAGAAGAGGTCGGAGTGGGGGTTAAGTGGTGCATGAGTTTGACTCTGCGGAAGTGGGGAGACATGCAAGAGACAAGTAAGCAGGAAGTCGTGTGCAGCACGCTGAGCTGGCTATAGGGCGAGAATGAGACCAAGATTTATTGGTGGAAGCACATATGTTAAGTTAGTGGACAAAGATTACAAAAGAAAGAGTACTACAGTGTAGTACTTGCGTGCATCATGGATGCGCATGAGTGCAGCAGGCTGCAGCTTCGGACAGGCACTGTAGGCCGGCGGATCCAAATCTCTGTGGAAAAAGGGGAGCAC
Organism: Ceratodon purpureus; assembly: GCA_014871385.1. Lineage (NCBI taxonomy): Eukaryota > Viridiplantae > Streptophyta > Bryopsida > Pseudoditrichales > Ditrichaceae > Ceratodon > Ceratodon purpureus. The sequence continues at coordinate 4,942,281 of CM026433.1, read as the reverse complement.
ATATGAAGCTCATCCCCAGCTGACATGTCCCACATATGATTCTCACTGCTGCACGAACAAGGTGATGATTTTCTAATGGGGTTAACCGTATTCTAAAACGAAAAAAAATCACCTACCAATATTCGAACTGGATGTAACAAATCTTCTTCGGACCCAAAGGCAGCTGTGTGTTCAGACACAACAAGAACAGGGGTGACGTATCTTCACATTAGTGATTTATTAGATAAAAGTGGAGTGAACAGAACAGGATGTCGGAGTGGGTTATCCGTCCAAGTTTGCGAATCAGCAATTGGGAAGAGGTGCGAACCGGTATGCACAACTAACATGGTGCACAGGACATGACTTCAGCGAGCCTCGCCGCTGTGATTTTAATCTGGAGACCATCATTGCTAGTGTGAAGTACTCATGCACGTGCATAACGGCATGGATATCATCAAAAGCTTCAAGTGTGAGCAGCAACATGATGACCTCAGAGACGAGTTCGTACAAATTATGCGTTAATAGATTCATATGATGGCCGACGTGCACACAAGCAACCAAGTCGTCGGTAAGGACACAGTATCGATTCATTTCTAAACAACCCTAAAACATGACTAGTCGATTCAAAGCATAGGTTCACAAAGTAAGCAGAAATACATGCAAATGAGAAGGACACAAGCGATGGCAGGAGATGAAGAAATGGTCTCAATAGCGGAAATTTTACAAGCGAGCATTTTAAGCTCCAACTCTGGACGAAAGAGGGTTAATTTCTACGAATTAAGGCAACTCGTCTAGCTATTCCCATCGACTACCAGGACTGTCTAGATACACAACATTGGCATGTGCCTGGTTGCACCAGCTGATCACCAACCCCGAGGACTGCGGTTGATTTATTCTGATTCCACAAACTAGCACCTCGGAGCCGACGGATTTAAGAGGAAGTGAAAAAAGCTAGAACAGATTGCCCCAATTATTTGCAAAACTGATGAAGATGAATAAAGGGGTGAGTCTAAAGCAAGGAAACTGGATCAGGTAACTGGACAGAGTTGATGACTACAGCTATACCTATACCTTGAGGAGCCCATGTACAGATGGTTGTCGGTTGGCAACGATCTCTCAGCTAATATATGACTGAAGGAAATTGGAAGATCCTGCTCACAAGTCCATGCACTAGGAGTTCGGTGGTGGAGGAGATTATAAAGTGGATGATATCTACAGATTCTCAAGGGAGGATATTGAAGGTGATCGTCCTGATCTATATACATAGAATTGAATCTGCCTTGTTCGCCGCCCTTGCAGCTAGCTCCATCGATTCGAGTACTTCGCGATTAAAACAATAATCGAAATCACCTTTTGTAGAGGGACACCAATTTCCTTCAGTGGTGCCGAATGTTAAATTGATTCAACTGTGTTGTATTAGTCTCTGTTGTTCGATCCAAGGCCAAAACTTTGCACCAAATGCTGGGCGCGTTCCTGAACCTCACTGTTGAGTTGCGAGCTGAGGGGCAAGGACGTTACCATTGCTCATGCCGCCCACCCCATTGCTAATGCTGAGCCCATTCACGCCGTTCACCCCACTCGCACCCCCATCCGAGGCGGGTGGCATCCGCTTCCGCTTCTTCTTCTCGTACGCTATTCCTCTCGCCTTCGCCTGCATCTCGCGCACCTCTCGCAAGTACAGACGCACCTGCCTAGCCCCAAACGGATTGCTCTCGGGCTTTCCGCCGTTCTCCTCGAACGCCGCCCGCAGTCTCCCAATCAGAGCGTCCAGGGACCCCCACGCTTGACGTAGTGGACACGGGCACGGGTGAGGCGGGTGCGGAAGGCCAAAGAACGGGCACGACGGATTGTGCACCTTCGTCTTCCCAAACTGGTCCAGATAGCGCACAAACTCCAGGACGTGCACTCCCGTGCACCTCGCCAGAGCCAAGGGTGGCCGGTGGTTGCGAAGATACTGGCCGAATGTGTTCCAGTCGCGCCGCTTCTGCGCCTCGTAGCGGCTGGGTGCCCTGGAGTTCTGATCGTGCTGTGCCTCCACCTGTATGCCGCCGGGGGAGACGGACCCGTTGGGGACGAGGCCCGGGGAGCTCATCACGAGGGACGATGGCGGCGTGCCATGGTCAAGGTTGCCGAGGGCTACTTCCCCACTCATCAGTGACTGTATCCGGCTGGCGAAGTCGTTCTCTCGAATGGTGGCGGGCTTCGAATCTCTGTGCAGCGCACTTATGTTATAGTGATCCTCCTGAATGTTAAACGTCGTCTCGCCTGGCCTAGTAATGTTCCCCGGGTGAATGGTCGACGCCGTTGGAGTGAGAAGGTTACGGAACTCGGTATTGCGGAAATCAGATGTCATCAACGAAGACGGGTTCTATCAGCGGGGAATCTCTTCTACAGAAGAATTGAGACACACCATGGAGTGGGGCCCTGCTGCACTAAACAATGCACTGCCCTCTGCCTTAGATACCCGATAAGTGCTACAAATATGCTTGGATCTCTACGAACTTGGATAGAAACGTAACCCTCCAGCCACAATGCCCATCAGCCACCTTCGGAGACGCAAGCTTTGTTTACCGAGACAGCCAACTGCAAATAACAAACGTTGACACTGTCAGAATATCTCACAGCTAAATATAAACTTCATAGCAAACCATTTAAGCGAACGTTGCTATCCAAAACTTGGCACAAGCAACCCTGAAGAGTGCTACAACGAAGAGTGAAGCTCGAAGTGAGTGCTTCATCTCCACATCCTTTACCGACTCTAGTAAAACCGAAAATGGTTGCAACCTTACGCAAGTGAGAAGATGAAGCGTACTCCAGGACTCTAGTTGCAAAGGAAGAGCACTAAACGAAAGAGAAAACTAGACTAGTGTTGGGATAAAAATCTGCAAAGAGGAAGACTCCATATCGAGATTCTTGTCGTCCTACATACTCAACAATATAGGTGCAAGTTGTAAGTTCTAACTTAGAGGTGAGGAGTGACCACGAACAAAGCCTGGCGGATCATCCAAAGTCTGCACCATGCATTGACACAGTCTAACTGTCCTTAATGCACGACTTGTACAATTAACCGGAAGTCGACCCTGTGCGTTGGCTTGACTAGTAACTAAATGAACTTCCCATTGTGTAGCTCAATCAAATGGAGCTCAAACACACTATTACTACTACTGTAGTTAGTTCAACAACAGAAACGCCACCAACACTCGATCTTTTCAACGGACATTCCATATTTTGGTCGACAGAATTACAACCCTATAAGGAAAAGAAGCGAGTTCTAGTTCAAGCTGGGAACATCTCAAGCTGAGGGTTTTTCCTTCAAGGCAGACTAACTTAGAGGGTGGTGTTCACAATAAACAAGACAACTTGAGGCAAGTGCAAAGCCAAACCTAGATGTCAGGCGAAAGATTCCGAACTCCAGAAGATAGTACCAGTAGCAGATGAACTCTACAGACACTTCGTAAATGACTCATAGCTACTAGCGCCATACTACCAGTCTACAGAACTCCCTGACAAACACTCGCCTATAGGTTTTCGTGGCTCCAAAAATTCAACTAGCCGAGTTGTGAAACACTCAGCGACACCATACCAGAAGTGGGTGACCCAATCGCTTCACACCTTATCAAAAGATGTTGAAACTGCGATCCACTCCTTACAACCATCAACGTTTGCCCCCTCAAAACGTCCGCACGAACTCACCTTTCCTACCTCTTCAACGCGAACCCGTGAGGGTTAGATCGATCGGACAGGCAAGAGAATGAATACTCCACCTCCTGACAATAGTGCGCTGTCACACAGACTACTAGTACGTGTGACGGAAGTGGGAAGTTTGACTGCACTAGTTTCCAACCCATCCCCAACTCCAGGAGCAAACAAACAACCCCCAACTCAAAGGCAAAACGCCGGCTAGCTAGAGATTCTTTCTCACATCTACTCGTCTACCGAGTCTTACATGCTTCCGCGTTTTGAGGACAGAGATTATCCGATGGGCTCTCGACACGTCAAAAAAGGTTCCCGACAACGTCAGAGGCGAGTAGCGGCTCACATCGCCCCCAGCCCACAGTGGCCTCCTTGTTCCAAACGAACTACTGTATCCGCAAGCCTTGCTTGCAAGCACACTGGTTACACAACCACCAGCTTCAACCCAGCGACGGTAAAGAAAATCCACCACCTGAGCATTCGGACCCAGTTCCCTGTGTTGGATGGACGTATAAGAACTACTAGATGACGGTACTAACCCACCTTGATGCTCTCCTGCGCCCCACTCAGCACCGGTAGAGAGAGAAGAGAGAGAATTTTCAGCTGTGATAGTGATCAGGTGTACGAATCTGCAGTGAGGGTAAAGAGTGTAGACCATCACATGCGGGGATTATGATGCCCTCCCTCCCTCCTTCGCTTGCCAAGGTGAGTCCCCAAGGTGCCCGCTGCTGCTGCTAGGCACAGCCACAAGTGGGCGCCCCCAGCCACTGACGACGGCCGGGATCTGGTGCAGGTGGTAAGGAGCGGGAGGAGTTTTTTACTCAGATTTATTTCTGCATCTAGGGCCCCTTGCTCATCCACCCCCCTCCCCTCCCCTGCCCAATTGCAAGCTCTTTTTCTTATTGGAAACCTCCCCCAGTCACCCCAGACTCCAGAGCAATCTCCGTGGTAGTCCCGCCCTTGTGTCTATTTCAAGCAAGGTCCACCCCATTGATCCTCTGGGCTCACTTATTACCACGACTTTTGGGACCGAAGGCGCTCTGGTTTTCAGCATGGTGGCAGTAAATTTTCCTTGTCAGGACCTTTGATCGGTATTGAAAGGAACTGTGACCAAGTGAGATGTTACGTCCCAGCTGGGCCTCTGCTGGCAATTGGATAGGCAGGGGAAGTGCACTGAGGACCTGGGGGTGTTTGTGCATTTTTTTGCATTCAAGACAAATTTTTGTTGTGGTGCTTTTCCATTATATCTTGGAGCTCTTTGTGCACTACATATGATATGTTATATATATTTTTTGAAGGGTAAAGTTTATAGGGGTACATAGCAGTCGTGAACTTGGTGCACAGTGAGGGATGGACTTTGGTTTCTTTTCTTGTAAAAGGAGGTATAAAAGGATGGGAATTTGTAAAGGTGGCAATTTGACAAGTGGGATAACATTGACTTTAGCATATCTCCAGTTCCAACTTCCTCTGAGTCTCTATTAAGCCAGTTGAGTACATATCTCTCCAACAGAACTTATCTCATGTCTGATTTCAGGCATCTGTGCTTGTTGTGTGCCACGCCACATGAAATTGTTTTTTGATTTGTAAATTTTCTTCTACAGTGTATTTAGCTTTATTTTAGTCAAATGGGTGGGGGTTTCATAAACTTAAGGACTGGTTTGAACTTGGATTACATCAACAAAGAGCAGTATAACACACATTTCATTTTTAAATGAATTTTTCCAAACAAGAAATATTTTTAGCCTGTTCATTCCTGTTCATTGAAAAACTTTAGGATTAATAATAATTATGTTAACTCTGACATTCACTTTTTTGGTTTCCACACTAATATTTTTGTTATTTCCTTGAGCTAACATACTCTTCTTTTTTGTTTGAGAAGGTACATCAGTTGCTTCTCGACCAACCAACCATGATGCTCAAATGCCATGGGTTCTTGCAATAATCAAGAATGAAAGCCTAGATTACAATTCTTAGGTCTGCTTTATATAAGGGTAGAATGCTTCAAAATCATAAGCCATAATGTATTGGAAATATTACCTCTAAGAAGAATCTGAGTAGGCCACGCGACATACAAATATCATTCTTACATATTAAAGGGCTTTTTATTCACGTTGGTATTATTTATACTAGAGTTAACTATATAACTACATATACATAGAAATATTGCTTTAGTCCCATTCCTTGATATTCATTTTCTAATGGAGTGAGAAAGCTATGACCAGGCCAGAGAGAAGTGAAATGGATTTCCATTTTGATTTGACCCAATTCTATTCAGTTGGATTGTGAAAAAACTTTGTCTTTATTGCATCATTATAATATAATCTCAACCGTTAGAAAATGAATTTCAAGGAATGATTTTGATTCTATCACTTAAAGGTATTAGGTTGATTTTGTAGATTTGACCAATAAAAAATAAGCCTAATTCAAATATGTCACAACTCCAAATTGTCAGACCTTATGGGATGACCAACAATCCTCCAACAGGGGCCGGTGGCCAATGGCTATGGAGTGTGCCGAACTCCATGCAGATTTTTCACTGGGCTAGGGTCCACTCCTCCCAACAAGACACATGGCAAGCAGGGGAGGGCCCTACATGATGGACAAAACTTCTTTGTACCTTCTCATTTCATCCCTCCCCCTTTCCTACCTCATCCGTCCAACTTCCCTACTCCTTCCTCTTCCTTCCCTACTCCTTCCTTTTACCTTCTCTTCCATGCTTTTCCTTCTCCCCTCATTCCTCCTACCTTCTCTCCACTTATTCCCTTTAATATTATGTACTTTTTGTCAAAAGCGTCAAAAAAGTAATTTAGCAATTAAAAATATGTTACTGCAAGCTGCTGTCCAAGGCAGTACATATGCAGTGCTGTCCAAGGTAGTACATTTGCGGTGTTGTCCAAGGCAATACATTTGCAGTGACATGTACCTTAATTGGCGTTGGCAGGACCTCGATGGCAACTTTACCAAGACCTGTCACGCCAATCTCTCTGTTGGCGTTGCCTTTACACATTAACCAGTGGCCATGGTCTTAATCAATCTTTCATTTTGTTCACTCTAATTTAAACATTATAATCTTAAACAAATGTTTCTTTTTCAATTGAAATGAGTTTAATATTAAAGTCTTCGCATTCTTTAATCAAGTAAATACCAAATGCCATACATACTTAAGAATAAGTTATGTCTTACATGAGTAGAAGTCTGTTCATGATTATAAAAGTATATTAGTACAATTAGTTAATAATCTTCTCTATATTCGTAATACTTGCAATGATTAGGAGTGATTTTTTAACCCGTAAAGGACAATTGTCCTAGAATAGGTTCTTTTAGAATTCGGGCATGTACATGTGATGTCAATTTTAAATATTTGTTTTTGAAATTTTTTGTGTATGTAGGCGATAACAAGAATTTTGAGGGAATCTTTTTTTTCCAATTGGACATTTATAAAATAGTTATGGTACCCAAAGTCGAAATTTTTGTTTGGTGGGCAATTTGAGCAGCCATGCTAAATACATTTGTTACCTTCAAACTTTTTTCTATAAATACTCAAGGTTTTCATCTTTGAAATTTTCCAAAAAAACACTTCTTTCAGTATATAATGTTCACTGCTCAAAAGATCAAAGTTTTCTCCTCTTTTCAGGCAATGTATTAAAAAAACTTATTTTTTCCTTCATAAAAGCTACAAAAATAATTATTTTAGGTATTTTCTTTTCTTCGCTTTAAGGATGGACATCAATCTTTACTTTGACCGTTTAGATTAAGACTTTATAACATAGTGGAATTTTTAGGAAAGAAATATGAATTAGTATTCTCGTGTATTCAGCTTAATAAAAAATATTGATTTCAACATGCTACACTTGACTTTTGTGTGTAAATTTTTTAATAAAATGAGCTGACTAAGTCTTCTTTGACATGCACTAAAACCCCCAAGATCAATAATGCAAAAAATTTAAGAAAATAAAAGTTAGAGTGTGTCACCCTAGTCAAAAATCTTGTCAACAAAGTTTGTTTTCAAATTTCAATCGCACTTATCTTTTAAACTCTATGGTCCTTTATGATGAAATTTATTGAGCTATCTATTACAATAATCTAGTTGAAGATCTTACGGTTAGAACTAGAAAATATTGATGTTTTAGTCATTCATGCTTTTTACATTGAAAATGGTAGTTTTGGGGCATTTTTTGGTGAAACATAGTCAAAGAACTTTAGGGGTTAAATAAATTTGCCACATCAATCTCTAAAATCCACCATTTCACACTTCTATTTTGAATGTCCTTCTACTAAAAAATCTAACCTATATTGAAAATATTAATATATTACATATTTATTTAATATTTTGTCAAATTTTTAAGGCATTTATCATGTATAGAATCTCAATTTTCCACCAAAAGTTAGTAAATCAAACCAATCACTTTCCATTCATTAATAGTACTTTGCATGAATTATATGCACCACCTATCAAACTATGGAAATATTGGTATTGATATCACTAATATATAAATACTTGAAACATCATAATACCAACAAAATTTCCATTTGTTGAAAAAAAAAATACCAATATTGGTATTCTAGTTCCACAATGAATAAAGATAACCATTCAAAAAATTATACATTCACTATTTATTTTTAGCCAAAATCATTAAAGATATATTCATGTAGCTAATAATAGAAATATTTATTATTTAAAAATTTTACTTTAATAATTATGGGCATGTGATATGGTACCATGAAACATTATTTTACAATCATAGATGTAATGCTAAAATTCCAAATTTAATTCTAAAAATAACTACATTTAAGTTGCTTTCATGACTAAAAATTATTAATGCAAATTACTGATGAATTTAGAAAATATACTTTAATATCATGCATTTGGCTTATCCTCCATTGAGGTATTAATAAATTAAAAAATTAATCGGAAAACGAAGAACTTTGGATCAAATACTTAATTGTATTTATCTTATCAAGACTCCAAAGAATCATGATCCTTTTTTTTCACTTGGTTCTAAAATGCAATTTTTGTTTTTCATTGAAAGTTTGATACCATACATCATAAATAATCGATTTTTCTTTTAATATTGGATTGAATATAAAACAAAGAATAACTAGGCATAGGCATTGAATATTGGAACTTATAATTAAATCAAATCCAAGTTTGAATCTCATGTTCTATAATATATCCAAGTTTCAATCAAACTTTTTAGCAATATCAATTTTTATAGACAGTTATTTAAAAATTCAAAAGCATGTATCTTGTTACATGGTACTATTCCCAAAAGATTGCTAATATAAATTTGTTGATATTCTAGCAAGCATTAGCCTTTACTATCTTCCTTGTTGTAATTTTAAAATCACATTAAATTTAGTGATATTGTAGAATTTGTTTCTATGCTTTATCCAACCACCATTTTCACCATAAATATCTCATTTCTATGCAACATACAATCATTCCATTGTGATAAGAGTGGATGCTTACAAACTTGAAGGGCCGATATTAAGGGATGGTAAATCTATAAAAATTGGTCAAATTCCTACTTATGTCCATTTTATAATATTAAGGGATGGTAAATCTATAATGATTGGTCAAATTTTTACTTCTCTCCATTTTATAATTTTTTTCTACTACAGCTTATTGGTAGCTCTGCCCGTTAATAATTAAAGATATACATGAGCAATTCTTTTTAGAAATTTCACTTTAAGGCTATCTAAATATAAAGCAAATAAAATATTAAATTTTAAATATTAAAAAACAACAACACATGAGCAAAAACATTTTGAACAACAAATCTATTGATAAAAAATATCTATGAGATTGTTACACAACTTTATGATAAAATCAAAAAACAACTACATTACAAAACACTTAATTTTGTCAAAGGCCATAGTCCTTTAAATATTTTTAGCATTTTTATCTTAAAATAGACACTTGATTGATTATTTAGTAAAAATTCCATAACAATCAAAGAACTTCGGTAATAGAAACTTGAATTATACTACATAATGCTTTTGAAACTAATAAAGGTAAGCCTTGTAACTTATCTGGTTAATATGATAAGTATTTTCAAGCTTATTGATGCAATTTAAGATTTTTTTCAATAACCACAACATATTTATATTAAATTGTGGAAATTTGAACTCCTACTTACTCGCCTTTAATTATAAAATGACCTAAAATGATAGAATTAACTTTAGATAATCCATTAAAGAATTAGGGTTTTATAAAATTAGAGGATAGAATAAATTAAAAATTTAGAAAACTAATTAAATAGTTAACTAGTGTTAGAATGGAGAAATGATTGGGGCTTAACTTTATTGCTTATGTGCTCCAAAGGACAAAAATGCATATCTAGAGAAAGTCTTATAAGGCATGAAATTAAAATTGATATTCAAAAGTAGATTAGAGAAATGCTTTGTTGTGGTTCTAAAAAGTTTTTTTTTTTTAAAAGAAGGTGAAGAAAGAGAAGCCATACATATAGGAGGATTTGGTTTAATAATATAAAAATTTATGAGGCTTTTGAAGAGAAGATGGGAAGTTTTGATAAGAAAAGAGAATTGAGACAAAAAGAAACTAAGGTGGAGGAAGCAAGAAGAGTTTTTGAAGCAAGAACAAGGTCTTGGAGCAAAGAAACAACAAGGAGAAAGAAGCTTGGAGCAAAAGGGAGCATTTTTGAAGAAGAAAGGAGAGGATGAAACCTAGGGGTTTCAAACTAGAGTTGCAACTTGAGGTTGAGTAGGAGTGAATTTGTAGAAGGAGGTTGAGAGAATACTTCTTTACATCTCTCTTATTTGTGTCTTTCCTCGTATGCAAAATCCATTGTTCTTTTCTTTCTGGGAAGAAGTTCTGATGTTCTTCTTCTCTGTCTCTAAATCTTACTTGCATCTCTTGTTTTGTAGCCTCTTGTATTTTCATTGTACGGTTATTCTCTCTTTTTCCAACTCTAGCATGATTCTTCCCTATTTCCTCTTAGCTGTCTCCTATTGCCAGAACATCAAAGTTTTGTTTTTGGATGTCTTGATGTTTATATCTAAGAGAAGATATCATTCTCTCTTTTGTGTTCAATTAGTGTAATTTATCTAAGGAAAATACTATCACCAAGAGAGTTTTTGGTGTACTATACCACTCACTGGTTTATTGTTTTGTTTCCTTTCCTCACTAAGTTAATTGAGTTTAGTGTTGTGATTGATGGAGGGTTGTTTATTCAAAAATAGAGGATGGATAGGAGCTATGGTTGCATGGTAAGTACTTGCACTTGCAAGGGTGGATCCTAAGAAATTGGTGGATATAGCAAAGGGAGAGGAGTTGGAAGATAATCTTCTCCGCATGGAATGTAAAAGCCTAGAAAGTTTGTGAAATAGGTATTGTTCCTTGGGAGCTCCAAAGGTCCTTATAGAGCCAACGCCAATGCATGGTCTCGGAAGCTATGGAGAGACGTGTATTCTTTTGGAGAGGGGGAGTGGTATTTTGGGGTGGACAAAAAACTACTGAGCCGGTACGTAGCCAGTTTCTATGGTTTATCAGAGTGTTACAAGTGTGATATGTTCTAGTATGAGCAACGTTGCCGCGTACTAGCATGTTTTTCAACCCTATCTTTCATCCCAAATGGTGTGAAAGAGTGACTGCCCAATTACACACAACTTATATTCAAGCATTCTATAAGCTTACTTTAGTGAGTTGGGAAATCTTGATAGAGAAAGCTATACATCTCCAAATTCGGGCAATCCAAAGGTGTAACAAAGCTAAAACCTTTTTTACTTCATATCTTTTGAATTTGTGTGAGCATTGTAATTGTCTAGAGAAAGAAGAGGAATACCTTTAAAAGCAATTGAGAGCTACCCATATCCGGATTACTTGAATCCCTCTTGTTATGGATGAAAAGCCTCTAGCCATCTTATTAAGGGAGGCTTCATCATCCCGGGCACCCCGGAGGCTCACTAGGTCTTCCTCACCATCCTCGAAGAGGTTCAACGGGTCATTTCCATCTTTCTAGGGGAATGGATCTTTCATAGAGAAGTTAGTTTTTAGATCTTTTGTCTAGTTATACATTCATTTTAAAGTGTTATTGATGAATATAGGATGGTAGTAGAAGATTAGTACTGGGGTGAGAGTAGCAATTATAACGGGGCCAATTCTGCACCTCGTTGCTGCCACTTGAGTAAATTTTCTTACTACCTATTGATTGTTGAGAGGTAAGTTTCCACAAGTCTCATGATTCCAAGGTTGACTTGTTTAGTCACCGGTAACTAGGCACTTTAGACTTTTTAGGTGCCATTTTTCACCTTTTGTAAATGTAGATTTCCGAGCGTAATTAGTGACTTTGGTGTACTTAAGGAGCCTTTGCATTAGGGGATGATTGAGGTCTCCAACGGGCCTTTGGTCGGAATCCGTGCCTGAAAATTTGGTCATGCCCGAGCACTTTACTTGCTGGCACCAATGGTGCCAGCAGGTCGCCAAATTGGCGTTTGGGGGGTCATGCCAATTGCTTGCAGCGAAGGCGTTGCCCACTGCTGTCACCCCATTGGACAATACAAGCAATAATGACACTGTCAACGAGCGTGTGCCCACTGTTGTCATCCCATTGGACAGTAACGGATTCTGTTGTCAGCGGGGCGGATTTTGTTGTCAGCGGGCAGGATATCCACCAATGAGATTTCGCAGAGAGGTGTCAGCGGGCAGGAAGCTCACCTAATCCTGATTGTCTTACAAGGCCCGTTGGAGACCCCATTTTTCCCCTAATAGCTTTTGTGTTAATCACTTAGGGGGGAAGCACAATAAAGTGTACCACAAAAGTGCTTAGCTCATTGCCAATTTCAGCCATTGTTGTAAACACTAAGAAAAGTGACATATAATTTGATGATATGTTGGAAGGGGCTTTGGATATAGAAAATAGACTCGGTCATCTTGAGTCTACGAAATTATGGAACCGATGTGTGCCTTTTACGAAGCCTTACGAGTCACGGCAAGTGATCCAAAGTGAATGCTATCATTTGAAGAAGTGGACAAAAAAGAGTGCACAAATGTTAGAAATCACTTTTGACTGCGCTGTACCCTCCGATTGTGAATTGCGGTTTCAAAAATGGGCCTAAGCAATTCCTTTGAAAGTTTGTATAGCCGAAAAGTTTCGTTGGAACGTTTTCGGGAGCTGTTTTCGACGAAACTTTTTGTGAGGTTTTTTTCACCGAATATTGTTTTTTAAATTGGAAAAAACATCCTCTAAAGACAATAGAGGGCCCCAAATGAAGAAATTAAGACTTTGGAAAAGTTCATTTTCATGATTTAGAACTAGCGGTCAAATTAAATTTCAATTGAAGATGTATTTTTTATGGAGATGCCTATAAGATACCTTGTGACTCCTTAAAAAGTGACTAAAATGCTCAAAAACTACACCAAAATGCTCAAAATTAGATTTGAGCAATAAAAAACAGCACACTTCAAATTCACTTCCTAATGATCACATGTTGCACTTTGTGGTACACTTTATTGTGCTCTCTCCCCTTATTCTTCTCTTTATTTCTTTGTTTGAGTCTTGCCTTACTTGCTTGGAGTATGTGTTGAGCTTATGCAAATAGAGAGATAAGAGGGAGTGATTCCACCTAAGTGTATCTTTGTCTTTATTTCTTTCTGTCACAGATATGCCATAACAGACTTCATCCACACCCAAGGGTTTCCCGTAAGACCTATACCGACCCCACAATACATAAGCTCTGAAGAACTTTTCCAAAGAGCGGCGGCTAAGCATGTTTAGAACCTATTAGTTTTGGTAGATCTGGAAGGTTTACATGCTTCTACTAGTTTCAAGAACCTTCCACTAGTTTCCGAAAGCTTCTATAAGCCTCCATATAGTTCTATTAGTTTCAGGAAGTTTCTGGACCGTTCAACTTGATTTTCTTACATTCTAAAAGTTCCCATAAGCTTTCAGAAGGTTCCATAGATGCTTCCCAAAGTCTCTAGCACCTTTCTTCGGAATTTTCCTTGGCTTGCTATAAATAGAGAGTTGAAGGCCATTGCTTCTCACTCTCTTCAACACCAATTGTACTTACTCTTTTAGTTATCAATACTACTTCTAGTTTTCTCACTTTAAGTCTTATTTCAAGTCTAATGTGATGAATCACCTCACTTCTAGTCTATTCTTGTCTCCCTCAATTTAGTCCTTTGTTCTATATTAGAGTTGTTGTCCGCAATAGTTTCTATGTTTGTATCTTGTCTTCATTGTTTGTATTTAGAATGGATGCGAGACTTATAGGAGTAGAAAAGGTTGAGGGAGGTTGAGTGCTTACAGTGTATTTTGCTAGATGCTCAAGTATGGTGTCAAGTGGTTGATTATTTAAGTGTAAGTGGAAGTTTATGAAGGAATTAGAACGCCGAGCTAGCAAGGTGAAATGGAGTCCGGACTTGCTTCAAACTCCTACACTGGTTGGACTGCGTAGAGTTTGCCTATTGAATGGGATCCGGAAAGCACACTCCCATTTATAATGGCATTTCTTAAATGGAAAGTGTTTGGAGTGGTGGGAATGATGGATGCTATTCTGCATTTTGGTAGTTTGGACGAGATTCCAACTAAATCGGCTCTGGAATGTTGAATATTTTCTACCCTTAACATTGGTGAGATCCTATTATACACCCAATATGTGATCCCATTACCTCACTTGTATGAGGATGTTTCCGTCTAACTTACAATGATTTTTGTTCTTTCTTGCCTATTTCTTTTAGTATGGTTATAGTTAAAGAAATAGGTTTTGTATCATTCATTTTCCAGGGTTGTATCCGAGATAACTTCTAGATAGACTAATGGTCTATGAGGACTGGTGGAACTAGCTACTTCCTTCTTATCTTCTTAGATAAAAAGCACTAGTGGTCAAATCAAGTTTTAATTAAAGATATATCTATTTATGTGTTGAAGGGTTTAATATGCCTTTTGACACCCTAAAATGTGACTAAAATACTCCATAACTACACCAAGATGTTCAAAATTAGCTTTAAGTTTTTAAATACAACATGCTTCATATTCACTTTCTAGTGATCACATATTGCACTTTGTAGTTCACTTTATTGTGCTTCTTCCCAATTCCTGTCAATATTTTCAAAGCACATTATACAACTCTGTAATTTTTGTTATACATGTTAAATACAATAAAAAAAATCATAGCAAATTAGAACCAACCTCTGTAAAAAAACCAACAAAGATAACTTCTCTTCCTTAATGATTATTCAAGATATAATTGCAATAAAATGCTCAATTTTAGGTGATCCTTTTTATGAATTTCAAATGGATCAGAAATTTTTCTACTTGAGATTCATTTGATTAGTCAATCACAAATGTAATTGAGGTCATTATCATGGCTTAAGTAAATTTGATTTTCTAAGCACAACATCACAATCCGAAATACAAATGTTTTTATGTTATATTTTGTAGTTAAGTCCTCATATACATCATAAATACAACTCAATTAACTTCAATTCACTAGTCGAAACCATACCCGGCATGACCAACATTACGTGCAAAAACATGTCTAGAAAAGGCCGTGTAAGCGGCACGTGAGAGAAAAAAATGGGGCCTGCCCGCGTACTTTTTGACATGGCACAAGATGTGCCACCGCGGTGCTAGCAAACTGCCACGGGGGGTCGAACTAATGACCTTCCCGTAAGGCGTGTGAAGGGCTTTGCTATAGTCGCACGCTTACAGCGATCTGCCAACTTCGGACCAAACCGCAAGCCGACCAGCTCATGTCTGGCAGCATATTCCAAGGACCCTTGTTCACTGTGCGCCACAAAGGACCCTTGTTAACTGTGCGGACAACGATTATGGCATCCGCTGCCATCGGCAGAGGGGCTTTGGGCAGGGGGTTCACCTAACTTGGGCAGGCTTACACGGCCTTTTGGAGACCCAGTTTTGCACGTAATGAATTTGTGAGCACGAAGATGACCATTTTGACCAGATTTTCCAGAATCTGGTCAAAATGGTCATGTTACTGGTGATTCTGGGCATGGTTTCTACTAATAATCACAAATAAAAAGTAAGCACCTTTTCTCTAAACGCATGAAATCACATGAAAATTACATGAAAATCTGGATGGATAACCATGTACTGATTAAGATTTAGACTTGGTAAAAGTAATAGGCGCCTCTGCCAGTAATCGGCGTTCTCGGCAAGGTTAATCCAGTTAACCTCGAAGGGAAAATGTGCCGAACAGATGACAATTATTGTACTGTGGCGCTGCAAATGCAAACAACTGGGAGCCAACCAGCATCATGCATTCTATACATCTGAAACAGAAAGCAGAATTGGAGTCGCCGAGTCCAGAGTTCAGGGACAAGTGTCATCCAGATTTCTGAGATCACCACCACTTATTGATCGACGAATACACTACTCCTGTTGAGGATGGTACCGCTTCCTAATACCTATCTGGCGACGTGCAATGAGAGGAGTTGCAAATCTTGTCATTTAAAAACCGATCGTTCAGAAGCTTCAATGTTTTTGTCATGCAAGAGCCCTTTGTACCAACTATTGTGAGGAGTAAGTTAAAAAGCCAGACTGGAAGATGCCCACTGTGACGTTGCATGTAAATTTGTTTCAGGACATGAATTCAAGGCGTGTCACATGTCTCGGGTTCCTTGCATGTCCCGTTTGTTACCAGGCAGCACTCAGTCATTTATCTGAGCACGGTTAACCGTCTGGAAGTTCAGATCACTTGAATCATCAACTGCTGGACTGTGTACAGTACGTAGAACTCATCCAGGAATTTCAAAGGGACGATTGCTTTAGGCGTTCAATATATTCGTCTGAGCAATCCTGCTGTCGGTGATGCCAGAGCCTGCGTCGACTGACGCTAAGTGACAAACGCGTCCCGACTCATTGAGCCAAGACGTACTCTTAATGAACCTGTGTGGTCTGCCTTATGAAAAGGAGCAACATAAATGACCCGATGCAAGTACCTTCCGCTAGGCTTCTGCTCTTCAAAGCCATGGCTTCTCCTACACATAACATTCTTCAGTGACCCATCTTAGCACCACGACGAAACATCTGTAGTCTTCGTAATCTTTACGTTTCCAGCAATTTTAAGTTGAATCTGTCAGTGTACTAATTTGTAGAGAACCAGGTCGAAGTTCATAGAAGAATTTTATGGACTGGCTTCAGCCTCTAAGGCTACTCTGGCCTATGATCGACGCACCGTCACCACCAAACTTTTCTAGTTGTGCCGAGGTTTCCATGCTCCTGCGTGCGATTCCCATGTAAAAACTGCGAACACGGATTCGCCAGAGAGCTTTTCAGTACGCAGCGGCCATTCCGAGTGACTTCTGCCGGCCATACAGAAGTAAAGCCCATGCCGTAGAAGTTGAGTTGAAATCATCGATATCAGCTCAGAACTTTTCTAGTGCAATGTCAAACACAGACAGGATCGACACTTTTGCATACCAAGACTCTCAGCAGATTTGTCACCTAAGAGTCTTGGCAAGGGAAGTTCACCTCTCAGTTGCGGTGTAGTACTGCCCAGCACTTGGGTTACCATTTGTCGCAATGGTTCAGCTGCTCTTGCCAGCTTGATATATTCGGTTCTTCACAAAAACATATGATTATATTCTTCCTTGTACTGTTCCTAGTACTGTATATCATATTGTATTCTTTGGTGTGGATAATTATTATAATAATTTTTATGTTTCAAGTGGGGTTGGGCAATTCTATGGGAAATTTCTTTGGACAGGCCTCTTTGAATGAGCTTTTATGAGCATTGAAACTCCTTGTGTCGGGAACTCAACTTTAGCAACCTTTGAGAACTTCACATTTTGCCACCAACTTAGATGTTTTCATTTCATATTTGCTGTGTATGGAATTTGAAAAAATAATGACTAAGGTAGATGGTGCTAAATCCGTGCGTCTCCTTAATCCGTGCATGTGGTCTGAGCAGAAAATTCATGCGCTACAAGACTCAAAACCAACCTAGTAGTGTTCGCAAGTTGGATACACTCACAGTTGCATGCATGTAGGAAACAAAGTGAGTGATTTGGATACAAAGTGGGTGGATTCGTATACCACGATCAGGGTTGTTCATGGGACATAAGGACCGGTCCGTCCGTCCGGTCCGCTCGTCCGTCCGTTAAGGGTCAGGGGAGGTCCGTTTGACCAAGACTTACGGTTGACCATCCAAATGGTGAAATGGGAGTTACCTTGGCCACCTAGGATGCCACGCGTCTGACATGTCACCAAATATTCCACATATAGAGTTGACACGGGGATGACGTGGCTAAGAGGAAGAGCGCCAACGCCTTGGAGGAGGGGGCGCCAGCATCTTGGGGTGGAGGCGTGAGCTTCTGAGGGGAGGGGGGGGGGGGGGGGGGGGGGGGGGGGGGGGGGGCGAGCTTCTAAAGAGGGGGGGGCGCGAGCTTCAAGGAGGGGGGGCGCGAGCTTTTGAGGGGGGGGGGGGCGCGAGCTTCTAGGGGGGGGGGGGGCGCGAGCTTCTAGGGGGGGGGGGGCGCGAGCTTCTGGAGGGGGGGGGGGGGGGGGGGGGGGGGGGAGGGCAAGTGCTTCAAGGAGGGGTGGCCAACGCTTCTAGGAGGGATGGGGGGGCCAGAGCTTCTTGGGGGGGGGGGGGGGGGGGGGGGGGGGGGCGGGGGGGCAAGCTTCTTGGAGGGGGGCGCGAGCTTCTAAGGGGGGCTAGAGCTTCTGGGAGGGGGGGCCAGAGCTTCTTGGAGGGGAGGCTAGAGCTTCCGGGAGGGGGGGCGCGAGGTTATGGGTTTAAGGTGATTCTGGAGAACGGGGCATACAATTAATATTTTATTTTTTTCTGTTCCATTACAAAAATAGCAATAAAATTTTATTCTCCACAAGAGTACATAGCTGTCAAAAAAAGATTTATTACGATTTTGCAAACGTGTAAACAAAGCCATATAGGCAATCAAAATGTTACATATGCAATTCACTATGGTACTACAATGTGCCTCTAAAACAACTATCGGGAGCTTTGAAGTTGTAAGGGGGACTCATCAAATCATCCACAACTCTTGCAAGTGATAGCCTCATCGTGGGGTCTTCGTTAAGCAAGCCATTCAACTTCGTTGAGAATGCAATCATTGACATTGTATCCTTGAAGAGGTATGGGCATTGTTCGTCCCTCCATATCATCTTTGCCAAATAGCCTACCAAAAATGCATTAGATTGCTCCATCCTGGAACTCTAAATTTTATATTATAATCCCCTTTCTCTTCCAATATTAATGTTTCATCTCTTAATGTTTTGTGCATACTTCCCTCTGTAATGATTCATTTATTTATTTCTCTTCCAACCTTGTTCCACTCTATACTATTTTTTATTTTTTTTATTTTATGTTTAAAAATAAATGGAAGAGATAAAAAAAATAAAAAATAGTATAGAGTGGAACAAGGTTGGAAGAGAAATAAATAAATGAATCATTACAGAGGGAAGTATGCACAAAACATTAAGAGATGAAACATTAATATTGGAAGAGAAAGGGGATTATAATATAAAATTTAGAGTTCCAGGATGGAGCAATCTAATGCATTTTTGGTAGGCTATTTGGCAAAGATGATATGGAGGGACGAACAATGCCCATACCTCTTCAAGGATACAATGTCAATGATTGCATTCTCAACGAAGTTGAATGGCTTGCTTAACGAAGACCCCACGATGAGGCTATCACTTGCAAGAGTTGTGGATGATTTGATGAGTCCCCCTTACAACTTCAAAGCTCCCGATAGTTGTTTTAGAGGCACATTGTAGTACCATAGTGAATTGCATATGTAACATTTTGATTGCCTATATGGCTTTGTTTACACATTTGCAAAATCGTAATAAATCTTTTTTTGACAGCTATGTACTCTTGTGGAGAATAAAATTTTATTGCTATTTTTGTAATGGAACAGAAAAAAATAAAATATTAATTGTATGCCCCGTTCTCCAGAATCATCTTAAACCCATAACCTCGCGCCTCCCCTCCAAGAAGCTTTGGCCCCCCCTCCCAGAAGCTCTAGCCCCCCTTAGAAGCTCGCGCCCCCCTCCAAGAAGCTTGCGCCCCCGCCCCCCTCCAAGAAGCTTGCGCCCTCGCCCCCCCCCCCCCCCCCCCCCCAAGAAGCTCTGGCCCCCCCATCCCTCCTAGAAGCGTTGGCCCCCCCTCCTTGAAGCACTTGCCCTCCCCTCCCCTCAGAAGCTCGCGCCCCCCCCTAGAAGCTCGCGCCCCCCCCCCCCCCCCCCCCCCCCTCCCAAGAAGCTCGCGCCCCTCCAAGAAGCTCTGGCCCCCCCTCCCAAAAGCTCTGGCCCCCTTCTCAGTAGCTTGCGCCCCCTTTGAACCCGCTCGCGCACCCCTTTGCATATGGGGAATTCCCCGTCATCGTTCGTTGTCCATGTCATCAATATGTTTCCCCTATAGGTAAGTTGTAAAAAAAAAAAACTAACCCAGTAATATTCCTCCCCTCAATGTCCGATTATGTCCGGGGACCGACCGGTCCGTCCGTCCGTCCGTCCATGTCCGGAAATTTTGCCCATGTCCGGAAATTTTGCCCATGTCCGTCCGATAAGACAACCCTGACCACGATGGCCAATTCTCACCTTCGTCTTGATTGTCAATAGTAGCATTAGGGTATGTCTATGGGCCCTGGGGGATTTTGTTGATTTCTCTTTGAACATTTTTCATTAATTTAGGTAGTTTGATATGCTCATGTGAACACTTCCTAACAAATTGTCTTTTTCTTGCAAGTATGTGAAACTGTTTATGCTTGATTTAAGTTGTTCTTGCAATTATTTATGCTTGATTCAAGTTGTTCAAATCCTTTGAGTGTACGGTTTAAGTACCATTTACCTTACTAGGATTGTGAACATATGGATGGCTTAAGATATGTGTGATGTAAATTTCTTAATTTAAAAAATAAGGCTCATAAATTTTGTTCAATATGAAATTTGCTTAAAAATTACTTTGTCTTAACAAAATTATGGTTGTCATAATAGACCAACCGTCTGTTAGTCCGTTAGTCCGTCATGGTGACAAGACACACCCAAACGTCCGTCCGATAAGGATGTTGACCGGTTAACTCATGGTAAGGATAAAACGAATTTACCTAGCGCTGACTTTTGCGCGCGCTCGCGCGCGTCCATTTGGGCGCGAGCATACAGGCGAGTGCGAATTTTTATTTTTTATTTTTTATTTTTTATTTTTTATTTTTTTATAATTTTTGTTGCACTCGCTCATACGCTCGCGCCCGAGTGCTCGCGGCCGTCCACACTCGCCCGAGAGCTCGCGTCGCACTTCCACCAAGTTGTTGTGCATTTCATTTTGGTGCTACTTCTTCCTTTGCACTTGTCCGTATGCTCGCGCCCGTAGGCTCGCGCCCGTCCGCACTCGCCCGAGAGCTCGCACCCAACTTCCACCAACTTGTTGTTCATTTCAATTTGGTGCTACTTCCTCCATTGAGCGTGAGCGCGAGCACTCGGGCGCGTGCAGACAGGCGCGAGCATATCAGCAAACGCATACAAAGAAATCAGCCAAAGTTTTTTTTTTTTAATTTATTTATTTTTTTGCACTGGCCCGTATGCTCGCGCCCGTTCGCACTCGCCCGATAGGTGCGCCGGACTTCCACCAAGTTCTTGTTCATTTCATTTTGGTGCTACTTCGTCTATTGAGCGCGAGCACTAAGGCGCGCGCAGACGGGCGCGAGCATATCAGCAAACGCATATAAAGAAACCAGCCAAAGTTTTTTTTTTAAAAATAAAAAAATAAAAAAATTCCGCACTCGCTTGTATGCTCGCGCTTGTATGCTCGCGCCCGTCCGCACTTGCCCGATAGCATGCGCCGGACTTCCACCAAGTTGTTGTTCATTTCATTTTGGTGCTACTTCTTCCTTTGCACTCGCCCGTATGCTCGCGCCCGAGTATTCGCGCCCGTCCGCACTCGCCCGATAGCTCACATCAGACTTCCACCAAGAAGTTGTTCATTGCAATTTTATGCACAAATAATTGTTACTAGACCAAGGAGCTCAATTGCTCAGTACGCGATGTGATGGAGATCGATGAGTGATGAGAACATTTTTATAATATGACATTGGAATAAAAATAGTAGCAAAAGGCATAGATAATTAGATTAGTAGAAGATTTTGGAGTTAGTTTAATTCTGTTTAAACTAGAGCATTTTGTGTACATTTCCACTATCTTCGTGTTGAATAAATCAAAATTTATTTAAATGTCAATTCATTGTTGACTATGTGGTTCATCACACTTGATGGCTTTTTATCCATGACTTTTTTTCATATTTCTCCCATTCTATCCCTTTATTTGTTGATTTTTCTATTCTTCTTCCATTCTATCTTCTCCTTTTCCTTTTCTTCTATTTCTAGTGGATGATGTATCTATTTATTTATTTATTTATTCTTCCATTAGTTGCCCATTCTATCTTTTAATTTTATGTATTTCTTCCAATTGTGTTCCATTCTATCATCTCATCCCTTTTAACTTCATTATAATTCCATTCTCTCTTCTTGTTTTCTTTTTCTTCCATTCTTAGTCTATCATGTATTTATTTATTTGTTTATTCTTCCATTAGTCACCCATTCCATCTTTTATTTTTATTTATTTTTCTAATTGTCTTCTATTCTGTCATCTTGTTCTTTTTAAGTTTATTACTATTCCATTCTATCTTCTCGTTTTCTTTTTCTTCCATTCTTAGTCTATCATGTATTTATTTTATCATTCCCATTCTATGATGTATTTTTTTTTCCTATATTTGTTATGTAAACTTATTGTAAGTGCCAATTGAATGAAACATGGTAAATGAATTCAAGAATAATATGAATATAAGTTATTTACATATTTAATTAATGAATGCAATCATGAACGAAACCTAAAACTATATTTAACAAGAATAACTTTAATAGTACAAAAATCTAGATTCAAATCATATAAGAACATATCTACATGAATTTTGGAAGTTTGGTTTCATTTCATTTTTGTGCTAGATTTTTCTACCCACACTGACACGCACGCACCCAACCTCCACCAAGAAGTTGTTCATTTCATTTTGGTGCTTGATTTTTCCTATGTGCATGCCTACATGCACATGGCCAAAGGAGAAACTATCACCAAAATGAAATGAACAATTTCTTTGTGAAAGTCTCGCGCAAGCTCTCGGGCGCGTGCGAACGGGCGCAAGCATTCAGGCGCGAGCACTTGGGCGCGCACACCAAAAAAAAATTAAAAAAAAAAAATTAAATAATAATAATAAATATTTTATTTTTTAAAATTTTTATTTTTGCCTGCGCCGCGCGTGCCTATGGGCGCAACCAGACGCGACGACGGGCGCCATCCCATGGTAAACAATAGTAAACTTTGAAGATAGTAATTTTACTCGTGCGCGGGAGCTCGTCCGATAAGCACGTCCGATAGTCAGGTAAAAAATCGTCCGTCACGTCCGTCACGTGACAAGAAGACAATTTTATGCCCCATCCGTCTATTATGATAACCCTGTAACAAATCAAGGCAATCATTATGTTTGAAAATGGAGATATTGATACTGAAAGTGCACATCACAACAAAGTAGAAAAATTTCTACAAAATAGTTCAATACTAACCGTGAGTGAAGATACCATAAAATTTTGTCTTTTAGTTTTTTCACTTGCCATAAATCTTATTTTTCTAATAGTAATTGTCCTAACATAGGCTTAGAGATCTCAAGTAGACTCCTACAATGTCAAATTTGGATGTGATTTTTTGAATTCTGTTGTAAATGTAGAGAATTGCAAGTATGTTTTTGGAATCGTAAATCTTTGTTTGCACTAAAAATCGGAAAAAATATTTGTAGTGTACAAAGCAATTTTTCTTACTTATTGAGTATCTCCATAAAATTAAAATAAACCCCTCAATTACCATCAAGATATTTTTATACAAGTAACAAACATGTTAAGATTGTAAAAGAAGCCTTACAACATCTCCAATGGTAGTGCGCCATATGGACACACCAACTAGCCATTGAAGAACTCATCAAAAGTCAGGTTTACTATGAAAGTAGTTGGTGAGGCTTAGTCTGCAACTCCATATGCAATGGGTGGTGCTACTTCATCCTCATCTTGAACTTTGAAGACCACGTGGCATTACGATCCTCCACGTGGTCGCCACGTCGTTGGCTGTTTTTTTCACTTTTATAAAACTCTGTCTTGCAGCTCTTCTTTGTAAGTTTGTCCTACTTGGCTAGAACTTTGTTTGGATTCGGGTTCATTTGTTTCAATAGATGCTTGGAGAGATGGATTGATAGCATTTCATAAAATAATGGTTGACGATGACAATATAGATAAGTGTGCATCTAGAATGGTGGCGGAGTCTCTTGTGGAACTAAATGAATTGCCTAGACCAATACACGGTAGATCAGATCTCGTAAGGGCCCAAATCTAATGAAAGATAATAAGCCATTGAACGAGAGAATTATCAACAATTATCTCTTTGAAAATCCTATATTTGGTCTTGACGTTTTTTGTCGTCGTTTTAGGATGCCATGATCTTTGTTTCTTACAATCATGGATGCGATTCGTGAGTACAATCCATATTTTTTCTAGAGGAGAAATGCCACAAGCGACTTAGCGCTATTACTACATTAGAAGTGCACAACAGCTTTAGTATGTTATTCTATGGTGTTTTTGCAGATGCAACCAATGAGTATTGTCATATTGGAGAGAATACAGCCATGGAGTCCATGAAGCGTTATATGGCAATTGTATGTGTGATTTTTGGCCTACACCACTTGCGGTAGCCTATACGAGATGATTTTAACAACAACTACACATCGATGTTGATCAAGGTTTTATTGGCATGTTTGCGTCAATTGATTGCATCCATTATCAATAGAAAAAATTGCTTGATTGCTTGACAAGGCAATTTTGACAATAGAGATGGCAACCTCTTTATCATTTTAGATGCTATAGCCGACCAATTTTTGGTTTACGGGAATCTAATAATGACATCAAAGTTTTGGATAGGTCACTTTTGGTGCAACATATGTTACAAGGTAAAGGGCATGACTTACGTTTTGAGACCAATGGTAAATTCTATGACCACTATTATCTCCTTACCGATGGTATTTATCTTTAATAGTCTTGTTTTGTTCAAACCATACAGTTATGAGGTGATGAGAAAAGAAAGCACTTTGTCAAGGTGCAAGAAGCAACAAGAAAAGATGTAAAGCGGGCATTTGGTGTCTTGCAAGGGCGGTTTGCAATCATTGCCAACCCTTGCAGACAATGGAGCATGAATACCATCACGGACATAATGTTTGGATGCGTTGGACAATGCAACCAAGTCCAATGTTGATTTGAAATTTATACGGATATTGATGAAGGGCAAGTAGTCCTTCCAAGGGATCTCTACATATGAATAGATAATTTTTTCAAAATAGATATCGATGAAACGGTTTTACACTAGTATCATATACATAATGTGAATAAACATCCATGAAACTTATAAATTCAATTTATATGAATTTATAATCTTTTGATATGATGTACTTAAGTCTTAATAGTCACTTTTGAACGTGTTTCTATAAAACAAACATGTGAGAGTATACTTTAACATACAATAAGTGAACGTGTTTGTATAAAACAAGCATGTGAGAGTATATTTTAACATACAATAAGATGTTCTAGAAGGGAAAAATCAATTTTGTACAATAAAGACCAAGGACTTTGTTACACTAAAGATTGTGACCGAGTGAATAAATGTTATTAAGAAATATGTTTTCTGTCCAATATTCATGGCGCTCCTTGTTAATTTATTGATTTTTTTATTTTTTGGATACAAAACTTCAATTTTTCAAAACCATTTTTGAATTACTGTCAATGCAAATTTTGCTTGGTCATAATCTCATATACTTTAACATTTGAAATTGTGATGAAAAATATATTTTCACAATACTGAATCAATTAATAAATATGGCAATAACTTCATGAACTATCTAATAAAAATCTTTGTTGGTGAAAAGCTTCATGGGATGGAGGCTTCGAAAGGGCCAACTATACCCACCATTGGGTCGGTTACTCTGTTAACCCTTAGTGCCCAAGGTTTTTTTCGAGCAACTCTGTTTTTTCTGGTTTTCAGCGCTATTATTGGCATAAACAAAAATAGATTTGTATTGCTCTGTATCTAACCATATAGTACTGTAGGTAAGATAAGTAGAATAGTATGGGCAAAACATGGACCTAATCCAACCGTGGGAAGTTGAAGTATATAATTTGTATATGGAGGACATTTAGATTGCAGTTTAGTGTAACTTTTTAGGGGGTGTATGTTTGGAACCCCATAAATCTCGGAATAAATTTCTAAACTTAGTAAAAGAGCGGTTCAGCTATGCCCAATGTTAACATCTTTAGGATAAATAAAAAACATATATGAGCTAAAATAGTAAAAGATCTAGAGGATTTTTAAGGTTGAGGCATGAAATGATATAAGGTTTAGCATGTTTTTTGTACACTAGGCCTCATTGACATGACTCAAATGTAATGCAATCCACAACGATTAAAGAGTTATTATGTAAGCATAAAAGAAAAAAAGTAAATAAAAAACCTCAAATCTACTATATTTTCCTCTAAATACACTAAATGTAGAATATTACTATGATACCGTATAGACAAGGATGTGTATTGTTATGGAAATCATCTTTAGCCTTACTCCAATGACACATCACTTCTTTTTCTAGAGAATCATCCATCTACATTTACAATGTCAACGGAAACAACCACTCATGGACTAAAACGTTCTTCATGAGCAAAGTTCATCCCACCAAGACCCTTATCTTTTGTACTCTCTTCTCTGTATTCTCTTCAATTCCGCCTTTCTTTTGGTTGTCATATATTGCTACTGTATTCTCATCAATTTAGACCCCCTAGACTACTTGGAATTCAGATATGACTGTTGCATCTTGAACATGTGAGTACAACGGAAATCTGAACAGGTTTAGTCGAGAGCAAATTCATTTTGGATTTCAAGATATTCACCCCAACTGAGTTTTGCAACCACATTATGGTCCCTGACTATAATCCTCGCCCTCGTCTTAATGGCGTTCGCTATTTCTGTTCCCTTCCGCGGCGGTCACGCGAGACAGGGCCCACGGCGCGAGATCCTTCTTTCGCTCCAGAAATCTTTCCGTCGCTCCCCCCCTCTCGCGAGCCGTGCCCGGGCTCGGGATGCCACGTCGGACCCCGTCTCAAAGCCCTCCCTGCCACGTCCGCATCCTCCACCTTGTCTCGTCTCGGAACCCAGAAAAACGAGACACCCCATGCATGGGTTGTCTCGCGAGACAGCCTCATGGCACCATATTGGCCCATGGGCATGCATGGAGATTTTCCTACCTTTCCGGGGCTTTCCTCTTGTAGGCCTGAGACGTGGAATAAGTCTCGTCTCGGTTTCCCGCTCGCGATTCCCAGGCGGGAGTTTGTTGTCTGTAAGTGCTGTATCGATTTCAAATTCTAGGGTTACCCGCCGTCTTGCCAGGCCCAGACGAGTGGCATCGGTGTTTGTCTACGGCGGACCCGTTTCGGTGCCCTCCCTGTGTCTTGCATGATCCCGCGATGCATCGTCCGATACCGCTCGTCTCCTTGGCCGTGTCGACGCCGAACCCGTGAACGCGAGACCGAAGGTGTCTATAGGAGTGGCATCGGCTTGTACCGCAGCTGTTTGCGGGACAAGCGCAATCTGTTGTGATGCGTGACGCGTGATATCCCGAGAGGTGCGGTCGGGATGGAGACCCTGCAAGAGGACGCCGCGAGACGAATCCTGAAGGACGATCTTCCGCGAGACAATGGAGCGACCGTGGCTTCTCATTCTGTCGACGTGAAGGTGGAGGTAGACACCTCCTCGATTGGACCGTGGGAGACAATCTACATGCAGAAGAACGGTCACATTCTGCAGGGATACCGAGACGCGGTACAGTTCCCACCTCGCGGTCCCTTCACGTTCAAAGACATCAAGTGGGACTTCCGCCCACCGAATTCGTATCCTGATGTTGTCAAATACTGTAGACGGAACGTCCCGGAGTCCGGGCTTGGAATCGGGCGCTCCGAGGGTGATGTCTTGGAGAAAAGGTATCATGTTGCTTACATTCCGTGGGAAAGAGTGGAGGAGTTCGTCGAAGGCGAAAGCAAACGAAGGTCCGATGTCAAGACAAGATTCTTGAAACGACCCAAGGGGAAGCCGCCTGGTCACGAGCCGAGACACAATACTGGCCTTCATACTTTCTGGTTAGTTCATTTCCGAAACAGAATACTTCTGGGTAACGTTTTGTATGTTCTTCTATCTGTATATACGTGATGTCCGCGTCTCGATGTTCTTCGATAACGAGACAGCATTCGCGAAACGGGTTCCGAGACAGTCCATAACGGTTCGCTAACTTGGTATTGTATTTTCGGCACAGGTACGAGTGCCTGTACGGGCCAAAGGACTTGTCCGACAAGGTCCTCACAATTACTCCCGAAATGGAGACGAAGAAACCGAAATACAACGTCAAGGGCAAGTTGATTCCCAACGGGCGTGGGAAGGGGAGGCCCAGAATTGGCGCTGCTGCGAGTGGAATGAGCATCAAGAGAGGATGCGTGTGCAGATTCCAGGTGAAGCAGCTCTACTATCTCCGAGACGTGGTCGAGATTGTATATATAACCTGAGACACGAAAATTCTGCATCGCTAGTGGTCCACGGCGACATCCTACCCGGCGAGCGTGGTCGTTTCGAAAAACAAATCCCGGCGGAGCTCCGGAATTGGGTACTGTCGAGCCTCCGGTCTGGCGTTTCCAGTAACAAGATTCTTTCTACCCACCGTGCCAAGGTGATGCGTCTCGTAGCCGAGGGTGTTCCGCCTGAACGATGTCACTTTCTACGGGAGTGGGATGTCCAAAACATCGCTAAGGAATTGAGGAAAACAGAGTATCAGAGAGACGACAACGACGCCAAATCCGTGAAGACGTAGGTGGAGGCTAACCCGGACGATGTTTTTTTCTACCATCTCGTTAAGAAAGGCACTGTCTCGGGAACTCTCACATCTGCGAATTTGCCGTTTGTCATCGGCATCCAAAACGAGTTCCAGTTCAAGATGATGCTACAGCACGGCCACGAAAGTATTGTCTCGATGGACGCTACGTTCGGAACAAATCATTGGAAGGTGAGGCCCATATATTTCGACCTTGTCTCGTTCAGTACTCATTTCGTTTTCCGAGACATTGATATCTGTCTCGCTCTTGCAGTATCCCCTGTACACTCTAATGGTGTTCGACAAGTGGCGGAATGGAGTCCCGGTTGCTTTCATTATCGCGCAATCCGCAAAAGAGAAAGACATCACTCCCTGGCTCACTGCAATCAAGCAGAAGCTAGTTTCGAAGATGCCAGAGTGGCTACCGAGTGCATTCATTGTCGATGATGCATTAGCTGAGATTAACGCCATAATGTACGTATTCTGATATCTTTGTCTGCGTACTGTCTCGTGATTTGCCGACTCGCAAGCTGTCTCGTGACATAACGTTTCCACACAGTGTCTCGTGATTCCTCATCACGCATACTGCATCTCCATTTCTGTCCCTCTGATATGTCTCGTGCGTTTCATAGGTTGGTATGGCCCAAGATTAAAGTATTCTTATGCCTCTGGCATGTGAGGCGGGCCTGGCAAAAGAACGCCTGTGCCAAAATTAAAGGAATAATCACCAGAGCGTGGGCGCTGCGGAAAATGGGAGCGCTCATGTACATCGAGGAGTCTCCTGATTCGAGGTTGTCTGTCTTGGACTACGTGAAGGCTAGGTTCGCGAGACTGAAGACATTGGTGTCCGGCGCTGCTGCATTCTGGGCGTACATTGAAAAGTACTGGATGATAAAGCCCGAAATGTGGGTGACAGGGAACAGGCACATACCGCATGCTGGTCAAGACACTAACGCAGGGATTGAGTCATATCATGGACACACAAAGGCCACTCTGAAGGCCGAGAAGAGTCGGTTGGATGGAAGGCGTCTCGATTGGCTCATTCACGAGCTCACAAACGACGTCGTAACGAAATACGACTACAACCAGTACATGAAGGAGAATGGCTTCATAACGAACAAGAAGGCAGAGCAGATCGTTAGAAACTCCATTATATCGGCGAACAAGATCCCGGACTCCTCTGTCTCGCTGCCGTCTCGACCCGGTGACCCCGCCATAGTCACGTCGTCCAAGCGAGCTCACATTAGATACGCCGTGTACAACCCCGATACCGAGTGGGCTGTTTACAAATGTGTATCGGCCCAGAAAGGAAATCTTTGCAAACATCAGCTGAAGGTTCTTCGGGTAATGAGGCCTGACCTTGCCGACGGGACGATTGTGAAGGTCTGCGGGGCACTGTACGGTACCAAGCTAGGCGGTGTCTCGGCTCTCCTAAATCCCCCGGGACCGGGAATTCCAAGCGAGACTGAAACCGGACCGTCGCAGGATGTGCCCGAAGAGTGGAACGCCAACAGCGAGACACAGGAAGTGCCCACGGTCGACCCTCCACCGAGACAAGAAGACGAGGTGGCAAGAATGAAGCGCATCATAGACCAAACGGGAAGAGAAATCACGGAACGAGCTGCGAGACACTACGTCATTCAGAAGCACTTGGCGGCGGAATTGGCAGAGATGAATACGAGACACGCTGCCATGGAAACGAGGATTCTAGCCGGTCTCCTTCATCCAACGGAGCGAGACGCCCCAAGATTTGAGAGGAATGACCCGAACAAGCCGAACTCGCTGAAACGGAATAGGGATTTCCTCGACGGGGGACGCGTCGGACGTCCTCCCAGATCCACGCAGGAGTGACCCCACGTCCCTGTCTCGGAATTCTATAGTTGATGTGTCTCGGATCGAGACAGCGGGATCTCTACCTACAAGTATACCCGCCACCACTCGTACTTTCTTTTATTTCTGCTGGTGTTGAGTGGGATTCATAATCACGGGGTATCAGTTTTCGTAGTTCGCGTTTGGCGTGCAACTTGGGTTCGCAAAATGGAGTCCATGGACGTTAACTTCTTCACTGGGAGGGAAGACCCGGTCCCGGGAGTTCATCCAGAGGGGCTTGTCTCGGGTGCCACAGACTGCTGTGATCTCCAGGAATTGGAGGCCGACGCTTTAGAGGTACTGGAGCAATTGTTTTTGGAGGCATCATATGATATAGCATTATCGTCTCGGAGAATGAGCTGTGCGAAACGGAATCAGGTGGACGTGTACCGTAAACCGAGACAATACCTTGGCGGGCAGTCCCGAACACGAACTGTCTCGAGACGAGACGGGGTCGACTACGAGTCTCTTACATATGTTGGCATGTGTCTCACCCCCTGGAACCCCACTAGGTCAAGGAGGATGTTAGGACCATCAGCATTTGGTAAACTGTAGCTCTAGATTGTGTTGTAGCGAATTTTTTGAAGTTCTGTCTCGGATAGAAGTTTAGGGATTATCGATACTCTTTCATGCGCAATGTAGACAAGTATCGTATGTAAAAGAATCTTCCGTTTTCTAATTATACGTCACACGGTTTCCCGTGGAAAATTTTGTACAAAAATATTTCTTCTTTCCTCTCCGACCCCTGTGAGCCAAGCATCCCACATACGAGACACTGAGCTCTCAACTACTCACAGCGAGTCCACTACAAACGAGAGGCGAGACAGTCACTCCCCTTCCTTGGACTGTCTCGGACTATACCATTCATCTATACACTGTCATTGTGTCCTTCAACTCTGCACTACATCTCTACAACTCTACGTCTCACTCCCATCCCCAAAACTGGTAATATGTACTCAGCAGTCCTGTACAAGTCTCCTGCCTGTCTCGCCCAAAAAAAAAAACGCAGTCTACAGCCGTCGTCTCGCCGAGCCTGAAGGAGAGTGCATCATCTTCTTGAATTTCTCACGCTTAGACTTCCTGGACTTGGTGGCGCTTGCTAGCCTCTTCTTTGTGTCTTCCTCCTCCTCGGAACCTGGTGATCGTGGTTCACGGATGTGGAACGCATCCACGGTGTACCCGGTCCGAGACATCGCAGGCGAAATACCGAACACTTGGACCCCGCCTTTAACTGTGACGTAGTCCGGGACAACGATATCCACCTCCATCAGGTTAGGCAAGTCTTGCAAAGTAGTCCTGCAGATCCTCGGCCTTGGTAATCTGTCATCCGCACGGGCTGTCTCGATGTACAGCTGCTCAATGAACCACAACTGCATTTGCTGCCCAGTCCATTTCAACCACCGCTTCTTCTTCATTTTCTCCGCAGGCTTCGGGAAACGTCAAGCATATCCACGGGTGACCATGTACTGCCAAAACTGGAAACTCATCGCGTAACCGCACTCCCATGACTCCTTCTGGTTCGGAGCCTTGAGCGAGACACATCCGCGAGACACTACCTTCCACCAGTCCTGCGATCCCGGAACAATTCCCCTGGAGCTCGCCCACGCGATGTGCACCAACGTGACGAAGTTGTCTCGAGCCTCCGTGTCGTGTATGTGGAGGAGCAATCCAAGGTGATATGTCGTGTCTTGCTCCACAACAAACAGGGTCCAGTGATCCTTATCGCAATAAGGGATCACCAACGTGTTCTCCCCGCCATTGCAACCTGAGAGCCACCGGATTCCGAAACTCCCCAGCCATTCCCAGTCCCCGTTGCACTCCAGGATGTGCGCAGCCAAGACAGTATTGACGTTGGATTCTGCCACCACGTACTGTCTCGCGACGTTGTCCAGCGATCTCAAAACCAAGTGCCGGAGGAGGAGGTCCACGAATGGCCCAATCATGCACGCCTGTGGTCTGAGTACGCACTCCCACTCTTCGACCAGGACAGGGATCTTCACGGCAATCCGTGGGTCGTTACCAAAGTAGATGATGTAATCCCCGTATTCCCTCTCGTCCACATGCCCTTGCCTAAAATACGAGACAGTGATCATGTTAGATCCGAGACAGGGTACGACCTGGACAGCGCTATAGGAACATGATCTCGGGACACCGCGAAACATTTTCAAGAATAAAAAACATGGACACAACGAGCCTAAACATACCATGACAAATAAAACATGCCATTCACGAACTTAAGAACTTACTTGAAGCAGCCAACGTAGAATGGAATCATCAATACGCCAAGCACTGCCTTCCAATCCATCTGTACTCCCTCCGAGACAAGCTCCGTCTTGAAATCCTTCGGGGGCTCCATTGTGTTCGGAACAGGCGTGGCAGGGTCCATGAATTTAAAAATCCAGTGGCTCCCTGGTTTCAATTTACTCGGCGGTATTGGTGCGCCAAAGTCGAGGTCCCAAATCTTGAGTCCTTCCTCTCGTGACCCAATTCCAGAGGACTGTCCCTCGTCTGACTCGGGCTCGTTGTCCTCCTCGACCACTGTCTCGGACGCCGCCACTGCGTCTAGTAAAGACACAATATTGCAACCCCCGTTAATTAATCTCCCTCTGGACACTGTATGATGAGTTGGTGTGCAAGAAAGTAATTGCGAGAATCCGAAACAGTCCATCTGGGATGCAGAGGGAATGCCATCGCCCAATGGCAGGGAACTGAACCCGTCTCGCAATTCTTGGGTCCATGTTCCGGGACACTCACCTCTGGGTTTCGCGGCTGCCAGTGTCTCGAATGAGGCAGTCTCCTTTCGCGAGCTCTCGTACCGGCGAGGCGAATCCAAGGAGGCCAGGTCAACAACCTCATTCATCTCGTTGTGGTATGGGGATGAAGGGCTCGCTGTCTCGGTCCCTTCCGACTCTTGTGCAGGTTCGTCGACAGGTATCTGGTGACCATGAACGTTCAAGTGGCCGTACACCAACATGTCTCGCGAATCCCCATCAACAGCCGTCTCGGCAGCGGACCACCGGTCTTGAGCGACACCATTCAAGAAAGTGCGCACTGACAACGCACTGCGCAAACCAGAGGCCCAGGCCGGCTCTGCATACAGGGTCCACGCCGTTAGCTTCGGAACGACTGAACTGTTTCCGAGACATTCTTACTACAAGACATCAGAACATGGCCTCTGTGTCGGATATGAACTTACCATCCGCGAGAGGGATCCAACGGAGATGTAGGTCCTCCCGTTGACTTAATGCTCGTCGCAAAATCTTCAAGCACTCTGGGAATACCTCTTCCGAGACGGGCGCCGTCAACTGCCACACCGTCATGAAGGACTCCGTTTCGGAAGCTGCAAAGTCTTCCAGTGCCCGAGCCTAGACTGTCAGGAGCCACGCCTGCAGGGCATCCGAGACACCGCCCTGGAGGGACATGCATGCTGCTGTAATGGCGTCCGACGTCTCCGTCTCCGCGACTGGATCAGCAGCGAATAGTGTACTCCCAGCGGCCTGAACGAGACACCTCGCTGTGTGTAGAGCTCCACGCGAAGACAACTTCTCCTGGACACTTTTGTCCAGTGCTCCTTGCAGTGGGTCCGCTGAGCTGGTATACCAGAGCACGAGGAGAATATGAGGGGCCGGTGCCGTATTTTTTTTTTCAAAATTAGGTTGAATTGAATAAAGTACCTCAGGACGAAAAAATAAAAATAAACAAGTACACTGTACTGACCTGTACCGAATATTGTGGACGAGGAGGAAAACGCGAATGATCTTTGGCTCCAGACCTGCTCGGACTGGCAGCGTCCGTCTCGTACCGAGTGCCTTGACCACGTCTCACGCCTCCGTTTCGTTGTGCTTCCAGGGCATGGGAGGTAGCCTCTCCGAGACAGCGGGGTTCTTCGCGCATATGTGGTACAGGGGATTCCAACCCCATGACACTTCCTCCAACTCCCCAGCCTTGGACTCCTCCCACGTTGCAACCCTGTCCGCGATGAATTTCTCCTTCAGACTGGCGTTATGAAGGCGCTGGGCATCTACGGCCTCCTCGTGTTTCTTCCAGTCGTGGACATTGACGTAGTAGTCCATGGAGGCGTTCGCGAGACGGTCCATCTCTGTCTCGGACATTTCCCCGGTGTCCAACACTTCAGAAAGATCTGCCGCTAGACCGCTATCTCTCTCAGAGTATAGAGAATTCTGCAATTCAGAGAGTACGGCACTCCTCCCCCGTTAGCAACCTTGAGGCACAGATTGAAGTGCGAGACAAGTATGAAAGACAGACGAAAAAGAATTAAAATATCGCAACATATTTACGACAAATACAAGTTATTATAAAATAAATAAATTGAGAACTCCAGGGAGGAGATGTCGTACCTTTCGATTCAACTTCTGGAATTGGAAGTAGGTAAGCGAGATGATTGTCTCGCGCCCCTCCTTCTTCAAGAACTCCCCCAGTCTGGTCCGAAGAGTTCCCCTGTCCCACATGTGGAACTCCCTCTCCTCCCCAAAAAGCCCGTAATCCATTAGGATGGTGAGGCCCGTGTGTCCCAAGCGTGTCTCGGGCTGGCGAATTGGATCTAGTGTGAACAGGGACTCCGGTGCCTCTTGAGCCTCCTCCACAACCTTCTCCTTGTCTCGCATTAAGGCGGACATTGGGCTCAAGGGAACCTCCATCCGGGCCTCGTCGACCACCATAGCCTCAGCTCCAGTATCCTCTGTGTGGACAGTGGGAGTGGAGACGGGCGTATCAGAGCCCTATCCGAGACGTATCCGAGACATATCCGAGGCGTACCCGGCTGTCTCGTCCCGGATTGGGGATGGCGGTTTCTCGTCCGATGGTTTCGGTCGCTTCGCTGCCGTCGTGTTTGTCTCGCTCCTTGCCGCTGGGACCTTCTGTGCCGGGGTTGTCTTGCGTTTGTTTTTCCGAGAGTTAAACTCCCTGTCCTCGGGTTCCTTCACCGGCTTATAAGCCCTCACAAAAATATCTCGTCCATGTTTGTCTCGCGGTCGAGGAGGGAGTCCTGCCCGAGGAACAACGACAAACGTATCAGGTACAGCTCCCGTGGCGTCGTCTTTGCCTGCAGATGTGTCTCGCCGGGGAGGTGAGAGGATGATAGGGACAACAGCAGGTGTCGGTGCCGTCTCGGGATTCGCGATGAACGGGGGCCTATTATGGGGTCTTCGCTCCACCACGGGCGAGTCCGAGGCCTCAAAGTCACTGTCTGCCTTTGCCTCGGAATCTGAACTGCTGAGCACCATATCATAAGTCCTCACAGCCAACCTATCAGGGATAGTTTTTGTCTCGGCCTTCATGGGTTTCTTCGTCTGCTTCTTCGGCGATCTACCACTCGGACCACGAATCGCAGGGACACCTTGTTGGAATTTAACCAACTCACCTCGACGCAACATAGCCTGTGTCTCGTTCACGTAGTCCCTCACCAACTTCTGGGGCGAGACACCCGCTTGCAGCTTGTCAATGGTAACGTTCTTCTCAAGCAGATTCGGGTACATCTTCTCCGGGATGACGTTACCGTTCGCGTCGACATTTAGGGGGCACCCGTGCCACCTATGAGTATTCAGACGCGCCTTCTGAGCACACATGGGCTCCCCATTCTTGCCACGGCATTCGTGCTTGCAGCAGAACAGTCGACGTCCTAACATCACCGGCGCGCTATGACACTCCAGGAGCAAACTCTTCCACTCCTCCCATGTGTAGTGTTCCGTGAACAACTTCTTGTCGCTTTCGTGGACCTCCGTGACGCCGTCGTCCGTGATCTGGAGGTTCCTCCTGTACTCGGGAGCCATGTCTCGCTAACTTGAACCTAAAACAAACAGGGGCGGAGGTTAGTAACCTGGATGCGAAGTTTATAAGGCCTTCCGAGACACAGACACAGGGGCGAGACTGCGAGACAGCTGCGAAGCAAAAACCGTGCACATCAAATTCGGCAGGAACTGTGGACGACAGGAAGGAGCCTCTACGACGGATCCTTGTCTCGGCGAAACATGAACGACGAATCGGGACAGAAATTAAGATTCTATGCACAAAATTGGTATCCTGAGGAACTCCCTCCCAATTCCAACGCGAGACACTCCTGTAACGGGGGCAACATCGTCGTCCTCATTTCATTTCGACATTAGCAGCGAGCCCACCCACAACAACCGCAGACAAGATACACCTGAACACTATTCCACGAGACATGTCTATCCTAAACCCTAAACCCCAGAACGTCGTGACATATGACTACTAAACCCTAAAACTAATCTCTGTGACAAACTCCGGCAACAAAATCGCTCTCATCTCTCCGGAACACCATAAAAACAAACACATAGAAGATGATGAACGTATACATACCTCGATTGTCTCTGCGAAATCGCCTCTGCACTCCTCCTCCGAGCAAATCGCACAAACTCCTAGATCGCGGCTCCAGCAACAGACTCCGACTCCTCAGTTCTCACAACACTCTCAAACTCTATCACAACACTCTCCGCCCATGAAAGCGCCTCTCGCACAACACTCTCCACCTCACAGACACTAAGCGGAACACATCTAACAATGGCGCGAGACAGCGGAGAAGGAAACGGAGAGAAATTGGCAGAGAAATTAGCAAACTTCGACAACGCGCGCATATAAACCCTCGCACCTCCTCTCGAGGAAACACTCTCACCACCCCACGAGACAACTCTCGCAACTCTCCTCAGGCAATGGCATAAAATGAGTCTGGTTTTCCAGGAGGATGCCAATTTATACACAGAGCAGGGGGGAGACGCCATCATCACACCTACAAAACCTCAGAAATCAAAATCGAGGAAAAGGCTGCAAGAGACGGCGCATGATCTCCACTCACAGAACCCCATCATCACCTCAACACCCGAAACAGCTCCGACGAGACAGACTGAAAGCAGAAGTGACAGGAGAAAGCAGAAGTGACTCCCACGAAAATGAGACATCATACCCTAAAACGTGGAAGGTCATTCGACAGGACGTGACGAATTCTGTCCGTCTCGGATGGATGAAAATCTCCATGCATGCCCATGGGCCATGGTGCCATGAGGCTGTCTCGCGAGACAGCCCATGCATGGGGTGTCTCGTCTTTCTGGGTTCCGAGACGAGACAAGGTGGAGGATGCGGACGTGGCAGGGAGGGCTTCGAGACGGGGTCCGACGTGGCATCCCGAGCCCGGGCACGGCTCGCGAGAGGGGGGGAGCGACGGAAAAATTTCTGGAGCGAAAGAAGGGTCTCGCGCCGTGGGCCCTTCTCGCGTGACCGCCGCGGAAGGGAACAGAAATAGCGAACGCCATTAAGACGAGGGCGAGGATTATAGTCAGGGCATTATGGTTCCCTGGGCTCCAAAGGGTTAAAATTTCAATTTGGAAAGCAAGGGCAGTGTTGTTTTGGGCTGGCTTGAGTAGATACCTGGCAGAAAATTGTCCTTGAAGTAGAACATGACCATACCTAAGTTTATCTGGGCTGGGCCGCTGCATGGAAGAGGTGTGTAGCCATAGTGTGAACTAATTTATATTATCCAGTCCTCCCTGTGCCTGGAAATATTTTGTCTACCTGTAAAGATAACCATAATTCCTAGTCTGGTGACATATGAGTACGGCAGGGATGCAGGGACCATAATTCTAGAATATAATAGTGGAAGCCCCAAAGCAATATGAATTTCCAATCAAGAAATGATAACAATCATATACCCAGGAAGGTCAAGTTTTGAGGACAACAATCATAGTCTCAGTTCAAAAGATATACGTGCTATTGAATTTCTCACGTCATGATGTTTTTCGTGCACCTGTCAAGAGTCCTTCCGGTCCTAGGTATTTCTTTTTCAGCAGAAACCCACACAGTCAAGAACTTATAGTGTACAAAGTTAGATTACCAGTGCTACCATTAAGTTTACTGCTAAAGAAACTAAACAACCATGCTGACCAGTGTAGAAGAACATTGACACTGCAGAGTAGTGAATTTTATGAGTTTTATTAATTCTATCTTGCAATCACTGCACTCTTACACCAGTGAGAATCATTGGAGCATTGGACGCTGGGACAGGTCAGGTTCAAATGAGTTTTACTTCGGCTTCTTTTTTTCTCCTTTTAAGGTAGGAGCACCCAAAATTGCCACCGTTCTAAAATCGCTCAAATGTACAATAGCAGCTCATTTTAGGGTGGAAATGAAAGTATTTAGTACATTGCATATTTTTGTAGGTCACAATAGATAAGGGGTGCACTAGTCACCTACATTTCCACCCTGAAATAAGTTACCATTAAACATTTGAACGATTTTAGAACAATGGCAATTTTATAGCATCCCACCTTAATATGAAGTCACCCCAATGGAGTTCAATGGAATGAGCCTCCCTGTGGGCTGTATCACATTGTCTGTGCTTCTGCTTTCCACAGGCTCACAGAGATGTGGATCTGCCGGCCTACAGTGCCTGTCTGAGCTGCCTGTAGCACCATGATTCCCACAAGGCACACAAGTACACTAACTTATATATACAATACACTTCCGGCTCTACAGTCTTTGTAAATTGACATTATGATAAAGTAGTGTTTCCATAATATGCTTTCTCCTAGTATCTTGGCTTGATGCTCGCACTACAGACAGCCAAGAGTTGCTTCAAGCTTGTGTACGGCATGTGTGCTAACTTAGTTGCCTTCCAGCCTCGATCCCTCAAACCCATGATCCTCTCTCTCCCTTGTGCAAATCATATTTATCTCAAGTTTAATGGGGCAGCTCTTGACATTACGACAATATTGAATGTACCCAAATGAGTTTGGTGACCAAACTTTCTAGTTCATAATTTCCTCTAGAATATACTTATTTTGTAAACCTCCCTCTCTTTGTTACTAGAAATTATCCTTCAACTTCTACAAGTTCCTTAGGATAGTAGATTTGATTATATATTTTGATCATTCACCTTTCACCAAAAAAAAAAAAATTAGAATTTCAATGGCTCATTAAAACGACATCAACGTTAAATGTAACTTTAATCTTGATCTAAAATTGATTTCAATAGTGTACCCATTCTAAGCATATCAAAATACTATTGCATATTATTAGTCATAATAAATCTTTTGAATCTCAAGGATAAATCTCACTTTCAATTAAACATTATTAAACATAATGATTATATGATAATTATAAGAAGCATTTTGATAATTTAACCCCTAAAATTTTGAGGGTATTTTTCATCAAAACTGCCTCAAAACAGCCCCTCTTCAAAGCAAGGTGGATTTTGCAAACTTGGGGTCTTTTTAGTACATCTAACTGTAAGATCTTGTAGCTAACTTCTATGTCTACATGTCCAAAAAATCTCACACACTCATTCCTCACCAATTGCAAGATCGTAACGTTCAAAATAGAAAAACAAGTTTTTTTTCCCTGCAAAAAAGGGGATAGCAGAGTTTTGAAGGCCCAAAAAACCATTTTTTAAAGTAGATAAGGAATGAGTCTCTCCATATTATTGTTACTAAGTGAGTTAGGTACATGTTCAAAAAATACCATATTCAAAAAATTTGTGGAAGGTTTCCAAAAAAATCATTTTCCGCTAGGGGGTACCGTAGGTTCATAGCAGCTTGGGCACTCTTTTGCCCAATAATTAATTAAAGTGGAAAAAGTGGTTAGGCAGTTTGAAAAATAATATCTCAAAAGTTGGGCAACTCTAAAGTATAATTAAATATAAGTTAGGCATTCATCCAGTTTTGTAATTAGTTAGGGTTACTTTCGAAATGGATGACGGTTGCTTATACATTTGACTTTACGCTAATCATTTGCATTAGTAACCTTAAGCACACTTATTGTAGTGTATGCTGTAGTTTTATCGTGTATCAATGGTTTTTGTATGTAAGGAAGTGATTGTGTGAGTTAAAGTATGTCATTTGTGATACTGTGGAAAAGGAATGTGAAAACTCCTAGCTAGTTCACAAACCCCGCCAAGATTAGTTCAACCCAACGGATTGAGGCCACGAGACCCTTGTGAGCTTCACAGCAAGCATAAGTGTCAACTGAACTTGTGGAGTTCATGACGTGTTAAAGTCAATGTAGAATATATTTGGTACTATTTTGTTGGATTTTCTCTCATGCCACTTGAATTTACGTAAATTTGGGCAGTTTTGTAATTTCATTTATTCATTTTTGGGCAAATACAGTCATGAATTTCCGGAAAATTTGGGCAGTCTTGTAAATAATTATTTCATGCCCAAGCTACTATGAACCTACGGTATGCTGAAATTTACATACAAAGGCTGTTTTTTGACAATAAAATAGCATATGAAAAATTCTTGGATTGAAAATCCGAACAGTGGAAACATGCTCTACTGCCTTATCTATAAACAAAATTTTTTTATTTTTGAAAAATATTAAAATCTCAATTTTTGGTGGAATTTCAAAGTTTCGTCTTTGGGCAGATTTTGGCAGATTTTTGCAATTTTGGGCAGTTTAGGGCAGAATTTGCTGCAGTCACAGTGGGTTAGAAAATTTCAGCAGCTGCCCAACCAGCAGCGTTTGACTTTTAAACCTTCATAACTTTTGATCCCGATGTCGGAATTGAAAAAATAAAAATACCCACACGAAGATCTCCGAACGGCCCACCTTCAATAAAAATTTCAGAAAATCTCAATGTAAATTGCATTCATAGGTACACGCCCAAATTCCAAAAAAGCCCAAATGTGGATGATTGTCCTTTAGGGGTTAATAGACAAATCTTAAGAAGTAAATGAGAGAGAAGAAGATTCATAAACAATTCTACCAAAATTATGAAACATATTATCGAGTATTTTTAGGCCTAAGCCATCATGTCTATTTTAATTCATAATAACTATTAATATGATTATTATACAATCCACCTTCTATAAATGTTACACATGAAAGTGTTAACCCTCTCTCTATATTAATCCTTATATGACAATTTAGGTCTAGGTGGGTAGCCCGGAAAGAATGTTTTTTTTTATTTTTTTATTTTTTTAATTTTATCTTCAAAAACGGCTCTGCATTGCACTGTAGCACTGTCGCATTGCTGAACTTCAACTCCCCCAACCTTAAAACTTGTTCAATTTGATAACTTTGATTGCTTATTAATGATTCCACAATCTCTCAAATGAGGCAAAAATTTGGAATCTACATCGTTTTTTCAATAGCTTTCCAAAGCAACAATTCTCATTTGATTTGGTTCACATATGAAACTTCTGTAACCAATTATTCCTTTAAACCAAGCCCGTGGAGCTTGCTTTGACGTTTAAGGATTAATTTACTTCTACTCCCTACATATTGCACACTATAAATGTTAAACGTGTTAAGTGTTAACAAAATGGTACTTCCTTTTTTTGTAAATTTGACTCTATAAATGTTAACAACTGAAATACAATCATAATATAGATGATAAAAACTACACATCCAGTTACATTCCTTTCTCTCTATACATTACTTGATATTGAATAAAGTTTTGATTGGATTTGCAATTTTATGAATGGTATTCTCTCACAAGAACTCTTCACAATTGCTTATATTTATAAATGATAAGATTTGTATATTGCTCAAAAAAGTAATTTTATAATTGTTAACTATTAACACCTTTATAAATGTCAACTTTGATCCACTCCCGAGGGTTAACATTAGACTGTACTTAGGAGAATCTGCCCCATCCTTAAGAGCCTCCATTTAGTTTGTTCTTTTTCTTTGACACAAATAAAGGGAGGCCCTTCATTGCAAGGAAAAGAGAAACACAAATACAACCCGCCCCAGCCAGGTCCTCCATTTAGCCTCAAGGTGGAAGACATGGCCCATGAGGGGCCGAGGAATGGGCTAACCTTCGGATGAGGCGGTATTGTAAAAAACACAGAATACTACTTCAAAGCCCATCCTCCTATTCACTCTTGTAAAATATTAATTTTGCACTCCCAAAATTGGGTGATGAGCATAGTGGCCACCACAGATTCCCAGGAAATAAATAGGGCATGAGAAAAATATGTTTTGTTGGTTCTATTCATAGTCATGGGCCGTCGGATGCCATGACCACACTGTGTTACACGTGCCTGCAACTGTGGGGTCAGGGGCTAGCATGCAATGGAGTGGGTTGACATTTTTGTAATTGTTAAATCATTCTAATTTCAGGGCATATAATAACTTACCTGTGAAGATTTTATGTTGTATTTACTGTGAAAATTTGAATACTGAATGAGGGAGGAGCTTGGGAATACCCAAAACAGGTCTGACCCACTGAGAGAGGGCCGCTCCA
Source organism: Ceratodon purpureus (assembly GCA_014871385.1). Lineage (NCBI taxonomy): Eukaryota > Viridiplantae > Streptophyta > Bryopsida > Pseudoditrichales > Ditrichaceae > Ceratodon > Ceratodon purpureus. The sequence continues at coordinate 4,899,593 of CM026433.1, read as the reverse complement.
CATTAAGGTAGAAATACCATGAATAGACATACTGACCCACTAGTTGTTTTCTAGACTACCATTAAAATAGATGAGGGTTGGTTGGTAGTCCTGCCAACCCTAAACTCTGCTACCAAATTCATGGCAAGAATCCAAAGTCTTTGCTTGTAAAAATTTAGTGAAATATGTAGATTGTAGTCTTGGACAAGTCGTAGTGTGAAGCCTCAAAGTTCAAGTTCAAAGTTAGAGACTTAAGTATTGGATGTATGAAAATTTGTAGAAAATTGAACATCAATGAAAGAAAAAATTGAATAATAATGATATTGAAATTATATAAGCACTTTCAATTCTACTTAATGCGGGCCACATTACTTGGAGCATTGTGCATTATTTGAAAACCTTTCTAACAATGTGAGACACTTCAATTGAGAAATCTACATTATTTGAGCTATACTATGACTTCTCGCTATGTGATTTTAAATTAGAGCATATTGTTGTGAGCTATGAATCACTATGCAAATAAAAAACTCACATTATTTGAAATCATAAGATGTGGGCTTTGCAATTTGAACACTACAATATTTGACATGTCACACTAAGTGGAATCTTATGTGTAATTAACTATATGCAGACACATTTAGCAAGACATTCATTATTATTCAAAAAAATAGTGTCTTATTGATTTTATCTCTATTGAATTGATATATGATATTAACGAGAGTCAAAGGATTAATAAATAATATATAATAGAGCTTGTAGATAATGACCAATTTTTACAATCAAATGATAATATTCTCTTTTTATCAATGTTTTATTAAAGAAAAAAATTTAGTTGTTAGAGGAAAATCAAAATTCAGTTCTTGACAAATCCAATTTATTAATTTACATGCTAAGTTTTTTGCATGAAATCTTTCAAAAAATTATTCACATCTAGATACTTTAAAAAGTATTAGGTTTTGAATTTTATTTTAAATTACAGAGCTCGAAGGATCAATTCCTCAACTTTATTGTGATTTGATTGGTGGATCCTTTGAACATCCAACATTTGAATAAAGAACAACTTGATAAGCAAAAATTTAGATTTTTCTTAAGTCTAAAGTTATAATGCAGCCAAGACTCTTCAATAAAGAATATTAAGCATGAATGGAAAAACAATATAGTTGCCAATATTGCGATACTTTTGCAAGGGGAGTCTTCTAAAGGTCAATTTTCTTTGGCAACACCAAAGTTCTTGTAAAACAAAACTCCCATAGATATGCCACCAACTCTTGCAAATACTTCACAATAATAACAACAACAATGAGTTGAAAAAACTCAATATAATATAATATAACAACTATAAACAAACAAGAATTAAATAATTTTTGGTATGACGCTCAACCATCCAACCATAGAAAAAAGGACACACAAAAAGTTTCCTTCCCTTCTCACCCCATGCCTTTATACTAGTCCCTTTCCAAAAGGAATTAGAGTCTACATTTAGTTTTTGTACTTTATATTTCAAACTTAGAACTGATTCGTAGTTTCTTTTATCCTTTATTATTGTCTCTAGAATAATCTTATATCTTTAGCATCTAAATATGTTAATTCCTAAGCTCTTTGTTAATTCCAATGCACCTCAAATATAGAATAGTCTACTTATACTGCACCTCATCTTGAGTTATTTAACTCTTGTGCACATGTTCACAATTTGGAGTGGTCTAAGTCCAATGCACATGTTGTCAATTTGGAGTTGTTTAACTCCAGTCCATCCATCTTCAACTACGAGTTGTCTAGATCCTCTCATGATACTCTATTTACACATTGCCACATGTGATTAGAACCACATGCAATTGGAAGACGATTGGAAGATTTATTCACTCATCCAATATCTATAGTTACCTTATAATCACCACTTCCTATTAAAAGCCATTATCTTCAATAACAAAGATACAATAATTCTTTCTGAAATCAACTTCTATCTATCAAGAAGCTTATTTTTTAAGATAATACTTTGACTTCACATAGAATTTATGAATTGTCTTCTTCTTCATATATTGATTGTCCATCTTCAAAATCAGATTGAGCAAATAGTTTTTTCCTAATGAGCAACTATTGGACGATCACGCAAAATATGATTAGTGTTGGATACATACTTCCTAAACAAACTTATATGAAATACATCATGTATATACCAATCTTATGGTAACCTTAGTTTTATAAGCAATTTGTTCTATTCTCTTTACAATCTCAAAACGACCACATAATTGAGGTGATAGCTTCCTTGACTAACCAAACTTTAGTCCAAATATCTTTGGAGCTACCTTTAAAATACCTTATCATCCAGATAATTTACAAAAATATCTTTTTCTATCACTATAATGTTTATCTATCCTAAGCACTCCTTATAGCAAACTTTGTCAACTCTCTAATTTCATTCATCTCTCTAATCATGTCATTATTACTTTCAAATCTAGTACCAAGAGTAAAGAATGTAATGGAAGTTTTACTTTCTTGATCATATAAAACATAAAATGGACTTACTTCAATACTATTATAAATATGATCATTGTATACAAATTCTATCATATGTAATCACTTATCTCATAAGTGTTGTTTCTACCTACATACATTCTCAACATATCCTGAAGAGCCTTGTATGGAGTTTGGCCATCACCCTTATGATTATATGCACTGCTCAATTTAATTTTGGTCCTACACAGTTTGAAAAGTATAGTCTAAAATCCACTCATAAACTTACGATCTTTATCACTTATAATCTCACGTGTTTATCACTTATAATCTCAGGTGTTTATCACTTATAATCTTAAATAGAATTCTATGGTGCTTAAAAGTTTCTCTTATAAATAAGTCATTTACTCTATAAGCAAGTTACACTAGTAACTATAGGAATAAAATGAGCCATCTTGGTTAGTCTTTTACAACCACCATAATACTATTAAAACTAGGGCTATGCAATGCTACGCACAACCGTCGACAAAAATCAAAATCTATTATGTCCTTTGGTACAAACCCCATATTTTTTAATTTGAATATAAATTAAAATATTTTACAATGAAGTGTCTATTGCGGCACTTGCCAAAAAAGTGAAAATTCTCACATTTAAGAAGTACCTCGTCGACAAAATTAAAGTAAAGTTAAAAACAAAGTTCCTCATTTTTTGAATGATAGTTTTCAACAAGTAAAAATAGAAGGTGTTCATATAAAAATAAAATAAAATAAAATATATACAAAATATGAATATAGTCGAGTTTTGCTTTTGTTTTTAAAATATGTTAGTTGATTTTTAAATATTGTTTCAAATAACTTTTGCAATAACCTTTGGAATAGCGATGAATATAATCTATATATATAACCTTTCAAACAACCTTTCAAATTAATTTTCAAGTTTCCACTTCCAACTTCAATCTCTTATTTCTTTTCACGACCATGTAGCATTAATAATACCAAAAGACATGACTACGACGACAACGACAGTCACGGCACTGATTTTCCTTCATATTTTTCTGGGATAAAACCCTCTTCAAGTTCCTCGTTGACAAAATTACTTTGAGTCTTAGTTAATTCAACAACAAAATCTATACATAATAATTTAAATTTTAAATTAAACCCACTAAGAGGTTGTATAAATCTAGGGCTCTTCACTCCTTCTAACTTAAAGACTTGACATTTTGATCATTTATCTTTGACAATTTTTTTCATTTTTAACGAATAATAATGACGTTTGAGTACCATACAGATCTTTTGAAAACCTAAATGGCCTATTATCATGAAGATTATTCAAAATGATGAGTCTATATTCTCCAATTTTGGGAATATAGACTTTGCTATCGTAATATAGAATCTCATTTTCAAATTTGAAATACTTAAATTTATCAATCTTGTCTATAGTCCTAACTTCTTTAGGGAAGCTCTCAAATGGATATGTCTAAATCCCTCCATCAAGCGGTGGCTTGGAGGCCAGGTTCGGAGGCGAAGGTTGGAGGAGGTGGGGGCAAATCTTTGCCCCTATTATTTGCTTGAGTGGGGTCCTGCTGATCTCAAGAGGACCTTTATAGAGTAATTTGGAGCCCACATCCCCAAATTCATCAAAAGAAAAAACCAAAAAAAGACCCTAGGACCCCAAAATGGCGAGGGGCACCAAAATGAAACCCACCAAACTTGGCAACCGAACCAGCAATTGCACCTCTCAATGGAAAGAAATGAAGAGACTCCTGTCAAATGGAATTCTAAAGTAATGAGGTTCTTTGTGTTGGAATAGGTTTAGATGTAGTTTGGAAGTCTATTCCTCCGGATTTTTCTCTTGTATTCTGGTAGCTTTTTCAGCCCTGGACTTTGTACGATGAGGGTCTGTACACTATTATTTTTGCAATGGATTCTCTTTTTGCGTCAAAAAAAAAAAAAAAACAAAAAAAAAACAAATGGAATTCTAAAGAAAGCATCATTGTGGTTACACATTTTGTTGATTCCAATGCAAGTCAAATATATAATAGTCTAATCATAGTGCACTTCATCTTGAGTTCTCCAATTCTTTGTGCACATGTTCTTAATTTGGAGTGGTTTAACTCTAATGCACAGGTTGTCAACTTGAAATTTTATAATTCCAGTCCATCCATCTTCAACTAGGTTTTGTTTAGCTCTTTCCATCTTTTGTTTACACATTACTACATGTAATTAGAACTACATGTGATTAGAAGATTCATTCATTTATCCAATATCTATAGTTACCTTACATTTTGATGATAAACTTGGTCTCTAAATAACTTCAACTTGAGTATATAACACTATTGTGTTTTTATTTTTATCTACTGTTAATTTGCTAAAGTCTTTTTTTCAAGGCCACTTTAAAATTCCTTTGAATCATTAATGAATTTTTAAAATTCCTTATTCAAATTCGTTAGTTCTCACATGTTTTTTTGCTTTCAAGGGCTTTAAAAAAAAATGAACTTTTCGAGTTCTCCTTCATACAAAAAACTTGGAAATAGAAAATAGACGAACATAATATATATATATATATATATATATATATATATATATATATATATATATATATATATATATATATATATATATATATAATGATGGAAATAACTATAGAAATAATTATATTTCAAATTTAAAAAAAAATTAAAAAGATTTTGAATTCAAAAATTTAAATTAATATATTTTTTTGTCTTGAAAGGCTTTTGAAGTCTTTTTAATACAAATTGCATCAAAATACGAAACATGATGTAAAACAATTATGCATAAAGGTTATATCTAATTTTAGATATAGGCACTTAATCCCTAAAGGACAAATTAGCAAAACTAGGCTTTTTTTTGAGTTTGGGCATGTATATGTTACTTAAATTTAATTTGAGATTTTTTGAAACTTTTTGTGAATCTTTGCTGTAACAAGGGCTTTGAGGGACTTTAATTTATTTTTTTCAATTAGACATTTAAAAAATTAGTTATGGTATCCAAAGTAAAAATTTGAGTTCGGTGGGCAAATAGGTAGTCATGCTAAATACATCTTTTACCTCTGAGATTATTTCCATAAATACCTAATGTTGTCATTGTTGAGATTTTTCAAAAAAAACTACTTTTAGTATGAAGTGTTTACTCGACAAAATATCAAAGTTTTCTCACCGTTTCGAGCACCGCACTAAACAAACTTCTTCTTTCCTTTATAAAAGTTAGATTTTTTAATTTTTTTTGAGTTTTTATCCTTTTTTCACTTAAAGGATAAACATCAATATTTACTTTGACCAATTGGATTGGGACTTTATAACATAATGGAATTTCTAGGAAAGAAATATGAATTAGTATTATTTTGCATCCAAATCCATATTGTTTTCAATATGCTACATTTGTTTGTTGTGTGTAGTTCTTTTAATGCAAATAGCCAACTTTCTTGTCTTTGTCATGCACCTAAACCGCCAAAATCCATAATGCAAATAACCCAAGGAAACAAAAAGCTAGAGTGTAACAACATGGCCAAAAATTGTGTCAAAAAACTTTGTTTTTTAATTTCAATCGCTATAATCTTCTAATCTCTATGTTCGATCATGATGAAATATATTGAGCTATCTACTACAATAATCTAGTTGAAGATCTTACGGTTATAATTAGAAAATAATGATGTTTTAGTCATTTATGATTTTTGCATTGAAAATGGCAGTTTAAGAGCATTTTTGGTGAAACATAGTCAAAGAACTTTAGGGGTTAAAATGTCAATTAAATGTACAATATCTTGAAACTAGTTGATGATGGAAATTTATAAGAGCTTTGTTGAAGTTATTTGTTTTCAATGGAAATTGAGGTGAAAAGTCAGAATGTCAAAAATAGTTGTTTCAACATATTGGGCAGTTGCAAAATGGTTTGTTACATCTCTCCAGTAGCTTTAAGATTGATGCATAAGTATTCAACACAATCTTTCTTGAACTATTGCAAAATATTATAACATTTGTTTTAGAAGATTTAAAGCATATTAAAGATTACGATGTCATTTTTGAAGACATTAATATATTTTTGTTATTTTTTGGGTACCAATGTGTATTAAGGATTATGCTAATCAATCTTATAGTTGAAAGTTATTTTATTAGAAAAATTTAGTATTAGCATTTGAACTACAAATTTTACTACAAAATGTTGCGACTAAAAATTGTACATCTCATTTACAACTATGGCATTTCAAAAATAATGACGTTTCAAAACCCAAAAGTGTCCCTGGCCTAAAGGAGTTAAATTAGTTGAACATATACCATTTACCTTAACAAGAACAAGAGAATCTCAAACTTCATTTTCCGCCTTATTGTTGTTAGTTGTTGTAACTAATAAACAATTTAATGGAAGGAATAAAAAACACACATTCAAAGGGAAAGAAGAAAGCGATAAAGGGGAGGAAAAAAATGAAAGAAAGAAGTAGAAAAAGTAGAAGATGATAAGAACCTTTATGTAGTTAACATTACGGTAAAATACGATAATGGGTGATGCTAAGGATTTTTCACATGAAAAATTGGAGATTATTTAAGGTCTTAATATTTCAAGATAGAAAAGAAGAAATCACGAGGAGGCTAAATGATTTCATATTTTTAGTCCTTATAGATATTTATAAAAAAAATCAAAGTGAAATGTTTCTCAAATTCTCTAATGGTTATGTAGTCTCATCTTAAACAATTAATGACACTAGTCTTAAATCAATAAAGGGTCGACCCATCCTTCTATCCATAATAGAGAAATGCAAGAAGCCAATTGATTGATACGATTCTCCAAAGAATTTATTTAAGTTCACACACTTGTCCATTCCAATGGCAGTATAGTTATCAGATTATATTATTTCTACCTTAAAAACAAGTGAAGCAAACAAAAAAAACTGCCGCCTTGCAATAAGCCCAAGGGCCAGGTGCTCTCGCAGCTCTCTCTGTTGCAGTGCAGTTGCAGCTTTGTACGTAACTTATACTTTGTCCATTGCTATTGGAGCATTGTTCCCACTTCCAACTTCCAAGTTAAGTTACATCTTGATTGTAGAAGGATTCTCTTCCTGGCCAAGGCTGGTACAGTTTATCATTACCTACAAAACTGCATGCTTGGTAACATGATTTTAATTTATTTTTAAAAAACCAAAACAAAACAAAGTATATGCTGTGTAATGACTGCGGCAAGGCCACTTTACACCAAAAATAGCTGTATCTTGTTCTTGGATGAAAGCATTGTAAGGGGTAATAGTTCTTGAAACACGTGAGTTTTATGTAACTTGTGGTCCAAAGTTTTGGTGTAAATTAAGATTAAAAAGCACCACAACATACAGTAAAGTAATGACAATGATTTGAACAATGAAGTCCTAAAAAAATCAAATTACAAAAACCTTGATTTTCAAGAATTATTTTTATAACATAATTTTATTTTGCGTGCTAAGAATTTTGGAATGAGAGTTTTGGGTTGGATTAAAGAATAAGAAGTTTCATGAAGTTACTATTTTTAATGGATCCAAGTCCAAAGGAAATATGGCTCCACTTTTGTTTTGTACAATTCTAAATAAATTTTCATCCATGAAAAAGCATAGGCACTAAGCATAGGATGTAAAAAGGATAGGCACCTTGGTGTAAATCCAAAAGTTTGGCACCAAAGTTATTTATCTATGGAAACTATCCATTTATTTGACCTCCAACCTAATCCTTTTGGTGTAAACTAGCTTTTATCAAGTGTTGGATTCTAGGCGTTGAATCTCATTTGCACTATTACAATCTTATTTTAATACTTAATCTTTAAAGGACAATTTATATTTAGAGGATTTTTGACATTCTTGGATAGAACGTATTCTAGCCATGCCAACATATTCTAGAATTCATTCAACATTTTTGAAGCAAGACTTCATGCAAGATATAGACGCTTACTTATTCCATAAATTAAGACATTTTTTCACAAGGACTCATCAAGCTTTATATCTTGGCTAAAAATGAAATTTTTCTATTATCATCGATTTAGACAAAAGTTGCAATCTTTAAATATGTAGGTTTGCAAAATAAGTTTGTAGATTTCTTGTGAAATTTTGCATGATATAGCATAAATAATTTATTATGATATGATATGCAATGATTGGATGTAAATTAGTGAAACTCACCGACCTCCTTTACACATTAGTTGCTTGGTAGTAACTTCAAGCTTAAAACTTACTTTACTTGGGCTCACTACAACATTCATGACCATTTGAACTTGGTTAAACTTATTTTTGACGATCACTAAGTTTATATATAACGAACAAAATAATATCTACATAATTTTATGATAGTATAACACTATGAGAGTTATTTTGCCATATCCATTTGATTAGTTTTTTTATTTTTTTAAAGTAGTTATGGTTTGCTACCTAAGTATGAGATTTTGAGAGGTGAGATTTATGGTGGTGTGGAGCTAAAGAAAAGCACTAACATAGCTATGTGTAGTGAAATTAATAGTCGGATTCTTTAATTTAACTCTTTCATGATCTCTTCTTTTGGTTTGTATAAACAATATTGTGTAAAATTGGTTTTTGTTCTAACTCTTTAAAAGACTTGTCTACAAACATAATTGTAATTGTGGGTTTGGTTGTGTTAATAGAGACATATGAAGTCCTTAACCTCTCAATTTTCTTACTTTAGTAGCATTCAAGAGATGAGAAGATTTGTGAAAATACAAACTATTTTGTATTTGATATCATATAATATTTCTATACTTTATGGATTTCTCTATCACACACTTCTATGTTGCAAGTAGTGTATTGATTGAGAATTTTGTCTTGAAAGCATTAAGTAACTAAATTGGCTATATTATAGGTATCCAAAATTGCCTTTTTAGTAGAAATATTTACTTATCATAGAATATTTACCAAATCATACAATATTGTTGCTACAACAGCAACTGATAAATTGCCTTGCTTTGCGCAAAGGGTTTAGTCATTTTCACTAGGTGGTTTTCACTTAGATTTTATGATTTTTTGCTATTATTTTATCTTCAAATTTGAACAGTTGAAAATTTGAAATTTTAAGATGTTTTTAATTTATTTTATTGCATGTATTCTTAGAAAAATTCCTACTTAAAATACGAACTTATTAAAGTTCTAATATATATGAATTTTAGATGGGTTCTAATAAGTTTCAAAATGACAAAATAAAAGTTTTATGTTTGTTGAAATTTTTTATAGTCTACTTTGATCTTTTATAGTCTCATGTATGAAAAAAATCAACAATCCAATTTTGGTATATAAATAGTATATAAAAGTTTAATTAAAGATTTTATAGCTTGAATTATTTTAAAAATGCTTGAATTGAGATTTATGAAGAATAAAGTAAAAAATATTCACTTTTGGTAGTTATAGACTAAGTGCAACAAGAATCTTTAGAAGTTAAGTTTAAGATCAAATAGACAATACATAAAACAACCATTTTAACATCAATTTTTCAAGCATCCAACATGATTTTTTCAATGTATTTTTACATGTAGGCAAGGAATTATAGGAATTAAATTGCATTGAAAACGATTTTAGTAAATATTTTATTTTTTATTTTTTAAATTATATATTTTATCTAAAATATATTTAATTATAAAAATTCATGTCTTATTTCTCCTTTAGTTAAAAGCCGTTTTAACAAGGAAACCGCCCTTTCTACAGCATTAAGGTCTGTTTGTAATTTCTTCATTTTTTTAGATAATCTACAATATATATTTCCGTATACTTCTCAATCGATGTACTTTTTTATTTTATTTTATTAAAGTGTTTTTAAATTTAAATTTAGATTTTGCTTTGATTTCATTGTTTTATTGTAGAGTAAATTATTTGAAAGCTAATTATTCTTTAACAAAAAATGCCTATAAAGAATGATTGTTTGAATTTTTTGATTCCATGAATTTATAAAGGCTTATAGAAATGATTTTATACTCGCATTGTAGGCGCCAATAGTGATTTGCAGTGATTAATAAGCCATTGTATAATCTAATTATAATACAATATTCGATCACTTTTAAATTAAAGTTTAAGCCATATGAGAATATTTAGTCACTTTTTAATTCAATTTAAATCACATGAGTTGGAGTAAACTATACATGTAAAATTTTCTACAAATTATAATACTTCAACATTGTTATAGACTTTTCTTAGTAATAGATAATAACAATACACCTATTCTCAAATAATTTTATTTGTCTTTGATTCTTCATATGTTGTTAATTATTCATCTAAAGAATTAGATTTGATATGTTAAAAATTTGGAATAGAATCATAGTAAATTTCTCAATTTTAAATGCTTTTATTTATATTTATAAAAGTAAAATATATTTTTGGAAATTATATTTTATGGATAGTATTCAAGCACCATGATTATCATTTATACTTTAGTTTCTAAAATACTATAATTATTTGACAAAACTTAAATGTATAATAGTACTCCCTCTGTTTAACAAAGAAACCATGGTTTCCACAAAGTCTTTGTTTCACAAAGTAACTATGGTTTCATTATTACTAGGTAAGTATGCCATGAGGAATTCAAAGGAGGAAAATGCTAGGAATCCGCACTCAAGAAGGTGACAACATGTTTGGGAATTTCGAGGCTTTGTCTTAATGGCAACTGCTGCATTCTTATTTAATGAGGTTAAATGGCAGTTCCTGCATTTCATTATGACTTGATAAAACGAGGATCATGCCCGAGTCAGCCGACCTTTTACAGGATTCACCGGTGTCACTGTGCTCAATCTTGGCCCCAAATGGAAGCCACGGTTTCTTTTGGAAACAGAGGGAGTATGTGATTTCAATAGTTGCAAAGAAGTTTGATTCAAAAAGAAGTTGGAAAGCATCTTATCTATGTATGGATAAATTATTCAGAATAATATAACATTTAATTATTTTTTGATATAAATACATTTATCTTAATATGTGATTTTATTTTTATGACATATTAGGATCATAAGATGCATCCAAAACCACAAGATGTGAAAATTACAATCTTTGGAATGTGATTAGTTTTTTATTTTTTATTTTTTATTTATTTTTTTAATATATGGAAAGTTTTTAAATACTACAAATTTGAATTTTTTGAATTTTTTGAATTTTTTTTAGGGTTAATATTTCCCATAATTTGAAAAATGTTGATTGTGTCAAACATCTTTTGGATTGGTTCAAGATAATCAAATTTATAACATAATTCTAAAATATTAAAAATGCTAAATTTCTTATTTTGAAGCATAATTCATCCCAAATAGTACTACAATCCAAAATAGGTTGCACAAAGCTTTAGGAATCAAACTAAAGGTATGTTTGCACTTGACCTTAGAGGTGGTCTTAAAATGGGGTCTTACATCCTTAAAAAAATGTGTGTTTGCACCTAAGTTCTTTAGTAATTACCAATCTTACATTGATGTACACATGGTTCACTTTTAAGAATGGGTATTAGCTAACATTTAGGAGGACAAAAAATATTTGAGCAATAGTAGGCATTTGTTAAAGAAGCACCAAAATAGAAAATATTCTCTAGTTTTGAACACTAAAGAATGGTTTTAGCTAATGTGGCACTTGAGGGGCCATTATGTAACCCCCCTACTATTGCTAACACTTTTCCAGACCTCATTGATGACACCTTTTCTACAAAAAAGGTATTTCTTCCAAAATTGTGGGGAAATTCTAAATTTTTTCCAATTTTTAAATTATCTATTGTCTTTGCAAGGACCAAGTGCGAACAGGCCTTAAGAGTCATCAAAGAAAGTCTACATACATACTGCAATGCATTTTAATTTTGGTCCATATATGTGTTGATTGGATAGGATTTATAAATGTCTCAAGTGTCCACTATTTAATTTTAGAATATTCCTTTGCCTTTATTTAAATTGCTTGTGTGGGAATCTGAAATCTAAGGTAGAAGCACCTATTTCCAATAGCACCCCAAGAACCAACTTGTAGATGTCTCCAAAACCGCAAATTGGCTGTCAGACCACTCAATTCAAACTGACCAATCAAAACACTCAAAAAACTCAATGGAAATTAGTACCAACTAGGTGTGATAATGGAAAAGTCTACATATCGGTTTTGGGTCACGAAGTATTTTTGTGTTTAAAAATTTGTATCTTTTCAATATTGGGAAGAAAATTTTGAAAAAATTTGCATTCTATGAGAAACCTATTTTTCTACACATGAAAATTACACCCCAAAAATAACTCCAGAAAAAAGGGCTCAAAATCTTTGAGTTGTTGGTTATAGATGCTTCTACCCTAATAGGGCTTGTATTCAACACACCTTTTCATGTCAATCATCCTCATATATATAAGGTTTAATGATAACTCTAACGTCAAAATAGTACATATGTGAAGATATCAAACTAAGAATTTGTCTAAATCCCCCTATCAAGCGTGGCTTAGAACACACGCTCTAGAAGAGGAGTGAAGGAAGAAGGGTTGTTATTCCATATCCCTATTATTACATTTGAATGGAGCCCTATCTGAACTTAAGGGGCCTCAATTAGGTATTGTTTGGACATCATGTCCCAAATTTAGTAGAAACTAAAAAAATCCCATTAGAATTCAAAAAAGGGAGGCCTAGAAAAATAAATCCAATCAGCCTTCGGCCAAAGCCATCCTAAACCTTAGCATTTTAAAGAACAATTTCCTATGACTTGTCTTCAAAATCCAGGTGATGCCGTAGGTCAAATGCAAGTCGTCCTTGACGCCGTTGTGGCTGATAATCCACGAAGTTCTTCCACCCTCTGCAAACACAACGGTGAACAATGCACATTTGGTAGTTCTCAATATCGTCATCTTCAACCATTAACATTGCCGAGATGATGCCTTATGCCACATTTACCGGAATAGAAGGTAGGAAGCTCCGTCGGAATCTGAATCCCCAATCCACAATTAACCCGATTTCTTTGTCCATTCAAATTCGTTCCGGAATTGGGCTGCCGCAAACAAGGGGATATGACTCTCAGGATTGTGAGCCATAGCTGAAATGCGGTCAAGGTGTTGTGTTTCACCGAGTCGATCGCAAGCTTGGATGCGAAGTGGAAGATAATGCACGAGTTTCTAAAATGACTTTTGAGTTAAAGCAAGCATAGCATAGTATACCAATCCATTTGATGGGAGGCAGATGAAGATATGTTGTTGGACAAAAGAATTTGGAAAGCATCTTTTACTTCCATACCTTTGTCATGTGGCTTTGGATTAGGGGTAGATTGAACATACACTTAATTCAGATTGGTCTCTTCCGGAGACCGTAGTTTCTCTCTCTCTTGGAAAGCGTCCGACGTATCGACTCAAACATAGGTTGGCGGACGAAGGTATGATGTTGGTCAAATGGCCGGACAAGATATGACGATTAGGTGTACAAGGGAATGGGGCGTACTCGTGCGGGTGCGATGGGAGTAGACTCGTGCGGGCGCAATGGAAGACAACACGGGAACACAAATAAGTGCATTGGGGGATGCCGAACTGCGGACGAGAATAGGAGGGCATGGCGGACAAGAGTAGGAGGGCATGGCAGACGACAAAACATCAATTCGGCGGAACGCGGACAAGTGCTTGGACAATATAGTAGGTGTTTAAGATCGATGGTAGACAAATGTCTCAATGATGAGGGGCCTAATTTTCCGCGGTGGCGCGGACGACGCTGAAGTAGCGCGGACTATTGAAGGGTCCCATCCATTTTTTCGCGTGTCCAAGGACTCTTCTCGCAGACGTGGACATCTGCTGTTCGAGGTGCCACCGATCGGGAAATATAAATGTGAAAAGATGGCCGTAAATTTTTGGCAAGTCACGGTAACGATCACATAGGACGTCCGATTGTGGCGACAAGCCGTCGCGACGTTACGACATTATGACGCAACATGCCCACGTCACGACGAAATAGAAAACCCTGACGCTTGTTGGGTGAAAATAAAGAGACTCTCAAAATGGAAGTGTCATTTTCTATGAGTAATCCTAAAGTTTGGAAATCTAGTAACTGTCGCAGACAGCAACTCTAAGATGGAACAAATGACTAAATTGATGGCACACCTCAAAAGGAGATAAGAAACTAATCTTGAGGAAACGTCCAAAGAAAGGTCCTAGAGACCTTGGGAAGCATTGATAGGACCTAGGAAGGTCAAGCTGAAGCTTCCGGAAACAATTGGATCTGTATGGAACCTTTTGGAAGTTTATGGAAGCTTCTGGAAACTATCAGTACTACATAGAAGCTTGTGGAAGCTTCTAGAAACTACTAGGACTATATTGAAGCTTGTAGAAGCTTCTGGAAACAATTAGTGGAAAGATGTAGAACCTTCTAGAAGCTATCAACTAACAGCATCTATACACAATTAGCCATCGCTCTTTTAGAAAACTCTTGAGAAGCTTCCGTATCGCGGGGTCGGTATAGGTCTCGCGGTAAACCCGTGGGCTGTGCATGAAGTCCGGTATGGCACGTCCCTGACAGTAATTGATGGAGGTTATTAACCCTCAAAAAGACAATCTGCCGCATTTGGATTTTTTTAGAATTAGGGCATGTACATGTGAATTCAATTTAAAATAAGTTTTTTTAAATTTTTTTTGTGAATGTTTGCCGTAACAAGGACTTTGATGATTTTTTTTTTTTTTTTTCAATTAGACATTTCAAATTTATATATTTATGGTACCCGAAATGGAATTTTGTGTTCGGAAGGCAATTTGGATAGTGATGCCAAATACAGCGGTTACTTTTTAGATTCTTCCTATAAATACTTTATGCCATCATCTTTGAGATTTCCAAGAAAAAACTTCTTTCAAAGTTTCAGTAAAAAATGTTCATTCCACAATAGATCAAATTTTTCTGCCGTTCCGGACAATGTACCAAAAAAACTTCTTCTTTCCTTCATAAAAGTTAGAATTTTTTTTTTAGGTTTTTCCTTTTTCTCACTTAAAGAATGAACATTATTACTTTTTTATTTCTTTTACCAATGACCGTTTAGATTGGGACTTTATAAAATATTGGAATTTCTAGGAAAGACATATGAATTAGCACTCTTCTGTATTCAACTTAATAAAAATATTGTTTTCAACATGCTACACTTGTTGTTTTTGTATAATTAATTTTATACAATTAGCTATCTTAGTAGTTTTTGTCATGCACCAAAACCTCCAAAATCCATGATGAAAAAAACCTAAGAAAAAAAAAGTTAAAGTGTCTCAACCTATTCAAAAATTGTGTCAAAAAAGTTTGTTTTCAAAATTTCAATCCCTATAATCTTTTAATTTCTGCGGTCAATTATGATGAAATATTTTGAGATATGGTTGAAGATCTTAATGTTAGAATTGAAAAATATTGATGTTTTAGTCATTCATGCTTTTTACATTAAAAATGGTAGTTTTGGAGCGTTTTTTTGGTGAAACATAATCAAGGAACTTTATGGATCGAATGAATCAATTTTTATGTTTAAAAAATAAAGATTCCACTTCACATGGGAAAAAATTAAAAAATTAAAAAATTAAAAAATCTATAGAAATCATATACCTTAAGATACTTGCACTGCACCTAGGGAAGTGTGGTTGCTGACTCAAGCTCATGAGTCATCATCACTGAAATTCAATAATTCTCATTTCAACAGCACAACGCAGAGTCACCATTTAAGTGAAACTGAGTGAACATAGATTACGCGGCGAGAATAGGACTCTAACAAGGTTTCGGACTCCAGAGTCCGGAGGTCATCACAGATTACAACTAGGATATATCATATCCGGTATATATTTATTCGTACTTGTTGTGTGCTGAGGAGTCAGGACTCGACTGTAATTCTAGGCTCTGGTGAGGTTACATTACTGTACTGCACTAGTCCCCGTAAAGGGAGAGAACGTGGGGCATAGTTCTGGTGTGGTTGTGGCGTCAACGCCCAGCTCAGTGGCCAGTCAGTCTGGGTCCAGGCCCTGCACTGCCATGCACTTTGATTTAATCTTATTGTTTCTCTGTTGAGTCCTTTTGTCTGTACTGTCCTTCCTTCCCAACCAGACGCACCCAAACCAAACCATACCCCTCAGTCAGTAATAGTCCCTGCACTGGTCAATTCCTGCATTCATCACTTACATGCCGGTCAAACATTGAAAATGGTTAAACGACTGGGATAAGTGATTTAAGAAATTTTAATTATCTTGAGCTGATCAAGTGGTTCCGTCATATCATCATCCCAGCAGCGACTCAACCACTCGCCCAAAGTGATGAATAAGTCTATAAGGGCAGGATACTGTTCTCAAAGCCAATCGGAGGGCGAGAGGGGACCAATTGGAGGCCATTTGGGGCCACTTGCAGGAGAGTGGTACTTCAGAGTTCAGTTTCAGTTACAGCTCCCCTTTGGAATGACAACGATGCCCAGCAATCGCGTTTTCATGAGGACCACCATTGACACAACCGTCTCTACAGTGGCGCCTCAAGGTTATTGGTGGTACTGCTCCTCACCAGTGTCGTGAGGCCGTTCGTGAGGAACGCTTTTGTGGGATATAAGTTATTGCTTCTCCTCAGCGCCGACGTGAAAGTCATTCATCTCAATGGTGGCCGGCAGAGATTGACATACCTTTACAATTTTACGTCTGTTTGGAGGGTGAATGATCATTTAACTCTGCAAGTGCCGAGGAGATATGGAGGAAGTATCAAGCAATACACGAAAGGAATTATACTTTGCAGAGATGACTGACTGACTGACTCATCAGCTGTGTCACATCGTAATTGATTTTCTTCTGCAGTTGGGAATAATTTTGTCGATATAAATGCTGAAAGACTGGATAGACTATGACATGTGTACAATTAGAAATTTCAGTGTGTTGAACAACACTGCCTGAACCGGCACTTTCAATGTTAATGTACATAAGTAACAAAGATGAATAGGAGGAAACCAACCATCAGTATTCACTTCAAACAGAAAACATTGAATAGCCTGGTGTTGACGTTTCTATGATCCCTGGTTGAGTGCAGTTTGTAGTTAGTGACCCTCCTTGCATATTCATCAATCATGGTCTCCAATCTTGGGGTGGTACATGAATCACACGAATCATTTATCTTCACAACTGAAGTCTAAATCAGCATGAAGGCCGAAATTCTGCCAATTCAGGCAATTTTTGTTTGACCACAGGAATTGATCAATGTATATGTAACTTGACGATGAATCTGTGCGGCCAGCTCTGGGTCACTGACAGTAAAGTCATTAACCAATTAACGCCTGCTCCAGAAGGTTTCTTTGGGCGGGTCAGTGAATTTCGGTAATTTCTAAGACCAGTCAAGTCAAGGTTCCAAACTGCGGAGTACAGTGTTAAGCCCCATCTTTAACAATATAAAGTCACCTCCTAAGTGTTCACATCTCTGAGCAAGGTCAGAGTACCACAGTTTCAGACAGTGAACGCTGTCGTTGATGCCGAAGGCTGTGGCACAAAGAGCACTCGCACGACTCATTCAACAATTTGGGTTGCAATCGATATCAACCCACTGCTTCAGGAATGAGACAGCAAAGATCAGCTCTGAATCCTTCACTTGACCTGTGGTTCCACTGAGCACCCTGGTAAGCGATTAAACAAATGCACCGGTAGACGTCGTCTGGGCCACCACAACCAACAGTGTAACGTCGTGCTTTGTGCACTATGTTATCTTTTGGGGCACGCTATTTGAGTGGAAGATGATAGTGTACTAGCACTCAAGAGATGATTCAGGCTTGAAACAAATCCCGTGGCCGTTAGCACTGGTGAAGCAGGAAAATAGAACTTACACACGCACCTCCGCTTCAGGCCGACCTATATCTACAAGCACGACCTGATATTGAACAGTTGTACTATCACAACAGTTTCAGATAAACAAGCTCCTGCTTGCAAGCTCAATGTTTTCCTTAATCACATCCTGAACTTCACAGATTGAAATTCCACCTGTCCAGCTCCCAGAAATGGTGTTTGAGGTTCCATGGAATTGTACGAAACAAAATGTGAAGTACGTCACTGAAGAAACCAGTGGAAACCGGAGCAGTGTCTCACGTCTCATAAAATTTTCCAAATAAGGAAATTCGCGCCTGTGGTGTTTTGATACTCTTCTTTGCTAGTGATGCACGAATTCAGAGCACATCACACCATCCAGTAGAACAGTATAACTCAACAGTTGCCGTAACTGCCATGTTCTTGCAGAAAATGGCGCATTTCGACTTTTCTACGTTTACCTGCGCTGCTCTCCAGTGCGATGATCGGCGCAAAGTCTCGATGCAGCGGTGACATGGATAGCATTTCATGCTTTAAAAAATAAAATGTAAAACATTATTTACCTTCCTCCGTAAAACAGGTAACATGAAATGTTCTGTCCAAGGATGGAACAAATTGTCTAAGTTTAAGTGGTGAATAGGGCCTATGTTCTGAACAGTTGAAAGTTGAACATACGCACCGTCCCATTCAATAAAAAATAAAATAAAAAACTGAACATATATTTATAGAAGTTCAGATACTGTAATATCTCAAAATACTAAAATTTGACCTGCATCATTATGTTCCTGGACTCTTGGGGTACCCAAGACCGAGGTTCAGGAGGTGAATATGGCAATGTCTAGGCTGGTGTGCTGTTCCAACGTAGAAATAAGAAGAGTAACTCAAAATTGGTCAAGATGACCAGCGTAAATCAAGATTACGGTGGGGGTGTTCGTAAATAGTGCTATTGTGATGAAGATAGTGCACATGAAAAATAAACTTTACATTATTTTAGAAATAACTTAGTTGAGAAGTTAAATTTTGTTACATGATAAAATTTACAACTTTTGAGTGTCATGACCTAAACTAAATCTTCAACTTCAATGTTGATGGTTAAAGTTTTCAAACGTTATGGTATCAGTAAGTCATGATGACCATGTAACAATCTACATTGAATAGGGTATCTAAATTGTCATGAAAATATATTTTGACATTTTATATTATATAAATATTTACCAAATTCAAAATATCCAAACATAAGATTTTTTTTAGATGAGGCAACCCAATTCTTTAAACAGATTAAATAATCTATTTAATGCATCTTATAAAGAATATTGTCTTGAGTCACCATTATTACCTCATAAGTGCTGAACAAAAACAATAAATATTTAGTCAAAACATGTGATGTTGTTCATAACGTGATGCAAAATAAACATAATTTGTATCCCTAAAATTTCACATTTGAAATAGTCGTAATTATAACTTTGTAGATCTAAAGATCTTGATATTTTCTACAAGATATTTCTTTGTTCTCAAAGACAATTAAAACTAGTTTCATCTTGAATTGAGAGACCCCAAGTTTTCACCATGAACTTCACAAAGATTTACCTTTATACACTTTCTCTTTAAACAATGGTTTGATAAGCGTTTGATATGTGAATGCTAATATTTTAGATTGTTTGACCCTTTGGGGAGTGCTCTTTTAAGGCTTGAATGTATAATTTTAACTTGTTCTCGAAAGAAAATGATCTAGCCTTGTGAATTTGGAACACCATACTTAAATTCAAGCCTCACCATAGGGAAGCGGTAGGCTTGGTACAATTTCCTTACACATCCTAGATTTCTACCTTGTATTTCCATTTCAATTAACACACAATCCAGCCAGTTCAAGGGTTTCAAAGGAAATTGGAGGGAAAGAAGAACCTGCATTCCGCAAATGTCTGGTGATATCTGGTGAAGCTTTGTATACCAACCATTCATTGATCTACCTGAAAAGATCATAAAATTGCAATATATTGTACATCATTGAGCACAGGTGCTTGTGTTCATAAATCGCAAGCAGGAGAGTGCACATGACTGGCAAAAATGATCTTTCCAATCAAGAAATGATAATAAGGTACACAGAAAGGCCAGATTTTATAGATGACAACTATCAGTTCCCCTGTGAAAGTTACATGTGAAATATGAACATGATGACGTTCACACCATGCACTACATTGTTATAATCCAAAGTGTGTAATCACTTCAGAGGTAGATTTATATGCTTGTAGCCTTCTAGAGACTCGTGGGTAAAGTCCTAATACCCAATGTTTGGTCAAGAGTCCAAGTGTTCAAACATCTGACTAGTAACAGCATCCCAGACTGTCATCCTGGCTAAAAAGTTATTGCATTGGCCTGAGATTGGTGCCTTAATTACCTCTTGATCCTGTGAATACTGGACAGAGCCTCAGAGCCTCCCTGCAGAGATTAAACTTTTCTTGAAAAAAAAAAAAAAAAAAAAAAAAAAAAAAAAAAAAAAAACTTTTCTTGTTCACATTTTTGGTGTGGATGCAAATTTCAAGCTTCAGTGTTTCATGTTAGAACTTATATTCCTAAAGATTTTCATTAGATGTCAAGGAACTTACTGGAGTACAAATCACAATCTTAACTTTTAACTTTTAGACAGAGTACAGTAACTTCAATGGAGTTTCATGGACTTAATAGTCGATTCAGTCGAGGCACCATAACAGCCTCAGTAAAATGATCATGCACTCTTTGAATGATAACCTTGTTTCGTAAAGCCTGCTTGGTAACTTGATCCACATTCTGTTTGGAAATCTAATTAGCATATTTTGCTCTGGTTTGACTACATCTCAAGTTGCGGCTTATCTTCCATTTGGCATATACTACCTTGATTGTGAGACAATAATCTAAAAGAAGCAAGATGCCAATGGAATTTTATAATGTTTCACTTCTCGATGTTTGAATCTTAAATTCGATTGAACAAAGAAAGTATCTCACTAGTAAGTCCAGCTTAACCAGGTCGGTTTCTGCATGCATCGCTTCATATTAAGCTAATTTGAAGAAAGTTACTGAATAGAAGTTACGATGCTGGACTTTCATTAACGTACATAAAATACATCTGGGGAAAGTGAGGGGGGAAAAAAAAAAAAAAAAAAACCCACAAGCACGTGGGTCAACGTAAGTGCACTGTAAATATTACTCTGGCCACCAAAGAGAATCTTGTCGAAGGGGGAAGGAGTTTTCTAAAGTTGGACTCATAGTTTCAGGAACAAGAAAATTGTGTGCATCAAATGGGTCTGGAGACATCACCATTGGCCTCAGTCAGTGCACATTCACCTAGATGTTCACATATTCGTCTTACAGCTCCTGCCACTTGAACTGACTACAACAGCTACAAGTTTACCAAACTTCAATTGCAGTTATACAATACGTCAAAATGTGGGCCATACGTACATGGGGAACAATGAGGTTCTTAGGGTCATGCAAGGCTACCAAAAAAAGATATAAAATATAATCCCCCAGTTTAAACTCCACCGGCTGATATTGAAAATAGTGAAATGAACCTGTCGTTCTTATGTTTCAATTATCATATCGATGGAAGTCAATTGTCTCGTAAATAATAATACCAGCAGATAAAATTCAATTTATTTTTTCCCGGTTTGAAAGAAAATACTCCATTGTCTCTATGGAAACAAAGTTGGGTTAATTTTGATGAAATATATCATAATTAATAAGAGTATGTTGAACTCTTTTGTTGGATTCAGTATTTTGTACAGTTGGCATGGCAGCAAAAAACATGATCACACGGCAGCCAAACTAGAAGAATTTGTAATCGCACAAGTCCCACTAGAATAGAAGTACCCAAAGGGGATAGGCACCCCATGCTCAAATTATAGGCTAACCAACTGCTAGCTCTATGATCTATCTAGATTTAATGCAATTCCTTGGATTTTTTTTAATGAATCAATCAGCTTCTTGCACTATTATCTATACGAGATGATTTCATGAATTATCACGTGTTCATGGTTTAGGAATTATATATGACTAAGTTACTAGTATGAATCCACTTTTTAGCTTTTTATTTTGTAGAATTTTAACTTTGAAATTCGAAAAAACGATGAAAAGTGTGCATTCTTTAAATCCTTATTTCCTCATAAGAGAAAATTTCTTCATGCTACTAATCCAACTCCTACTATGCAAATCGCTTTTACTCATAGATTATTGGTTTCTTCAATCTTAATGAGTTTCACTTGAAGTCTTGCCCATGAAGGTGTTAACATTTCCAAAAGCAAAAACGCCAAGCTGCTTTCGATTCCAATCAAATTAGTCTTGCAATGAAACTTTTACTGCAAGTTGCAAACAGGGTGTTCCAGATCTCATGGTAATAAGTGAGGGATCAAAGGAGTGCCAGAGCTTGCAGCTTGAAATAGACACAATGAGGGCGGGATTATGGTAGTGACACAGTGAGATGGGGGAGGAGAATTAGAAAATTGGGGTTAATTAGAAAGAGGAGAAATAAAAATGAGTAAAAAATTCCTCCCGCTACTTACCACTTGCACCAGATCCCGGCCAATGGCATCATCAGTTGGGGTGCTCCGCCCACTTGTGGTAAAGAGCGGACAAGACCATCCTCACAGCCAACTTTCCTAAGCAAAGCGCATCATGTATTGCCGGATGTGGTGATCTTCTCTCTTTACCCGGACAAGGCAACTTCACTCCAGATTCGTACACCGGATCATCGCCACAGCTGAAATTCTCTCTCTATCGGTGCTAAGTGGGTTGGCAGCTGCAGTGCACAAGAGCATCAAGGTGGGTTACGTTACTTCCAGATCTAGTAACCAGTCGATACAGGAATGCTCAGCTGGTGGATTATTTTCTTTACCTCAAACCGTCACTGGGCTGGGTGGGCGGGGTAGTATATCCAGTGTGGACGTTGCGCCTGCGAGACACACTTGTGACTTTTCATCTTCCCGGATCGGAGCTCCAGGGTATGCCGCACGGTAGTATCCAACAAGGAGCTTACAGTGGAGGCGATGGCGCTAGTGGGCCGCGCCTCTGACGTTGTCGGAAGCTCTTATTTTTGACGTGTCGAGCGCCCATCGGATTATCAGTGTCCTCATTTCACGGAAGGAAGTAAGACTCTGAAGGACTAGACTCCGAGCTAGCAGTGAGGAATCTGTTTTGAGCCGGCGTTTGATGATAAGTAGGGTTTCGTTTGTTTTGTTCTCCTCGAGTTGGGGATGGGGCTGAATCTATTGCAGCCGACACTTGAGCCTCTCTAGTATTAGTCTGCAGTACTGTGTACTGGTTTGATGGACGACGCTGGTCCTTCTGTTTGTGCGGACACTGCTCGGTAGGAGCCACAGATCTAGTCCGACCAGGAGAGGGTTTGCATTGAAGAGGTAAGAGTGAGCCGGAGTTGTTGCAGCGTGAACCTCCCTGTGCATGGGATGAACTTGTTGTGGTCATTGTTAGAAGCAGTGCATGTGGATCCCGTTTTGGAAATAGGAGTTTGTCACGTCAGCTTGTGACTGTTTCTACGAGCTGGTAGGCTCTCGCCGAGTGGTCATCAAGTAGAAGTCGACTCAGTCCAGTAGTTTTGATGCATTTCACGTACCTAGTTCAGGTTAGAGACACATTTGAGGCTTGGATGGCCACCGTAGCATTCGAAAATTAGCAAGAGATTCCTGAGAAGGAACAGGCGCTCTCTTACCCGTGCAAGGACACTGAAACCGTGTTAATGCATGGTTCAGAGTTTGGATGAGCCGCCGGCCTGATTAGTGTGATCGCTCCCGAGTACAAGTTGCAGGTTCACCCCAGCTGCACTATCATTGATACACAGAAACGTTAACATTGAGTGCGTGGGATGGCCGAAGAGTCTTGATCTACCTTCCCATTTCAAATCTACATAGTTTTGGCTCGAGAGTTTAACGGGCAAGCCTGGGGTGCATCGTCTCCCCCATTCCAAGTAATGCAACGCGCTTGTAGACTAAGGGGTTGTTAAAGGATGGGATAGCCGTCATCTTACATGAAGTTCGACGACTGAGCTTTATTCGTAGTTTGAGCAAAAAGAGCCATATTCCCTCAATTGGTAAATCTCCGTTCCGTACGCAGTACAGTTTCAGACAGCCATCTGAGACGCGAATCCTTATTTTTCTTTTCAATGGGTTTGGGACCTGTGGGTAACAACTTGGACACTCTGAAACATGCCATGTAATCGTCTGACCAGTTCATGGACCATCCATTGGTAGAAATCGGTTCTGGAGCTCGATTGATTTGAAATTGTGCACTAGCAGGATGTTCAGCTCTGCGACTGACGGTGTGAACTTTCGTCTTGCAGGTGCCTGATCTTTGCACTTTGAAAGATTTGCTCTCCTATCTGAGCATTTTCGACAACTTTATGAAGTAAGCGATACACGGTCTCTTTTTGTCGTTCCAGTTCTTGTCACTGGTGGATTCTACGGAACCGAGTTTACGTTATCAAAAATCCGAATCGGTCAGTGGTGATCAAGTGGGCATTGAAGTGGCGATGTCATGAGTATGCATGCATCAAAACATGAGACTAATCTGAGGTAACTTTTCTAGCATGTGCTCTACTTGAACTGGTCGTATCCAATACTACTTGCAAATCTGCATCAGCCCATTGCAACGGGGTTTCGGCGACCGCATGTGCCAAGTCGTCCCTGCATTTCACTTCAAGTTATAATTCTGTCCATGCCAATTTTTCGTGATTGCCACTTGGCTCCAATCCAGCTCTGAGCGCGTACATTTTCATTCTGGACTACACATCTAGCTGCGTAGAAGATGGCTTAGTCACCAACTACACGCAACCCGAAATTCGAATCAGATCGTCGAAATTCAGTTTTTCCCGATTATTCCAGTCCGTCGCAGGATGCCAGGATCCCAGCTAATTGCACTGTAGTGCATATTCTGTTATCTATGGTCCATTTTGGTACTTGGTTCCACCGAGAAGAAAGGGTCGTAAATGTATCCCCGAGTAGATCCAACTTGTTCATTCTCACACTCATTTGTGCCGACACCTGTAAATATATCCTAACGTTTTTACTATGTGCTTGAATTATTCCAGGTTTCTGGAAAATCAATCGGCAGGCGTTGCTTCATTGGATGCAGTGGAGGATATCGTCTAATCGACATCCAGCACCCTTCTCAAGTCCTCCATGGTGTATCTCAATTCTGCTGTAGAAGAGATTCCCCGCTGACATTACCAGTTCGCATTGATGACTTCTGACTTCCGCAACACCGAGTTCCGCAACCTTCTCAACCCCACGGGTGCTCCAGGCATCCACCCGGGGAATTACATCCCCAGACCAGGGGAGACTTCCTTCAACATCCGGGAGGATCACAGCTTCAATATTAGTGCTTTGCACAGGCCGGATTCAAAGCCCGCCAACATTCGAGAGAACGACTTCGCCAGCCGGATGCAGTCACTCTTGAGTGGCGAAGTGGCCCTCGCCAATCATCTCGACCATGGCGCGGGGCCATCGTCCCTCGTGATGAGCTCCCCGGGCCTCGTTCCTAATGGCTCAGTCTCCCCCGGCATGCAGGTGGACGCGCAGCACGATCAAAACTCCAGGGCGCCAAGCCGCTACGAGGCGCAGAAGCGGCGCGACTGGAACACATTCGGCCAGTATCTTCGCAACCACCGCCCGCCCTTAGCTCTGGCGAGGTGCACCGGAGTGCACGTTCTGGAGTTCGTGCGCTACCTGGACCAGTTTGGGAAGACAAAGGTGCACGTCCAATCGTGCCCATTTTTCGGACTGCCACATCCGCCCCACCCGTGCCCCTGCCCTCTTCGTCAAGCCTGGGGGTCCCTAGACGCTCTGATTGGGAGACTGCGGGCGGCGTTTGAGGAGAATGGAGGAAAGCCCGAGAGCAATCCGTTTGGAGCGAGGCAGGTGCGTCTATACTTGCGAGAGGTGCGCGAGATGCAGGCGAAGGCGAGAGGAATAGCGTACGAGAAGAAGAAACGCAAGCGGATGCCACCCAACTCAGAAGGAGCATCAAATACTGGGTTAAACGGCGTGAACGAGATGAACATGAGTGGCATGAGCAATGGGAACGTCCATACGCTTCCGGGGCAGCAGCAGCAGTAACAACCTAGGAGGAATTGATGGAAGTGTTCGGATATGGGGTCATGTTTGGGACCTCCACAGTTTTGGCCTAAATGATCGATCGAAACAGACACTGTACAGACAGAGTATTTCATGTTCGGCATCACTGAAGGGCTGGTCTCCCTCTACAAAATGTGATTATGTTTTGTCACAAATACAACGAGAACGATGGTAATCTAAATGAAAGGCAGATTCTTCTATGTATATAGATCCAGCTCTTCCATCTCCTCCCTTGATCAGAGTCTGTAGATATTCCTTTATACTCTTCTCCACCGCTTCTAGTCTAGTGCAATCTGGGCAGGATCTTCCAGTCACTCACATATTAGCTGAGAGTTCGTTCGTGTCGACGTCTGTACAGATTAGGTATAGCTGTAGATCGAACTATTTCGACTAGGTCTCTGTCATATTATCTCTGGAATTCCTTTGCTGTAGTCACCACCCTATTCATCTTCATCAGTTAGCAAATAATTGCGGCATTCTGCATTTAACTTTTCCAGTCATTCCTTTCGTTTCTGAGGTGCTTGTTTCTGAAATGAGTAAGTTTTGTAATCTTAGGAGTTAGGTTGGATTGGTTTTAGCTGTTAGGTTGTATTTAGGGTCGCATAACCTTCCTTTGCTGCACCTGTTAGACCCGTCAAGTTTACATATTTAAGTTGACAAGAAACGAAATCTGTTATATTATCTCGGGAAGGATTTTCTCTAGATTCGTAGCCGCTTAGTGTGCTGAATGAACGGATACCACTGGTATATCAAAGTGAAGTGTTTGTGGACCTGGGGCTTCATTTCATCGTTTATTCATGATCATACATTTTTCTGAGTTCTTAATATATTATGGTTCAGTGAGTGTTTGTGCACCTCTGCCTGATTAATACCGTGGTGTTGTTATTTTCGTTATCATGCGTGCAGTAGTCAATACTTATTTCAGTTTCTTAATTCGGTCATATGTCCTTCCTTTACCGACCCGTTTGTAGCTATGGCTGCGTTGTCCTCATGTTGACGTCAAATATCCGCATCTTTTAGGAGTCTCCAGTTCAGGTCATCATGTTGCTGGTCTCAGCACATTTCAGACTTCAGATTGATACCGTGACGTACCTGATGTTTCCAGCAATGATCTCTTCAAAATTACGTAGCCAGGGGAGGCCTTAAAGACCACCATTTCTTAATTTGTGCAGTATATTAGTTAAGTACAGTGCAGTGAAATCCATCTGACTATCGACGATGCTGAGCATCACTGGTAACCCGCTGAGGTTTATTCCTTAACCTTGACTTCTTATCAAACTCTCTGCTCCACCACCTTGCGTACAGATGGAGTGCCTTTTAACTTTCCCACCAATCGAGGCAAGTTCTCGGACGTCATCCACAGAAACCACTTCTGAAGTCCCATTCCTGTAAATAAAAGTCGTTCAACTATGAGGAATTGCGAAGGGCCTGCGCGCCGAAATTCATCTTCATCGGACGTCATGTTAGTACTGGACAAAGAGCTGATTGTACCGCGCTCACCAAGCTGGACAACGTTGTGACCAGAATTTTATTCAGAGATGCATGTGCACCTCGACCAGTAACTTGGGCAAAATCCTTTTTCGTCTGGTGAAGTTCAGTAGTACATTCGAAATCCACCCTTGCTGCAGTGGGAATCATCAAAATGAGAGTACAGTTGTACAAGCAGCCTTGGGATTAGCTGAAGTCATAAAATGTAATTCCCTATCTAGCTTTTCCCACAGACTTGGGTGATCCGCCGCCCTATATACAGTGCCTGTCCGAAGCATATAAACACCCTCCTGCTGCGCTCATGGCTTCGTGCGCTGTAACCAGGATCATGGATGCGTGCATGCTCGAGTTGTACTCTACAGTCCTGTGTCTCACTGTTTGCAGCTTCTCCCGAATGAGATCCTCGGCGCTAATTGCACTAAGTCATTTACCAAATTAGATCTGCTACTGAATTGAGTTGCAGCATAGCTGCCGCTACACCACTTAGTCACTTCATTCTTACTGATAATGATTAGTGACAAATGACGGGACTCTCAAAAACCATCACTCACAAGTCTTTTGGCGCAATGTAACTGTTTCAGACTTTCAGTACAAGGTCTCTTTGCGAGCGAACCTTTCAATGTGGCACTAGTGGAACTACTGTCCCTTTTCATTAACTATTTTGAGGATTTTACACAATGTTGAGTAGAGTTGGTCACACAAAACAAGAAAAAGTTGAGCGCTTTTCCGTACTCTCGTGAATGAGAAGCAACACTTTTCAAATAAAAAATGACGGATTTTCTAGTAGTGAGGAGAATTTTGGGTGCAGGTGATAATTTGTGAAGCTGTGATACTCTGTGAATATTGAAGATGATTCGAGAATTTTTTGTTGTACTTAGAGTTATCCTTGAAGTCACCTTGGGTTTTCTTAAAGATACCATGTGCTTTGCTTTATTGTACTATTATTTTCATTCCATATAATTAGGATGTATGGAAAGATTTATGGTCTTTACAATATTTGGTGCAAAAACAACTCGTGGTTTCTAATTTGAAAGAAAACTAGTTTTTTTGAGATTCTATTCTTAAACTAGTATATTTGTTTGCTTTTTAGAGTGAACAAATAAGGTTGTGTTTAATAAATAAGTATGATCTTTAAATTAAATATAAGATGATTTTACAAATAACTCTAACATTAGTCATCAAAATTAACAAGTACAAAGATGGACAATAGAAAATAAATATGCCTTGGCTAATATACTATGAAATATTCATTTGTACTTTTAAGGTTTTCAATGAATGGAGAAGTTGAATGTATTATAAAATCTTTAGCTCAAAAAATGTGTTTTTTACCTCTAAAAAGTTATTAAAAAATAGTGTTGCAAATTGTTTAAATTTTTTTTTAGAAATCAAAAGCAACTTAAAAATAACGCTTTGTACATACTAACATCATACTGTATGTATACAATATTTTTGATAGAAATTGATTGAAGAATACTAGAATCATTACAGATTATTTGTTAATCAACCAGCGAAGCAATCTTGTGAGCAACGAGCAGCGAGCAGGAAATCTAAAATTGGTCTAAATTTTTGAAAAAAAGTTGACTTTTTTCAGAATTTGTGTTTTTTTTTTTTTTTTTTTGGTTTTTTTTACGGGCAGTCAGAAATGATTATATTTAGTAAAGTACCTATTACCGTGGATTCCATGAATAACCACAAATAGTACATATAAATACAAAAAACAAAGGTTTTACTCTTTAAAAACAAAAAAATATGGATTCACGATGATATATACTTAACGATTTCCAGCCTCGTTAAGGGGTATCTCGGATCCGAGGGACTCCACATTTGCATTTGGTAGGTGTCTCTCGGATCCGAGATACCCTTTGACGAGGCGGAAAATTACAAATTGTTTTACCAAAAAAAAAAAAAAAAAAAAAACTCAAAATTTAAAATAAATAAATTATTATTGGCTCTTTAGGACTATGCTTGTAGATCATCTGTGCAAAATAAATAACTAAAGTATAAGAAAGTAGTAGAATCTTTATTCTTCGCAGTTCAAATCAAATACAAATCCATTTCAAATCAAGGCACTGCTGGGATATTGTTAACATAGATGTTCACTTCTGAAGGGTAAATGCATGCTACACTGCGCCCATACGTTCGAGAACGCGCATAACTTCATTGTAGCTATAGCTAGGAGCATGCATGAAGGAGTCCTCCTTAGGATCCATCTTGCACATGTATCGAAGAATATAGTATACATGTTTGCAATATTTCCATTGCTTTGCCTTTCCAAGAGTCTCCGAAATCATCTTCACAAAATCTGGGCAAGTGCATTCGGGGAAGCTCGCAATAGTGATGCGGTACATCTTGTTCCCTCCTGTGTTTAGAGTTACCACGCATCCATAACCTGGATAAGGAATAGTGGTTACTCCTGTAACACCACAGTAGTCCATGAGAGCGGCACTTTCCCACTTGTTTCTGTGATCTACAGTGGGTACGTCAGGATTCCTTCGAATGGAATGATTATTGCGCAGCGTAGGATGCGCATCTGGGTTTGCCGGTTCCTTGAAATGGGACCTGGGAAGTGGCCACTTTGAAGCTCCTTGGAATTGACGCCTTGGGGACAATTCACCTCGCTGCTGCAATTGAAATCCAGCCTCCTCAAGATCTAGAACTTCCTGACGAGTTAGATTAGTTCCAATTTTCACAGGCCACACCATAGGGATGCTCGGCCAATCCATAACCCAATTCTTGGGCCCCCCCTTCACGCAACGGTTGATGTCATCGGGGCAGAACCAAAACTCTGCAGGAACAACACGTTTGGTGTGATAGTCTTTCTTCCTCCCTGAATACGTAGGCGCAGGTGTTCCCTTTGCTCCCCTCGATATCTTTGCATCGCATTTTTTCCTCGTCTGGGCTTGTAGGGCTTGACATTTTCGTGCTGACCGATTCGAAAGGCGAGCAATGTGCCACGTGTTAGGATCACAGTCTGTTTCCTCTACAGACGTGGTATGCTGGACACCGCACGTTGGATCCGAAAGTGCTTCCTCAATCCTCGCTCTTCTTGACCTGGTCCCCATCGCAGGTATTGAATAATTCACCTTATCTGAGCGATGTGAGTCGTGAGCTGATCCTGGGGGGAGATCAAGCTTCCGCTTCAATGAGCCAAAGATCTCGGCGCCCTCTAGTCCTTTCTCTTTCGTTAGCACATCGTCCGCTTCAGGATAGGCCTTCATTGCTTCAGCAATCATGACAGGGTCCAAGCTCCGTTGTGCTTGACGAAGTCGGAGCTCTGCTTTATCAGGTCCTTTGCCCCCTCGCCCCCCCTTCAGATACTTCCTGTACTGCGTGATTTGCATGAAGGCGCGCATCATATCATCCACTATGGCGTCGTATAGGCAGTTCCTAGTGTTACCAGATTGTTGAAGCCACTTGTTGTGTATTGTCTCCGCTAGGTTGCAAGAAGGCATGTCTGCTCGTTCATCAAGCGATAGATTCTGATAGAGAAAAAGAGAATTGTTTCAGTGAATAGAAGAATTTCATACAAGACTTGCACAGGGGCCAAGGTTTAAGGTTAGTTACTTACCAACTGCATTGCTCCACCCCATTGCCTGTAGCGGTAGTGCCAGAAGACCATTCAGTCATTGAGAGCTCGTAACGCAGCGTCCGAGGTGACACACCCTCCAGATTGCCACCATCCTCTGATGACGTTGTACATGTCCTCTGCCTCCTCCTGGGTCTTAGTGTCCTTCCATTGCTTGCACAGGGATCTCATTTGCTCTTGATACTCCGGCTTGATGTGGGCTATGGTCACCCGCTCAAGGCACTTGGTCCAGTGAAAAAGACAAGTTCGTTCCCGACCTTCCATCTTGTCATTCACGTTTCCGTTGCCGTACACCTTCCGCACAGCATGCCAGTTCGCGCCTGCACTGTCCGCCATGAATCCTTTGAAGTTCGGCTTCGGATGTCCATTGTCCTCCATCACACTGTTCAGGTTCTCCCAGAACAAGGTCTGGGCAGTGGCGTCCTCAGACTGCATATCACATAGAGCTATGGTCATGACTCTGCAGTATCTACTATCATATACATGGCATGCCATGGTGCTCCAGTCCTTCACTCGTCTGACATGGTCGAACATGATCCACGAATCTTGAAGGTCTCCCCCGGGCTGCATGCGCTTCACTAGGTCCGTACCACTGCCTGGCATATCCACTGACA
Source organism: Ceratodon purpureus (assembly GCA_014871385.1). NCBI lineage: Eukaryota > Viridiplantae > Streptophyta > Bryopsida > Pseudoditrichales > Ditrichaceae > Ceratodon > Ceratodon purpureus. The sequence goes on along the minus strand of CM026433.1, from coordinate 4,867,644 downwards.
TTTTGAAGATGAACACCTTCCCTTTCGTCTGGCCTGGAAAGCGGTTTTCGTGGATGAATTTGAAGGCGTTGTACTCCTTCAATCGCATGATGTTATCGACTAGACCATTGTCCTGGCGTAGGAATTTCTTCGTACCTGCAACAAAGTGCCGAATGTTTGCATCCGACATGGTCTCAAACTTGTCCATCACCTGAGCCATGGGTGAACCACGAAGGTGATTCTGCCCTGGAGTCACTCGAATGAGGTAGTCCGCCAGAAATATCTTGCTCGCTCCCAAAACGATGGCAGAGTTCTTCGCATTCGGAGTACGGAGGACTTGCTCGCCTATGCACTCGTACATGAGATCCAAGGTCTCAAGGCAGGTACCATCCGAAACTGGATGTTTATGATGCCCGAGATGGATGGCGGCCCGAGTCATGTCTGGATCTTTGCTGGTGACATGGAAGATCCTCGCAGCACATAATTCTAAACAGACAGGGGGAGTATGGCAGATTTTGCAAACAAGAGTTGAGTTAGGGGGATGCTTCTCTCCTACTAAAATCTGACTTGGGGTAAGCCCAGCCCACTGAGTGGAATTCACCTTCCCTGAATTCCTATCTATATAATCACAGTTCAAGTTCGGGCACTGAAGATGTCCCGTACAGTTGGACTTACGAAACTTTAAGCCAAAGTCATTCTTAACATTCGTGGTCATAGTCTTACACCACGCGTGCTCGTCGTATTGTTTCCCCATACCATCCAACTCTCCACTGAATGTCGTGGGGATGTTCTCAGGGAGAGGAGGCAACTCGAAGATCTTGTCACCATCATAGGTTGCGGGAAGGTACTTCACTTCTACATGCTCGAGGCTAGCAAAATCAATAGACAAAATATCTGACCTGCAGCCCCTCCTTCCAGCAGTCTTCTTGATGGCCTCCAAGATGCTACGCGGCTTCCGTGAAGTTGGATGAACAGGGGGACGGCCAGCGGAAACTGATGGCGAACGTAGGTGAGTCCTGCCCGACAGTGAGCGAGTGGACCCAACAGAGGTCCGTCGTTGAAAAGGATTCGCACAAGTATCTGCTAGACGGATATCAGGAACCACATCATCGTCCGAATCGCTCAGGCAGTGGATGTCGGGAGCACTGCCTTCTACCTTGACCTTCACCAAAGCAGGAACCCGAACAGTGGAAGTAGAACTGGGCGGAGTTAGCATGACAGTAGACTCTGACATCTGTGAATCCGTGAGGCTGTAGACTTTATATGTACCACTATGTAATGTCCAAACGAAACCCTCTTCCTGTCTGGTTTTCACTTGAAGAACAGTCTCACTCAACACTCCATTGTCATCAAAAATCTCCCTCTCAACGTACATTGACCCCATTCGAAAATGAAACCTAAGACTCAGAAGCTGCTCAGAGACCTTCACTGATCCATCTGCACCTAATGGCGCTGTAAACGGGGCCACATGGCCATGGGCACGAATAGATGCCATTCTAAGCGCCTGGTAGAAGATTGGAGATGTAGAGTCATGCATTGAGAGAGAACTAAAGGAAGAGTGGGAATAAGAAGTGAGGTGATGATGATTACTCCTTAACTCTTTTATGTTGGTATCACTTCATGGGCCATCTATTAGGTAAGAGCGACATGGTGGATGACAAATCAAATTAGTAAAGTTGTTAAGCATTGGCGTTAAGCAATAAGACGGCTAAGAGAATACTGTTGGCTAGATTAGCATGAAATTCAAATCAATCACTCTTTTTCCAGATACAAACAGGAGTACGTGGCGCGGTGCAGAGATAATATGTCTCTTGGATCCGAGAGACAGTTTTACGCCGCAATTTGCAAAGTGTAAAAGAGGGAAAATATAGACATGACTGACATGGAGCTTTCAAACTGATCTCCTCAACAACTCGACACAATATTACAAAAAGCATATGCAACGGCGTAACTGATAATGGAGAAACGAATGACGGCCACCTACACCAAAACAGGATTGGTAGCTTTAATATTATTAAGAAATAGACTGCCACTTTCCAGTGATACATGTCCTACCTTATAAAATTAAATAAGTGGAAGTGATATAACAAGTAAATCTAAGATCATGGTCCTAGCAGAGTGTCAATACCCCTCCTAATTCAGTCCAAGAATCTAACGTGGCGACCTTGCTTGGATTTTTTATTTTCGTGCATATTGATCGTACTATTCTTTTGGGATCCAGGGTCCACATCTTCAATTGCCGAGCATCCCTTCATCTGAAGCTTTCGTCCTTTACGGCGCGGTGTACCGCGTAACAGAGCTCTTGTGTAAGTTCCCGGTTGAATGATTCCAACATCAGCATAGGCATGCTTCTTCCTGGAATCAGAATCATCGACGTGAGCATCGTCAACGTCAGCCGCACTAGCCTCAATGCCAGGATGTCCCGGGGACTTTAAAGTATGAAAATGTAATGAACTTGGAAGAGGATCAGGAGGAGGTGAGACGTGGCCTTCATCACTACCTTTCGGAATAGGCTCGAAAGGGCCTTCAAAATCGTCAATTGACAACACTAATGCCATGGCATCCTCGACCAAGGGGGAACTAGACCGCTTGGCTCCCTCTGCATCCATGGTCAGATATGCGAAGAGGACAACCGCACCGTCGACGATGAGAGAAGGAACTAATTGGTATGGGTCCTTATATTACCAATGATACGTCATTCGTGGACGGAGAGGATTTGACATCCACGGAATTGTTCATCTCAATTAAGATTTTAAATATATGTCCAGAGGGGTAGAGTATAAGTACTGAAGCGTGGTCTGGAGCACGGCATTAGAGAGCGTGTAGAGTTAGTTGTTATAGTTGGGAATTTCTCTTCAGCTCTGCACACATGACGGCAAATAAGTCAAAAGATGTAGGAATAGAGACGCCAGTACCTAGGAGTAGCAAAAAGAGAGGCCAGACTTATAAGTTCTCTAGCGGTAATCAGAAAACTGCTGCAGTGGCGAAAAAAAAAAAAGAGTGGAAGGTGATAGCATAGACAGAACTGTTAGGACTCTAATGTATGAGGAAGTCTTTGAACAAGGGACAGAGTCATTTCGATCAGAAAGGGTGGAGGAGGACGCACTTGAGTTTGAAACACCACGTACTGGGAAGAGTGCGGCGGGAAGGAACCAAGCGGTCTCATCCGGGCCAGCACTTGAGTACAGTGACGCGGGGTCGAAGGATTACAACCTAGGGTTTAGGGGAGGAGGAAAGAGGAAGTCGTGTGAGAGTGCCCTCATTGAGAGTGACGAAGAGGTTTTGGTTGAGGTAAGTAGAGTGTGATCATGTTGTCCCTAATCCCATTCTCATGAGTCGCCTTGTGTATAATCATTGTCGTCTTCTTCCCCAGTATAAGGCTGCTTTGGAGGTTGGGACTTTGGATATTCTTATTTGTAAACGGAAGTCTTTCTTCACAGCATTTGTTTGTAAGTGAGGAGTTAGAGAGTCGACTGTCTTGAGTTAATGAGAGATGGCAGAAGATATTACTAGAGACTTGGGTGCGCTTATACCCCTCGAAGGGTCAGATAGTAGTGACGAGAAGGAGAGCACTAATCCATGTCGGTCCAATGTGGGTAATCAGGAAATGTCGGGGGGAGTGCGAAGCGCGTCAAGAGGGAAGGGGAAGGCAAAGCAGAAGTCAGGCGACGCATCTGCTTCAACTCAGACTGCGGGGGGGTCGTCCGCGATGGAGGAAGGGGCCACAGAGGAGGTAAGCACTGGAGAGACATTCTTATGAATTTGGTCATCGGTGTTTGAATAATTGTCTGTATCAGTTCGGATTGAGAACTTGCTGTTTAGAGTGTCTGTGTGACTGCGCGAACACTAGGTGGGGGTCCGCGGGTGAGCATTGCGCGAGCAGTGGGTGGGGGTCCGCGGGTGAGCATTTAAGAGGGTGGGGGCCGCGGGGGGTATAAAAGGGTGGGGGTACTGAGAGAAGCTCTTTTCATCTCTTTCTTGGTGGAGGAGTCCGCGGTTGTTTGAGAGGGGTTTGGAGAGTATTGTGGTGGTGGAGGGGGCAGAGCTTGTTGTGAGTATGTGGGTGTGTGTTTCGTGAGTGTGAGGATGTAGGGCGTTTGCGGGGGAGGGTTCGCGGGTTTCTTTTGAGGAGGGGGGTTCTATGTTTCAGGGTTTAGGTAGGGGTTCACTGAGGTTGAGGGTGTAAAGATTTAGTGGTTTATGTTGTTGAGGGTGTGTTCGGAAGTTAGTTTGTGAGGATTGTTGGGGTGTTCTGGACAGAAAGTAAATAAACAGAGAGGGTTTTGTGGGTCTCTTTAAAGTAGTGAATTTCTTCAGTATGACAATGGACGAGCGTGAGTCTGTGGTTTCTGAGGGTTCGCAGGTAAGAGCGGCCAGAACAAATTAGGTTTAGATCGGAGGGTGGGCAGTAGAAACACGTGTCTCGGATCCGAGGGACGTTTCTGCAGCTCAGAGAATTAGATGATTTAAGAAAGCGACATTGTTTTCTTGCGCAGGCATTCGGGAAACATACTCATACTGTGTGCGCCTATGTGTATGGACAGATTACACCTTACGAGCCCGTGGACATGGATGCACCTCCACGCATTGGAGAGGGTGATGTTGATCCTGGCATTCATGTAACCATGGAGAGACTGCGGCAGAGAAGGAAGGGGAGAGGCCAAGAAGCAGTGACTGAAAGCCTTGACAAACCCGTCTATGAGCTTGATATTCCTCTGTGTCGAATGATTCCAATGACAGAGGTTCGCGGCGCATTAGCTCCTGACATAGAGAAGCTGAAATCTGAGTTTGCTCACGGCTACAGACTTGGGTCATCTGTTTTCTACGTGGCCACCCGAAGTTATACAATGGAGACTCAGGAGGTAACTGAAGAGCAGCGAGGCTCGTGGGATCCGATTTGGAGGGAGGCTGAGAAGACATTTGAGGAGAGGTTGAAGAGAACACCTGGTTTGGAGAAGTACTCGAATAAGATGTTTTACATCTGGGATGGTAATCACCGGCACAAGGCATGGAGTAGGGTCATAACAGACTTTCATTCCCATGATCCAAATCCAGCGTTTCATCCAAGCCCGAAGACACATATAATATGTGTCACAAAGGAGAACAAGCAACGACTTCTACATGCGATGACACAGTGGAACAAGTAAGTTCACTTCTACAACTGTCTTTTATGGAAAGTTTTGGTTACTGTGAAGTACTAATCATCGGATTATTCAATATCAGGAAGAACGAATACGACCATGTGAACCAACATTGGACTCACGAGCTCCGAAGAGTCATACAGTTTGGTAGTATGCCCTTCGACCAGTTGAGAACTCTCATCTCTGAACGCGATTATGAGAACAGTCTGACAGAGTGGAACCGAGTCACAAAGAATAAGAAGTGGTACCATCTAACGGGGGATGCATTTTGCAACTTACTGTATGAGGTATTTACGAAAACACTTCCATGTCTTCTAAAAGTTGAATAGAATGGCATAGGCGTACCCGTGGACTTACTGAATATCTCTCTTTTGCAGAGAGAGATTATCAATGCACAGGAAGCAGCAATGAAGATATACGAGGACTCCTTAATAACTCACGGTGAAAAGAGACAAGGAGACAGCAACATTCTAATTGAACGTGCAAATGCAGCGATAAAAGCTTGTAAGACGCACCTGCACACTGACATGGAACGCTTACTGGCAATAGCGGATCCGAAGAATGGAGAGGGATTCATCGGAGAGGTAAGGCTGTTTTATTGTTTTGCTTTGTTTTTCTTTGGTTTTTTAAGTTATTTTGCCTTCCTTTGACCCTCCGAAAGGGTCTCTCGGATCCGAGGGTCCCTTTCGGAGGGTCATTTTAGACCCAATGTGTTGCAATATCATCATATTGCAGCACATTTGGGGGGCCTTTTAACGTCTCTCGGATCCGAGAGACGTTAAAAGGCCCCCCAAATGTGCTGCAATATGATGATATTGCAGCACATATAGGGGCCTAAAAACGTCTCTCGGATCCGAGAGACGATTTTAGGCCCCCTAACAAAGCTAATTTATGATGATAAATTAGCTTTGTTAGGGGGCCTAAAATCGTCTCTCGGATCCGAGAGACGTTTCCAGGCCCCTTAATAGAGCTAATATATCATCATATATTAGCTCTATTGGGGGGGCCTTTAGCGTCTCTCGGATCCGAGAGACGCTAAAGGTCCCCCTGAAAGAGCTAAAATATGATGATATTTTAGCTCTTTCTGGGGGCCTAAAATCGTCTCTCGGATCCGAGAGACGTTTTTAGGCCCCCTAAAAAAGCTAATTTATCATCATATTTGCATCATTTTCCTAAAATATGACTATGTATATGGTTTTCTTCGAATTTCATGACGTTTTGACATAAACTTCACTGATTTCTTGTAGATTGAAGCCCATTTCAGCACTTTCAGAAGCAAAACAGAGATGAATCCTGAGAAGCTCCAGCTGTTTGCAACTGCCAAAGTACCAGCAAAATACAAGGAGAGATGGGTACACTGGTGGAATATGAGCAAAGAATCACGTGAAATATATAACTTCCCAAAGTATCCCGCCTCAACATCAGCCCTTTGACCTTGGGTGGAAGTTGCAGCTTTCTGGGCCGGAGTAAGTTCAATTCAGTTTTCAAAAGTTTTGCTTATTTTGAGATACCAATTTATATCTATCCCAGTCGAAAGACATAGTTCAATGCAATGATTTTTGTAGAAGTCTTCATTGAAGGTGATTGTTTTGCAATTAGATGACGAAACTCAGCTATATCGGTGGATCTATTCACATGGGCTGATAGTGAACATCATATTTCCTTGCAGCTTGAAGAAGAAACTGGGATTCAGTATGCCCAAATTCTTGAAGACGAGGGGATCGTTATACCACCTCAGGCACCTGCAATGGGTATTGTGTCCATTGATAAGTTCGTTAGCACAGGAGCTCACAAACTTTGGAAGAAGGGGTTCCCGGAATTTCTTGGAAGGTATGGCGGGTTTGTGAAGTCCAAGCCTTTCAATGATCAAAAAGACACTAAGCTGGCTGTGAACCGGATGATTGTAAGGTATTTTTACTGGGAGCTTCTCAGGAAAGATGCCATTACAGTTGACAACATTCCCATTCGGTTCTCCAAGTGGCTTGATACCTCCAGCCCCGACTGTATCTTCAACGATTATCAGAGGAAACATTTCTCTCGCCCTCATCTCCAAGAGTGTCCGTGGTATCTCGAGCTCAAAAAGGAAGAGAAAGAGCAGGACTCCAAACGCGCCTACAACGCCAAATGTGTCAGGGAGACAGAGGAGATGGAGGCGCAAGGAGTCAATACGCAGAATCCAACCGCGGAGGAATTCATGTCTGAGAAAGATCGAGCAAAGGCAGTCGCTAAGAAGCAGGCCGAAGAGAAAAGGGCTGCAGCGAAGGCTCAGAGCGACAAGGAGAAGGCGCTGGCCAAGCAGAAGGCAGCTGAGGATAAGGTCAATAATGAGAGACTTGCTAAGCTTGTCAAGCAGAAGGGACTAAAAGGCGCTATGGACGAAGAGGGAATTTCCCCTTCAGGAAGTAGTATGCCCTCTCAGAGATCGCAGGGAGTCTCTATTCTGCCCAGCCAGGTCCTTAGTCAGACATACTATTCTGTCAAGTCCAAGGCCTATCCCAATCATCCACCGGATGTTCTGCTGATCAATAAGAGTGCAGCGCAGATTATGGACGACATTAGCAACAACAATCCGAGATCTGTAAACGATTGGAAAGCGGTCGGTCGGTTTCGTGGGTGGGCACCAGTCGCACAGGCGTCGCCAGTACAAGGGTGAAATTCAGGAATGTCAAAGCAGTTGACCTTATCGTGTTTGACGTTCCAGAGAATTTGCCTGTGCCCTTCTTTGATGATGATGCCATTCCAGAGTGGAATGTATTGCCCATTGATACAGATCCGGATTCCCAGAAGTCAGAGTCTCCCTTGGATCCATAAACACTTTGAGTGGGCCAGTGAGTGGATCGCAGACGATGGAGTAGTCCTTGTGTTTTATCCTGACAGTAAGTTCATTCTGTCGGAGTTGGAGGGCTGGTCTCATTGGGCGGGATTCAAGGTGCAACACAAGTGGATCGTCATGAACGACCTTAAGACAAACAGCCCTGATTTTCCAGATATACAGACCACGGTCACTAACGCCATGCTGTTCGCGCGAGAAGAAAATGCCGCTTTAGGCATTCTTGCTTCTCGATTCCATTTCTATGAGCAATCTGACCTTGAGGCTAAGGGCGTTGACATGGTTAATCTAGGTTTCCTTGTTAACAAGATAAACCAGGATAACTGGACAGTCAGAGAAGTCAGTGGTGGTCCATGGCGTGGTCCACGTGAGAAGTCAGAAGACCTTTTCATTGGTTTGTTGGACCTTCTAAGTCAAGAGGAGGACATAGTTATGGACCTCACCACATCTACAGGTAAACTTAAATTCCGTCACAATTGTTAGTTTCATGGTTTCTTGAATCCTCCTCTACATCTTACTTCCTATTTCTGTTCCTGTTCCAGGCGCCTCTATCAAGGCCTGCAAATATATGCACAGGCACCTCATTGCTCTCGAGGAGGACCAACATCTTCACGATGAGATTCTGCTTCCACTTGTTCCGGATGCTGTCGAGGATGATTCTCCGGCACCTACTCCTCCTCCAAAGAAACGTGGACCATCCAAACACGCTGAAGAGCCTCCTTCAAAGAAAGCTCCTAGACGCTCCTGTGAGTGATTACTCTTTCGATTCTATATATTTTGGACGTTTTCTTTTCCAAATTTTGAATCATATTTTCAGACTATTTCTAATGATTATTGTTTTGCAGATATAAAGTGAGCGCACTGCTGCTCACGGTCGTCAAGTCAGCACCACCTATGGCACTCTTCTAGAGACTATATCATACTTATACTTTATAGGATAATATCCACTATCTACGTATGTTTCATTCAGTTTAGACAGATTACATTTTCAGTTCCGTTAATCTGTGGGACAGGACTTTCTCTATGACCTAGCCAGAACAAGAATGTCACATTCCATTTTGTATACCCATACTTCTATGAATATACAATATTCTGGCTTCCCTTTTTTCCGGCTAAGATTGTGTTCTTCCATTACCTCACATTAAGTTGTTCCTACACTTTGCCTTACTTAATTTCAATGCATTAATTGATAATGCAATTTTCATTCTTTTCTATTTCTGATGGCATATCATTTCTTACAAATTAGAAACCACATAGAAACTTTTAGTACTCGATTCCATTTCTTTATATTTCCTACATTTTAATAATATTTACACGTCATCTACAAGTCCTTGAAAACGTGTCTCGGATCCGAGACACGTTCTCAAGGCTTTCATTTTTCTTTGATTATCTTCTACCCTACCCTTACCCTTACTCCCCAACCCCTTTAACCCCTCCCCTACCACCCCCCTTACCCGGCCGAGAAAACGTGCCTCGGATCCGAGACACGTTGTCTCGGCTTTTTTTATACTTAAAAAATCCCTTAAAAAAAAAAAAAACCCACCCTCCCATCCCCTACCCTTCCCCTACCCTTCCCCCTAAACCCCTCCCTTACCCTCCCCCTCAGCCGAGACAACGTGTCTCGGATCCGAGACACGTTGTCTCGGCTTTTTTTATACTTAAAAAATCCCTTAAAAAAAAAAAAAAACCCACCCTCCCATCCCCTACCCTTCCCCTACCCTTCCCCCTAAACCCCTCCCTTACCCTCCCCCCCAGCCGAGACAACGTGTCTCGGATCCGAGACACGTTGTCTCGGCTTTTTTTTTTCTTAAAAAATCCTTTAAAAAAATAAAAACCCACCCTCCCATCCCCTACCCTTCCCCTACCCTTCCCCCTAAACCCCTCCCTTACCCTCCCCCCCAGCCGAGACAACGTGTCTCGGATCCGAGACACGTTGTCTCGGCTTTTTTTATACTTAAAAAATCCCTTAAAAAAATAAAAACCCACCCTCCCATCCCCTACCCTTCCCCTACCCTTCCCCCTAAACCCCTCCCTTACCCTCCCCCCCAGCCGAGACAACGTGTCTCGGATCCGAGACACGTTGTCTCGGCTTTTTTTATACTTAAAAAATCCCTTAAAAAAAATAAAAACCCACCCTCCCATCCCCTACCCTTCCCCTACCCTTCCCCCTAAACCCCTCCCTTACCCTCCCCCCCCCAGCCGAGACAACGTGTCTCGGATCCGAGACACGTTGTCTCAGCTCTTTTTTTTTTTAAAAATTCATTAAAAAAAAAAAAAACCCCTCCCCCTGCCCCCTGCCCCTCCCCCCTTTCCCTCCCCCCTATCCCTCCCCCTCCCCCCCTTTCCCTCCCCCTGCCCCCTGCCCCTCGCCCCTTTTCCTCTCCCTTCCCCCCTCTCCCTCCCTCCCTCCCTCTCCCTCTCTCTCTCTCCCTCTCTCCCTCTCCCTCTCTCTAATTAATTAAATTCCCTAATCTAAATTACGTGTTTCGGATCCGAGACACTGTGTCTCGGATCCGAGACACGTAGCTCCCTCCCCCCTCCCAACCCTAACCGCGCCGCCTTCCTCCCCCTCCCTCACTGGCTCTCGGATCCGAGAGCCAGTATAAGAGGGAGCGGGTTTCTCTCCCCACTCCCTCTTCTACTTGCGTTCTAACTTCAAGGTTAGTGCGACTTAGTTGTGTTGATATGTTTTGTGTTAGTTTGTTAGTGTAATGTTTGTCATATTCTCGGGTTATTGTCTTCTATTCTAGTTCTCGGGTTATTGTCTTCTATCCTGGTTCTCGGGTTCTTGTCTTCGTGGTCTTAGTTTGTTAGAGGTAGTTGTTTTTTATTTTCTACATTATCTACTGTGTTAGCTTTGGCGAATGTAACATTCATATTTTGTTGGGTAGTGAGTATCGTCTACGTAGTTTTTAGGATTCTTAATTTGTTAGTTGTTGTGTATTGCTACTCTTGGGGCATTTCATATGGCTCTTTTCTCGGATTCTGTTTCGGTTTCTCTTAGTGCTGTCTGTTTGAGCTACTATCGCAACTACTAGTCAATGTCGGTACTCCTTCTTACTGTCGGGTTTCAAAGTTCAGGTGATTAGCTATGGCATACATGTAGTTGTTTCAGTCTTCTTTTTAGATGTCGGTTCAGTGTTTCTTGGTTGCTGATCATTGGTTTTCTGCAATGTTCAGATCATTGTATTTCTCACACTCGGACTCCAAAAGTTTCCATCAAATGTAAGTTTCTATTACCTTCGCATTTCAAATTTTTTTCAAAACTGTCTTGCATCTTTTTATGTATGCGGCTTACTGTATCTTTTTATGCATGCGGTATTTGTGGCTTTTATGTATGCGGCTTTTTATGTATATGTTTTTGTGACTTTTATATATGCGGCTTTTTATGTATATGGTTATAGTCTCTTTTTCTGTATGCGGCTTTAATTCTTTTGTATGTTTTTGTCTTCACATGTTTTTACTTGCGATTATCCTTACATGCTTGTGGTTATTTTCGATTTAAACTTCTTTCGATTTCTATGAACTGAGTTTTACGTTTTTTACTTGTAGATTCGGGTTTGAGGATTTTCCTACACACCACCATGGTGCTCACACGGGCTCAGCACAAGAGGTATACTGATCTTGGAATGGCTATCGAAATCCTCCCAGGCGTTGCATCGGATCGCACTCCTTTGAAGACTCCTTTATCAATGCCGGAGAACGGAGAGGAGGGTACTCTGGTGGATCCAGAGGCACCTCCAGTCCGCAAGCCAGTCGGAGCTTTGGACTATCTTAAGGAGGCAGGAATTGACATTGGAGGCTGCGACGATGAGCTCACCATCCAGGTGGTTGAAGTGGGGAACACCAACATCTCTGTTGAGGTTCCCCACTCAGACCATGGAGATTCGAAGCCCAAGGATCCCTGGGGGTTGGATGTTCATGGCGCCCCTGGTGATGACTATTGTCCTGGTGATGGCTACGACTCCGACGGTTTAGAGGAGTACTTTGGCGGCCAGATTGACTACAGCTACAAGGCTCCTCCAGCACCAGAGGAGCGCCTTTTTCACGATGATGCTTCCTCTGATTATGATGAAGCCTCGACCGAGTCCAACGGCTGGGGAGATAATGAGGGTTACCCGATTATGTTCAATGACACTGATACCGATGATAGCCAAGTTTGGCGCAGCCCTGATTACTTCTAGATTTTACCTTGACTCTAGTTAGTTAGCTTCTTTGTATGTACATCCAGTTTTATTTGTACTTATACTGGATTGTATTATTCGAGTTTCAATATACTTTGTTAAGTATACCCGATGTATAGGCAGTTAAATTTTGTACATTTTTCCATCCTGTCTATAAAGTATATAATTTACCGGATACGTATATCTATACATGTCTTCGAATTAAAAAAATCCGAAATTAAAGATCCCGGGACTAGCCGAAACGGCCATTGAATCCCAAAGATTCCCTTTAGATTCTTCTAAGATTCCGCGGTAATAGGCGCTCTTATTAATTTTTTCAAAAAAAAAACGAAAATTTTCAAAAAAATTCAGAAACTGCCCGATGAACAGTACTCTGCTCGCTGCTCGCTGCTCGCTGCTCGCTGCTCACAAGATTGCATTCCTCTTGCATGAGGTACCCCGACGGATTGGAGGCTCGGACGTGGTCCGCCAATCAGAAGGTGCTCGTAATGTAGGATCGGACATGATCTCGAGGCAAAAATGTTGCGAAGGCAGACATAGTTGATTACAAGGGCGAATAAACAATATCACGTCGTTTTTCTAGAGCACAGAGCAGGGGCCGGAACTTTGTGAAACACAATCCGACTTCGGACTGACGGATTGTCTCTAGACGAGGAAAACAGTGCGAGCCATACGGGCCTCGCACATCCGGCCTCTCGCACGAGATTGTGCCGCTCTGGTCTCGCACGGATGATGATTCGGTACGGTCGGATTGGGGCAGCAGGCAACGTACGTGCGGATTCAATCCGAGGCAGCGTCGTCCAGCAAAGGGCGTATGGCAGACTATATTGCGCGAGGTCTGCGATGATATGGGAGCGGGAGGTGCGAGAACGCGGGTCCCTTTTGATGCAGCTAGCCCGCAAGTAATTGTGGACGAGTCCTCCTTAGTTTCAAGATGGATCCTTGTGACATCACTAGTCTAGAGGATGAGGTATTAGAGTTCTTGCTCTCTTGGAATCCCGAGAGGAACGAGGTGGTTAGAGACTCCGATAAGGAAACTGCTCCAGGAGCGGGCAATGGAGACAAGGACATCGGCGTAGACAAAGTACAAGTGTTGTGGGGAGGTGTCTGCATTCCAGCGAACGAAGAATGCAAGTAGAAGGACAACAACGTGTATGGAAAGCCCGGAGGAAGTAGTAATGGGAGGTCATCCTCAGCATAGGGTCCGAAGCATTGTGGAAAGTGATTTCCACGGTTGACACACCGGAATACTAATTCTGGTAGGAAAATGATAAAAAAATTAAAAATTTTATGTTAGAAATACGGAAGTACTAAGCCTATAAGTAAAACAACCGGTTAAGCCGGTCGGTTGGATAAATCAGTGACCGGAAGGCCAGCCGGGTGAGATCCGGTCGTCTGCGGTGGAGGAGAGACGGGTACAGTCCATATGACAGAGCCCTGACCCGGCAGACTTAAGGATAACCACCAAAAGGTACAACGTACACGGGGATAATGGCTGCAACCATTAAAGCGCCGCCGGTCGCGACCGTCCAATAATGAGGGGCTACGACCGTCCGTCATGATGAGCTACGAACGGGTGGGCGCGAGGGCAGGTATAAAAGGAGGAAGGACCGCCATGCTCTTCCTTTCTCTTTGTCATTTTGTGGCACGACGGGTCCTTGCGCTCTAAGGCGATGGGCGCAGTTAGGGTTAGACGGTAGGAGAGAGACGGTGAGACGGAAGTGTTTCCGTTAGGCGAGAGATTGTGGTGAGGATCGTGCGTGCAGGTGTTACCGGAGTGACGGAGAGGAGGACTTAGCAGAATGGGTAGGAAAGGGAAGGAACCGGCGGCGGAAGGACAGTCGTTCAGGGTACAACGGGTAATGCCGTTGATACCGGCCGGAGAGAAGGAGAAGGAGCTCCTCCGGACCGCCTTAGAGTCTATGGGTTGTGAGGTCCTACTGGACAAGGCATGGGGTTGGAAGTTTGCCCTTCCGGCCCAGGAGATCCTCGTCAAGGATCCTGAGAATCGAGGAACCATCCGGGGAGAGCCGGATAAGTGGTCGGCACAACTCTGGAGGGAGACGTATGGTTTCAAGAACTCCGGCGGCGAGGTCTCGACGCCGGAGCCCCGGGACTTCGTACATCAGTATCTCAAGGGGACCGGAGACCCGAGAGAAGGATGGGTGGTGGATGACATTGCGGATCCGGAGGCCCGGAGAGTAGTAGGGTTTATGAACCCTATCTTCCATCCGGAAAAGCCCAAACGGATCACCAACAAGTGGGCGTCCGTTTTCATTGGGGCCATGATCGGTGAATTCACGGTGGACTGGGGGGTCATGATGAAGACGATAGTCGACCGACAGGTGGCCAATCTCCGGAAGACCAAGAAGCAGGCCACCTGCCTTCCGTCTTTCCTCATTCACCTCTACCGTACTAAGGGACTGTTGACTGCTGAAGAGGTCCGGGAGTACGATATGCTCTTAAGCTATCAACAGTTCGCTGAGCCGGAAGAAGTGTCCGACCAGGACGACGAGGATGATGTTATTGAGGTCTCCCCCACGCCGGCTAAGAGACCCCGTCCTAGCCCGGAAAAAGGACAGCCATCCGGATCACCTCGGACTCCCGCACCGGCCAAGCGAACCCTGAACACGGAGATCCAACAGCCCACCGGACCACCGGAGCACACCGGAGATCCGTACCAGGACTTAGTTAACCTATCGGAGCAGGCAACAACATATGCCCGGTTCTTACAGTCGACTAGGAAGGCGGAGGGCCGGTTGGCTAGGGAGGTAATGATCCTTACGGGTTCGGACCGGTTGGAGGATTGCCTGAACATTCTTCGCAAGCAGCGGGACTTGGCCGGTCTCCAGGAGAAGCACATGGACCGGCTGGCGAAGTACCGGGAGACGAATCGGAAGCTCGAGGAGGAGGTGCGTGATGCCCGGAAGGATTTCAATGACGCCCGTGAGCGGGCAGTCGAGGCCATCCGGTCGGTCGCCGAGATCAAGGCCACTTTAGCTCTTCCGGTAGATGTGGCCAATCAGTGCGCCGTTTACCAAGCTTTCCTGACCCGTCAACCGGATCCGACTACGAAGAATATTATAAAGTTCATGCACGACCGGACGCAGGTGATGAGGGACACATGGACGATGATGAAGAACCTGGTGGAAATCCTCGGTTACGCAGAGGCCGGTCCGTCATCAGGGCCACCGGCAAATCAAGAGGATCCCAGACCACCGTCCCCAACCAGGGAACCGGCACCGGTGCCACCTCCAGCCTCTCCGATACGGTCGGCCATCCGGCCCGCCCAACAGGAGATAGGACACCCGCTGGAGGATCCTATTCCGGACACCTTGAGCAGTCTGCACACTCTACCCAACTTGGATGGAGTCGAGACTGTTAACCCCGGAAACATTCCCTTGGAACCGGACCAGAGACCACCACCGTTAGATTTTATACCGGTACAGGGATCTCCGGAAACGCTCCACGTGGATCTCAGCGCAGTTCCGGTGGCGGCACGATCTCCATCCCCGGCAGCTCAAGCAGAACGATCCCGGAAGTCCAGTGAACCGTCAGCATCTGCGGCTCCGGAAGAAGACCCCCCGTTGAAGAAACTGAAGCGGGTACAGAGGAAGGAACGGTTGGACGGAACCCGGCACAGTCCCCGGCTCGATAAGCACAAGGAGTAGGGTTTAGGATAAGGACCGGATAAAATGGCAGCGACTAACGATGGGGCTCCATGTGCACCCGGCTGCCAATCCGGATAGATAACGGCAGTAACTAGGAATAGAAGGCGGCCACCGGTCCGGGATTCCCGGATCCAAGATCCGGAATTTCTGGATCTCGGTGGGCCACTTGGTCGCTTTAGGAACCGATAGGTTTTAGTATTTAAGATAGATGTTTTTCCAAGGCCGGGGCCTTGTTTTTGTACGCCGTTTTGTTGTTGCAATTGAGAATATACTTTTGGATTTGTTGTGTCAACCGGCTGCTGACAGGTCCGTTGCCGTATGGTTTGTGGTTTTATTGTCTTCAGTAGTGTTCCGGAGGAGTGTTGAACAGTAGGAAGGTCAGGAGAGCGCCCGGAGAGACTGGGGAGGTGTCAAGCGTCGAGTGTTGACGGTTTCCAATCCCGGAAGGAGCCCGTAGGGAAGGAGAGACGTATTGCAGCAGGGCTGGTAGTCTCAAGGACACGGAGAGTCGTGTGTACACCCGGATCCGGAAACGGACCGGTCGCTTCCTGTAGATGGGATAAAAGCCGGATGTCCTACTGCGAACCAATCCGGAAAGGAGATAGTATAGTAGAATACTGCGCAGCCGTAAGGTGATGTCATTGTAGTATGATTTCCGTATCCGTAACCGGCACTGAGTAGTTATCCGGACCGGTCCCTAGCCGTACGGAAGGATTATTACTCCACTTCTCGGGTGGTAGATAGGAACAGTGGGGTGTCCAGCCACTATAAGTTACGGGACGGTGGAAAATCCAGCCACTTGAAAGGATAGACGGATCAGTGGGAACCGGCCACTAGTCTAAAAAGCCGGAAAATAGGAACGAGGCAAAAACTACCGGATTCGCCCAACCGTCTGTAAGACGGAGTACGGTCGGACACTGGTGGTGATTTCCGTTAAAGTCTAAAAGAAAGAAAACTATAGGTCTTCGTGGGAACGAACACGGAGTGGTTTACTTTGGAGGGTAGTTAGTGTGAATTAAGTGCCTTCCGGAGGAATACGGATACCACGTCGTGCTACATGTGATTTTTGGCGCCGCTGCCGGGGATCTATATGATTTTCTTTCTCCGGATTTCTACGGTTGTCACTAACCCAAGTCAGGTTGTAGAAAACGCATGAATCCGAATTCTGAGCCGGAAGGAGTACGGAGGTCTAGTAGAAAGAAGAAGGGTGATCAGGAGACGGAAGCCAGACCATTCGTCACTACTAGAGCAGAATCCATTGAAGACACAGATCAAGAGATAGCCGGGACTTCCGGATCCGGAGGTCAGGGTGGGACAGTACCACCCGGGCCGGTGACCGGGGGACCGGTAGCGGGTCTTCCTATGGCCCGGACGTTCTCCAGACTGAAGTATCGGAAGTTCAGGGGCGATGGCCGGGAGGACGTGGACGAATGGCTAAGCGAGTTCAACGCCACGGCTGCTGCCAACCAAGAGGACGAAGCAATCAAGTTACGGTTGTTCCAGGGATTACTCAAGAAGGAGGCACTCCAGTGGTACCAAGAGGAACCGGACAACGTGCGAAGGAGTTGGGGGTTGCTATCCGATGCCTTCCGGAGGGCCTTCCGGGAGGTAGGAGGAGAAGCCCGCACATTGGGAAAACTTAGTAAAATCCGGATGGAGCCGGAAGAGTCGGTCCGCCGGTACGGACAGAGGGTTAGGAGTTTAATTCATAAACTAAGTCCCGGAATTGCAAACAGTATCCAGGTAGAATGGTACGTCGCTGGGTTACCCGACCGGATGGGGTTCCAGGTAAGGCAGACCCGGCCACAGACTTTACCGGAGGCCATGGAGGCCGCCCAGAACTATGAAAACTCCAAGCAGTCCATACGGCAGTACCGTAAGGCAGGGAAGACCTCTAGACGTCTCCGAAAGGTCCGGAGGAGCCGGGATTCTAGTTCAGAATCCAGTGGATCCAGCTCCGAAGACAGCTCGGAAACCGGAAGCAGCAGCAGTGAGGAGGACCGCTCACGACGGAAGGCGTCAGGTAGCAAGGGCTACCGGAAGGACAAAGAACGGACGATAGTCCGAGTAAAGGAGGAATACCCATCGGAGAAACGGATGATCAAAGATCTGGTGAACAGCATTGAAGAACTCAAAGTCCAGATGGCGGAAGAGAAGAAAGCACGGAAAGCGCTGCCCACCGTCCGGAACAATGTGTGGTGCACCAACTGCGGAAAGCCGGGACATTACAACCGGGAATGCCCACACGGAGCACCCAAGAGAGTGCAGTTTGTGGATGAAGAGGGGTCAGTATTCTTTGCGGAACCTGCTTATGAAGAGGAGGAAGTGGAGATGCTACCGGTTTACCAGGTAAACCCGGCCTATGGCCGTGGACGGATGATGCAGCCGGTTATCAGACCGCGACCCGGAATGGGCTATCCATCCGGTGGACATCCGGCCCCGCCAGCACGATCACCCGTCTCGGTGGAACGGCAGTTTGGATGCTGTTATATTTGTGGAGAAGCCGGTCATTATGCTAACAATTGTCCACACCGAGGAGGTCAAGGCGCACCGTTGGAACTTCCGTGTCAAAACTGTGGTCAGTACGGCCATAAGTCACCCCAATGCCAACAACCGGTTAGACCTAGGGCTATCTATAAGCAAGTGGAAGAACCTCCCCGGGAGCGTACCGGGCTCAACTACGGTCACAAAGACGGGGTAGAGAATCCGCCAAATTGACGGTTACCGGTGGAACCACGAGGAGAGACCGGCGTGGGTATCCATCAGGTCAGTTCGCGTAGTTCCACCCGGAGACAGGATTCAGAAAAGAAGAAGAGGAAGTCTGGTGTTCGGACCAGGTCACAGAGGAAAGAGAGTAGCCGACCGGAATCTTCAGAAACTTCCGGGGAATCAGAGAAGGAGGTGCCCCCGGAGACGGTCCCGGTTGAAAAAGGGGTCAAGACCCTACCAACTATGCCGGATATTGGACCGGAAGTAATTGCTGGGTTACCTCAAGTACAGGAGGGCCGGAAGGTGACATTCAGCGAGATTCCGGAAATTATCCAACCGGAGGTCCGGGCGAAAGCCGACAGGTACGACATCCTCCAGGATATTCAGGCCCAGCCGGCCAATGTCACCATAGGACAACTGTTACATGATAATCCTAATTATCAGAAGCAGGTTAAGTCCGGCTTAATCCGGACCCGTAAACGGAAGATTAAGCTGCCTTCCGTCGCAGTTAATTTTGCCGAGATGGAGGATTTCGGGGCTCCGGAAATAGATGTGGAGATCGACGGATGCCTTATCCACAAGGTACCGGTAGATGGAGGATCCGGAGTAAATCTACTACTGGAGAGTACGGCCAATGATTTAGGGTACACTGTCTTTGAGCCTACCAATCAGACTCTACGGATGGCAGACCAGTCTCGAGTAGTACCAGTGGGAAAACTGTCGGCAGTACCGACAAAGATTTCCGGACTCACATACCCGCTCAACTATTTGGTTATCCGGGTGGAGGAAGGAAATCCGTTTCCACTGTTACTCGGACGGCCGTGGCTATATCTAGCCGGAGTCAAGGTAAATTGGGCGAAGAAGGCTTTTACTTTCGGGGATCCGGCTGTTTTGCTATCGTGGAAACCGGAGCTCCATCTGGGGGAAACAAGTGAGACGGATGGTTACACTTCCGATTGGACAAGTTCAGAAAACTCGGATTCCCTGCAGTCATATCATGTACAAGAATTCCGGGAGGTATCAGAAGAAGATCTGGGATTCCGTAACCCGGTACCTGAACAGAAGCCGGATGGAACCGAAGTACCGAACCGACCACCGGAAGGCAGGAAGGACGATGACCGGGCCTTAGGAGAAGCAAGCGTTCCGTTGACCTCCGAATGGATTAAAGGACAGTTCGCAGATGGGATAATCAAAACAGGGATATCCGGGTCAAGGACCAGTGACTTACCCTGGTCAGCCCTTCCGGGGTCCGTAGAAACGGATGCTAGCGAACCGGTCAAGAATGTGGTAGCACCGGAAGATTACGAAGCAGTGAAGACGGAAACCGGTAGGACTTTCTATTTGGGAAAAGGACTGACGGACCGGGAGCGGGCACAGTATTTGGAACTGCTTACGGAATATGATGATGTCTTCGCCTGGCTTCCATCGGATCTGGTGGGTATACCGCCGGAATTGGGCGAACATCACATCGACCTAATGGAGGGAGCGGTTCCGGTTCGCCAAAGGCAGTACCGGCTCAACCCAAAGTACTCCATGATGGTGAAGGAGGAACTAGATAAACTGCTGGAGGCCGGTTTTATTTATCCAGTGAATAACTCCGAGTGGGTGTCACCGATTGTAGTAGTACCAAAGAAAACGGGTCCGGATGGTAAAGTCAAAATCCGGGTATGTCAGGATTTCCGGAAGCTGAATGCAGCCACGAAGAAGGATCATTTCCCTTTACCCTTCATCGACATGGTGCTCGATCACGTGGCCGGTCAGGAATGCTTCAGTTTTCTAGATGGGTTTTCCGGATACAATCAGGTGTCCATCCGGAAGGAGGACCAACTGAAAACTACTTTTACCACCGATTGGGGTACCTACGCTTTCAACCGGATGCCTTTCGGATTGTGCAATGCTCCCGGAACGTTTCAACGGTTGATGATGGACATATTTCAGGATTTCTTAAAACATTTCCTGGAAGTTTTCATTGACGACTTTGCGGTGTTCAGCCGGTGGGTGGAACATCTGGACTACCTCCGGAAAACGTTCCAGCGATGCCGGGAGACTAAACTCAAGCTCCATCCGGGCAAGTGTTTTTTCGGTATGTTAGCCGGACTATTGCTCGGACACATAGTCAGCCGGAAGGGAATAGCAGTGGATGTAGCAAAAGTAATAGTCATGTTGGCCCTTCTTGCCCCCACCAACCTCCGGGAACTCAGAGGATTTCTGGGGTGTGTGGGATACTACCGGAGGTTCATTGAGAATTATGCCCGGTTGGCAATGCCACTAACGGAGCTGCTCAAGAAGGAAGAAGAGTATCTCTGGACGGAAATCCGTCAACAGGCTTTTGAAGAACTGAAGAGACGGTTGGTCACAGCCCCTATACTAGCCCCACCGGATTGGTCGAAATCTTTTCATGTCACTTTGGATGCATCCGGTTGGTGTGTGGGAGCTATCCTATGGCAATTGGATGACGAGGGCCGGGAACGACCCATCTATTATGCCAGCCGGCAGATGAATCCGGCCGAGAAGAATTACACGACAACCGAACGGGAGGCTCTAGCCGTCATTTATGCGTGCAAGAAATTTCGCCATTACCTATTGGGGTACAAAGTCATCTTCCATACGGATCATGACTCGCTGAAGTATCTAGTCAACAAACCGGATCTGTCCGGAAGGTTGGCCCGGTGGATATTACTTCTTCAGGAGTTCAACTACGAAGTTATTGTCAAATCCGGGAAGTCTAACCTCAATGCAGATTATTTGTCGCGACAACGGGGAAAGGAGAGCAAGGAGGAGATATCTTCAGAGTTTCCGGATGAATTTCCGGAAGAATACCCGGTTGGTACCAGTATACAGGATATACCGGACCCCCGCGACCTTCCGGTCGTAGAAGGTACGTCTTCCGTCTACCGAATTCAGGAGGACGAAGGGGAGGACCAGGATCTTCAGCGGATTAAGAACTATCTCCAGACTCAGAGGTATCCGGAAGGACTGAATAGGGAGGAGAAGAGTGTGTTTCAGCACCGGGTGGCACCGTACTTCCTCGTCGGAGAATTGCTTTTCAAACTAGGGGCGGATGAAAAACTCCGACGCTGCCTAGAACCCCTCTATCGACGGAAGGTCATCCGGGCTTTGCATGATGGACCGGCCGGAGGACACTATGCATCCGTCATCACCGTACAGAAGATTCGCGAGGCCGGATACTGGTGGCCACACCTTCACCGGGATGTTCATCAATTTATAAAAGAATGCGATCCCTGCCAACGGATAGGAGCTCCGGCCGTACGGCATCACTGGCCGTTAACTCCCATTGTTCCCCTAGCACCGTTTGAAAAATGGGGAGTGGATTTTATTGGGCCAATTCAACCGGTAGGCACTCAGAGGCACCGCTACATCATTTTGGCGACGGACTACGCCACGAAGTGGGTAGAAGCCAGAGCCACCCGGAAGAATGATGCCGAGACATCCGCCCGGTTCATATTCGAAAGGATAATGATGCGATTTGGCCATCCGTTGGAGATAGTGAGCGACCGGGGAACACATTTCCTGAACGAAGTGGTGGCCGGTCTGACCAACCAGTACGAGGTCAAACACCGGAAGACCACACCGTACAATCCTAAGGCGAACGGATTGACGGAACGTGCCAACGGAATAATCTGTAAGATTCTGACCAAGGTGGTGACCTCACATAAGACGGACTGGGACCGGAAACTGACATCGGCGGTCTATGCGTACAACACGGCACACAAGAGTACAACCGGACGGACTCCGTATTATCTGGTATACGGACAGGAGGTACTTCAGTCCATCAAGACGGAAGTAGAGACGTTGAGGGTACTCGCAGCCAACCACGGAGATAAAACGGATGCACTCGACGACCGTCTACAGGTCATCGACCGGATGGAGGAAGACCGGATGGAGGCATTGGAACAGACAAAGGAGGTCCAAGCCAAAAGGAAGGAAGTGTATGACAAGCGAATCACAACGGATAAAGGAATCGAAGAAGGAGGATTGGTTCTAGTCTATGACAGCCGGTACAAGAATTTTCCGGGTAAGTTACATACTCGCTGGATGGGACCGTTCCGGGTTGATAAGATTTATTCCAATGGGTCATTACAACTTTCAGACCTAGAAGGATATCCAATCGATACTAGGGTGAATGGATCCCGGGTCAAACTGTACAGACCGGATGACGTTCGCGAGGACGCTCACGGGTGAAAAAGGGGTAATGTGGAAAGTGATTTCCACGGTTGACACACCGGAATACTAATTCCGGTAGGAAAATGATAAAAAAATTAAAAATTTTATGTTAGAAATACGGAAGTACTAAGCCTATAAGTAAAACAACCGGTTAAGCCGGTCGGTTGGATAAATCAGTGACCGGAAGGCCAGCCGGGTGAGATCCGGTCGTCTGCGGTGGAGGAGAGACGGGTACAGTCCATATGACAGAGCCCTGACCCGGCAGACTTAAGGATAACCACCAAAAGGTACAACGTACACGGGGATAATGGCTGCAACCATTAAAGCGCCGCCGGTCGCGACCGTCCAATAATGAGGGGCTACGACCGTCCGTCATGATGAGCTACGAACGGGTGGGCGCGAGGGCAGGTATAAAAGGAGGAAGGACCGCCATGCTCTTCCTTTCTCTTTGTCATTTTGTGGCACGACGGGTCCTTGCGCTCTAAGGCGATGGGCGCAGTTAGGGTTAGACGGTAGGAGAGAGACGGTGAGACGGAAGTGTTTCCGTTAGGCGAGAGATTGTGGTGAGGATCGTGCGTGCAGGTGTTACCGGAGTGACGGAGAGGAGGACTTAGCAGAATGGGTAGGAAAGGGAAGGAACCGGCGGCGGAAGGACAGTCGTTCAGGGTACAACGGGTAATGCCGTTGATACCGGCCGGAGAGAAGGAGAAGGAGCTCCTCCGGACCGCCTTAGAGTCTATGGGTTGTGAGGTCCTACTGGACAAGGCATGGGGTTGGAAGTTTGCCCTTCCGGCCCAGGAGATCCTCGTCAAGGATCCTGAGAATCGAGGAACCATCCGGGGAGAGCCGGATAAGTGGTCGGCACAACTCTGGAGGGAGACGTATGGTTTCAAGAACTCCGGCGGCGAGGTCTCGACGCCGGAGCCCCGGGACTTCGTACATCAGTATCTCAAGGGGACCGGAGACCCGAGAGAAGGATGGGTGGTGGATGACATTGCGGATCCGGAGGCCCGGAGAGTAGTAGGGTTTATGAACCCTATCTTCCATCCGGAAAAGCCCAAACGGATCACCAACAAGTGGGCGTCCGTTTTCATTGGGGCCATGATCGGTGAATTCACGGTGGACTGGGGGGTCATGATGAAGACGATAGTCGACCGACAGGTGGCCAATCTCCGGAAGACCAAGAAGCAGGCCACCTGCCTTCCGTCTTTCCTCATTCACCTCTACCGTACTAAGGGACTGTTGACTGCTGAAGAGGTCCGGGAGTACGATATGCTCTTAAGCTATCAACAGTTCGCTGAGCCGGAAGAAGTGTCCGACCAGGACGACGAGGATGATGTTATTGAGGTCTCCCCCACGCCGGCTAAGAGACCCCGTCCTAGCCCGGAAAAAGGACAGCCATCCGGATCACCTCGGACTCCCGCACCGGCCAAGCGAACCCTGAACACGGAGATCCAACAGCCCACCGGACCACCGGAGCACACCGGAGATCCGTACCAGGACTTAGTTAACCTATCGGAGCAGGCAACAACATATGCCCGGTTCTTACAGTCGACTAGGAAGGCGGAGGGCCGGTTGGCTAGGGAGGTAATGATCCTTACGGGTTCGGACCGGTTGGAGGATTGCCTGAACATTCTTCGCAAGCAGCGGGACTTGGCCGGTCTCCAGGAGAAGCACATGGACCGGCTGGCGAAGTACCGGGAGACGAATTGGAAGCTCGAGGAGGAGGTGCGTGATGCCCGGAAGGATTTCAATGACGCCCGTGAGCGGGCAGTCGAGGCCATCCGGTCGGTCGCCGAGATCAAGGCCACTTTAGCTCTTCCGGTAGATGTGGCCAATCAGTGCGCCGTTTACCAAGCTTTCCTGACCCGTCAACCGGATCCGACTACGAAGAATATTATAAAGTTCATGCACGACCGGACGCAGGTGATGAGGGACACATGGACGATGATGAAGAACCTGGTGGAAATCCTCGGTTACGCAGAGGCCGGTCCGTCATCAGGGCCACCGGCAAATCAAGAGGATCCCAGACCACCGTCCCCAACCAGGGAACCGGCACCGGTGCCACCTCCAGCCTCTCCGATACGGTCGGCCATCCGGCCCGCCCAACAGGAGATAGGACACCCGCTGGAGGATCCTATTCCGGACACCTTGAGCAGTCTGCACACTCTACCCAACTTGGATGGAGTCGAGACTGTTAACCCCGGAAACATTCCCTTGGAACCGGACCAGAGACCACCACCGTTAGATTTTATACCGGTACAGGGATCTCCGGAAACGCTCCACGTGGATCTCAGCGCAGTTCCGGTGGCGGCACGATCTCCATCCCCGGCAGCTCAAGCAGAACGATCCCGGAAGTCCAGTGAACCGTCAGCATCTGCGGCTCCGGAAGAAGACCCCCCGTTGAAGAAACTGAAGCGGGTACAGAGGAAGGAACGGTTGGACGGAACCCGGCACAGTCCCCGGCTCGATAAGCACAAGGAGTAGGGTTTAGGATAAGGATCGGATAAAATGGCAGCGACTAACGATGGGGCTCCATGTGCACCCGGCTGCCAATCCGGATAGATAACGGCAGTAACTAGGAATAGAAGGCGGCCACCGGTCCGGGATTCCCGGATCCAAGATCCGGAATTTCTGGATCTCGGTGGGCCACTTGGTCGCTTTAGGAACCGATAGGTTTTAGTATTTAAGATAGATGTTTTTCCAAGGCCGGGGCCTTGTTTTTGTACGCCGTTTTGTTGTTGCAATTGAGAATATACTTTTGGATTTGTTGTGTCAACCGGCTGCTGACAGGTCCGTTGCCGTATGGTTTGTGGTTTTATTGTCTTCAGTAGTGTTCCGGAGGAGTGTTGAACAGTAGGAAGGTCAGGAGAGCGCCCGGAGAGACTGGGGAGGTGTCAAGCGTCGAGTGTTGACGGTTTCCAATCCCGGAAGGAGCCCGTAGGGAAGGAGAGACGTATTGCAGCAGGGCTGGTAGTCTCAAGGACACGGAGAGTCGTGTGTACACCCGGATCCGGAAACGGACCGGTCGCTTCCTGTAGATGGGATAAAAGCCGGATGTCCTACTGCGAACCAATCCGGAAAGGAGATAGTATAGTAGAATACTGCGCAGCCGTAAGGTGATGTCATTGTAGTATGATTTCCGTATCCGTAACCGGCACTGAGTAGTTATCCGGACCGGTCCCTAGCCGTACGGAAGGATTATTACTCCACTTCTCGGGTGGTAGATAGGAACAGTGGGGTGTCCAGCCACTATAAGTTACGGGACGGTGGAAAATCCAGCCACTTGAAAGGATAGACGGATCAGTGGGAACCGGCCACTAGTCTAAAAAGCCGGAAAATAGGAACGAGGCAAAAACTACCGGATTCGCCCAACCGTCTGTAAGACGGAGTACGGTCGGACACTGGTGGTGATTTCCGTTAAAGTCTAAAAGAAAGAAAACTATAGGTCTTCGTGGGAACGAACACGGAGTGGTTTACTTTGGAGGGTAGTTAGTGTGAATTAAGTGCCTTCCGGAGGAATACGGATACCACGTCGTGCTACAAGCATTCCACCGCTGCTACGAGCACGGGAGGTCCGATACGAAGGTACATGCAGGGGATACCAGTCGCATCTATGGAGACCGAATCTTCAAAGCCTAAGACTTACGTCGAGGAACTCGAGGCGATTTGGCCATCCAAGTACCTGAAACTAAAGAAGGACATCGAACAAGCTAGGAATTCTAGGTAGTTCAGAAGTAAATAGTGTTTGATTAAACACGGAGAATCTTCGTTGTCGACGTAATGCATTGGCAATTAGAAAAAATGTTGAAAGATGTTTGTGTGCTTAGAAACTGTAGTGGATGCAGGGTTGTCTATTCGGACGGACATGGGCAAAATTTCCGGACATAGACGGACGGACGGACGGACGGACCGGTCGGTCCCCGGACACAATCGGACATTGAGGGGAGGAGGAAAATTACTAAGTTAGTTTTTTTTTTTTACAACTTACCTATAGGGGAAACATATTGATGACATGGACAACGAACGATGACGGGGAATTCCACATATGCAAAAGGGGTGCCAGCATGTGTAGGGGGCGAGAGCGGGTACAGGGGGGGGGCGCGAGCGGGTTCAGGGGGGGCGCGAGCGGGTTCAGGGGGGGGTGCGAGCGGGTTCAGGGGGGGGCGCGAGCGGGTTCAAGGGGGGGCGCGAGCGGGTTCAAGGGGGGGCGCGAGCGGGTTCAAGTGGGGGCGCGAGCGGGTTCAGGGGGAATGGGCGCGAGCGGGGTAGATAGTAAATTTTTGACAATGCAAAACAACCTAACATTTTCATCAAAATAATATATTCGGGCTAAGCGCAATGACAAAAGTGTAAATTCAGCATAGAAAAAATGAGATACTCGTGAGCCAAAATACATGGACTTTGCAAAGTTGTATACATTTATGAAAGTAAAAGCATTTCATTACCAATTCAAACCAAAACATTACAAAAACTGTAGTATATGAAAACTAGTCACTTAGTACTAAGTTGTAACTATTCCTATTCATCTGCATCTACTCCCGCTGTGCCACTTGGTCCCGCTCCATCGTCCAGCGTCAAGCTGCGCCTGGCTCTCGTCTGTGTTCGCCGGAATGGGCCATCACTTTCACTGAGAGAACGCAAAATTTGCGAGTTCCTCAATTCTCTCAATGTACGCAATGTCTGTGGAGAGTGTTCCTCCAGAAGAAAGTCAACAGCCTCATGTTTGAAAATTAACTTCCACTCCGAAAGAGACATTTGGACTGCATCACGGGCGGTCAAAGACATGAATTGACCTTCGAGGTCTGTAACCAATTCCCCGTCCTTGTTCCATATGAGGCCTTTTGGGTGATTACCAAGTTGGAACTTCCTATGCTGCGGATCCCAGTATCCATTCAAAGTCTGATAGAAGAAATTTCGTTTCCCTTGGTCCTCCTTCTTTGATCCAATTATCTTCTTTGCCACCCTCACAATCTGATTGGGGTCATCCTCCCACCCCAACTCGTCACTTACATTGCTCTTGAAGACCGAGTGAGTCTGGGCCCGCCAACTCCAAATCAAATCTTCCCCCCACATGTTGCGGTACTGTTCACCTGGTGTGTTTTCGGGATTTCTCTCATGGCTTGGTGGCATGTATGGAGTGAGTCCAAAAACCTCGTACAAGCGTTCATGGAACGGGGATTTGCACACCGGGCAAAATCTCCTTACCAAAAAAATGTTAATTAAACACATAGGATGGAACATGTGGGTACATGATCCAACTGCCCATCCACCCTCAGGACCAAATGTATTTATACACACAGGGCATTCTTTTGAACCATCCATCACCCACGGTTGAGGATTTGGCCAAAGCTTTCTGCTATTAACTCCTTCCTTCATTTGAAGATCATGGCACGAAGTTGCGTTCTTCACATCGAAATTCAACTTGGCCCAATCTATGAGTTCAGGATTCGATTCTTGCTTTGGCATGGTATCTGGATACATATCATCTGCGTTAGTCCATGAAGTGAGGCCAAAATTCCTTCGTCTGTTGTGTTGCAAGTACGATTCGTCGATCTTCTTGAACTCTAATGCAATTTGGCGACCGCGATCAACGCTGAGAATGGTTGCCACTTTCCACTCGTAGTATGCTTTAGCAAACTTAGAAACAAGAAGCCGCAAATCATTATTGGCTCTCTTCAATGTCTCCACTTCTCCCGTTAGAGCATCGGGTGGAAATGACAAGGAATCTTGACTTAATGGTCCATCGATGTCCACATAGGGTCGCGGGTATGGGGCTGGTGGAGGCAATATCACTCCAACTCGTCGTCGTTTTGCTGGAGTGGAAATATTCTCCAATACACCGGCCGTTGCAACATCAACCGTGTTGTTGATGTAAGATTCATCCACCAACATTGGATCTTGAACTACAGGTATATCATTGGCTTGAGAAGACTGAGGTCTTTCTCGTTCTTGCAATTGATTGCGCAAATCTGATATTACTGCATCTTTTGCTGCTGATTCCAATCGTAGTTTTCGGATGGTCTCTTGTAACTCTGCAATGAAGCCATCCTTTTCTATTAGCTGTAATTGTAACTCCCCGACCTCCTCGGTCTGGTTAGACTGGTCATTTCTAACTAGAACCGGCATGCCAAGAACCATCGTAGGTTCAGTTCCGACCACGTCCAAATTAGCTGCCGTATTTGGATCGTTTTCCACGAAGATGTTGTTCGCATCGTCGTGAGGTTCTATGACGTCCGCTGGATGGTTCATTGGAGGCTCTACAGCCATATTTGCTGGTGCTGCAATTCTACGTGGTGGACGTTCTCCACGACAACCATCGGAATCAGAATCTGGTTCAGACTCTGCTGTATCAGGCTCCCGCACTTGTGTTTTTTCCTTCATTTTTTTCCCCAGGCCACCATCTGCGTATTTCCTTTGTTTGGGAATGTCACGCTCTGTCGGCGCCCTAACACTCGGCGTGGATTTGATGGTGGACCAATCCACCACTTTGTGAAGCACCACCTCAGCATACACCATTCTGCAAATGAACAATGGTACTTCATTGCATTCAACACATCGTTGCTTGTATAGATGCTGGTAAACCTGTATAGAACGTTCAACAAACTCCGCATTCAAGCAATAATAGAGGTTAGCCTTGTCTGAGATCCTGTGTTTTCTGTGCCGATCATGTGGAAATATTTTTGTGATGTGGCACCACTCAATGAATTCCTCGCATGTGGAATATTTCCACGGTTCCGGCTCATCTTGCCAACCTCTAAATGCCAACTTTGTGGGGTTGTTCAGCACATGAAGCCGCTTCTTCATCTTCTTGCCACCACGCTTCCGTTCACGATCTCTGATTTTTTTCTTTTCGGCCTTGGTGAGTGGCCTTTCCTCCGCCGGATCTGGGTTTCCCTCCATCGTGGTGTACCGGTAAAGTTTTCTGTGTTAAAAAACACACCAACTCCTCAAAACTTCCCCCAATTGATTTTAAAATTTTCCTCCGTGGTTGATTATGGTATTGTAACTATACTTTGTGGCCCACCCAAGTATTCAGCAATAAGCCACCATGAGGTAGTTTAGGGCCCGAATTCCCGGATGAGCGTACAAAATAAGGCTGAAAGCTGGTACGTGGCGTTGT